>BNCR01000019.1:2347437-2917437 GCA_014656515.1 Oryzias celebensis | reverse complement strand
AAATAAAGGTAGGAACAAGTAAAGCTATTATTAACAGTTGAAAGTTGTCTTGCCTTCAGTTTTCTGCTATGTCAGTGCTAACATTAGCATGCCGTTACAAAGGTAAATATTAGCATGCTTTGCAAGTATGTAAAGCTAATGCTATGATTTAAATTGCTACTGCTAAGTTAGCATAAGCACGTTTCTTTCTTTTTTTTTTATTTTATCAGCAAGCTTTACTTGTCTATGCATAATTTTATTTTATATTGTATTTATTTAAGAATAGGGAGATAAAATAAGAGTTGCTGAAAAAAAAGCATATATTGTGGCTGGCGTTTTGTGTAACATGTATTTAGAATTTGGGTTATAGTTAGCTCGATGTGCAGTGCCAGAATACATTGACAACTAGCTATTCTTGAAATATTGAACTTTACTAAACTGAATGTTTTTGTTTTTTCAGCCGTGCAGTTTTGCTAACATTTTGCTTTTCTTCCCATTGGTTGCCAAGTTTGACTGTTTTTTTACAGGTTAATGAAGGTATTGTCAACCTTTTAGAATTTAGTTTAAAAAAATACCTAGCTAAATATTTTCAAATGTTTAAAACGTAATGTCACAGTACTTGTAGGCATACTTGTTGCCTACACTTCTCTTTTCACAGCCAATCTTTGCCATATAAACTAGAGAGAGAGCTTGTTGTATGATTACGATTAATACTCCCATCTGCATTTATTTGAACCATGATGGCTCTTTTCTTTTCATTTTTTTATCGGGCATAATGCCATTAAAGACTCCTTTGATGGGAGCTTGTTTGTTATGGTAATAAACGCCGGTGTTCCTCCTCTCAGCTTGATGCACTCGGGTTGAAAAACGCCTCAACAATCACAAGATTCCGCCATCTGAACAGAAGCACTTGCTAATGTAGAGTCATTTTGCACTTTTTTTTTTTTTAACAATTAATTTTTTATTGTGCAAATTGCGTTCATTTAGCAACGCACCTCAGCGGCTGCACCTTTCATGGAGAACACTTTAATTTTTTTTTTTTTTTTCAAAGCTCTTTGTGACTTTTAGGAAACAAATAATTGCCAGTTTGAACTTGCAAACGTTATCTCGAATTAAATAATTAAAAATGCAGATTTAGGTGGGAATAATGAATCCCAGGAGAAAGTAGGGGGTTGGGGGTGAGGGGCGCTCACTGAATGATTTTTGTGTTTAATTAAAGTTTTACAAACGGCTGTGATGGGGCGCGACGTCCTGGTTTTTTTTTTTTCTTAAATATTTGTGGAGCGTGTTGCATCCCTTTTGTAAACATTTAACCGACTTAATCAACTCATTAATCAAGCAAATTGCAATCATAACGTCCAATTGTTTTCTGATGGATAAATAAATGATAAACAGTCGTGTTTTTAATTTGAACCAGCCTCTGCTCGGTTGCTGCCACCTTTGTGCCTCGTGTTCCGACTACCCAAAAACAAAACGAAAAAAAAAAAAAAACAACTGTTGTTGATTAAGATTCAAATTCAGAGGACTTTCGGAAGTGGACCCAAAAATTGGTGGAGAGTTGTCATGGGAAAAAATCTGCAAATCTGAAATCAGTAAAAAGGTTTTTAGGCTAGAAGATCCGAAATTGGAAAGAAAAAAAAAAAAAAATGTAATAACGTTTACATATCTTCACTTGTTGAAAATTTGTTTATCTTAATTTGCACAAATTACACACATGTGGTTCAGTATTACAACATAACGAAACAAAGGTTCATTTAGTCTACCTGTTTTTTTTTTTTTGGAAAAAGCCACAGGTAAAGGTGTTTACTTATTAAAAATGTGTTAATGTTTTATTTAAGTGATTTACATTTGTGTAGTTTAGTATCTCAACATTGAAAAACATCAGTGATGTTTTTTTTTTTCCTTTTTTTGACGGAAATTTTTTTGTTGAAATTTGATTTGCACACTTTACACTTTAGTGGTACAGTATCGAAACATTACTAAAAAAAACCCAATAAATTGTACCTTGTCTTTTTGTTGTTTTTTTTTTTTTTTTTTTTTTTTTTTTTTTGTGTGTGTTAAAACACTCTAGTGGTTGGTTGGTGAACTGACCTGGCTCCTATATTTTATATTGATTTTTTTTCAAACTTCAAAAGTTAAGTCAAACTTCCCACTTAAAAGGCAAAACAGACCAAATGAACGCACACAACTAAATCAATTAAAATAAAACTTTCTTTATAAAGCACTTTTTTTACCTAAGTCAAACAAAAGTGAGTTTCAAAATAAAAGCTTCCTTTGAAAAATGAAACTCACAAGACCTTCACATTAAAAGAAAACAAACACAATGCCCTCAATGCCTATATATCCAACATAATAAAGCATAAAGTGCAGTAATTCAATGTAAAACTTGACATTTCGGTTGTTTTTAAGGAATAATTTATAATTTATACATCTACCTTCAGCCTAATGTTCCTTTTATCTTAAAATATTGTTGTTTTTTTTTCTTTAATCAAAAATCTTTTACAACCAATGACTTCACCTTCCAGACCCTCACTGGTTCACCGATATTCTTAGAGCTCAGATATCTGCAGGAAAACGTCAGACCTGAACCGTCCTTTTCCCCCATAAATCTGAGCTTCCAGCTGTGCATCAGAAATCCTTTCCAACATCCAGGAGCCGCTCCATAACTCACCGTCTGAGGAGCAGCTCCAACACGTGATATCACCGCCGCGGCGTTCCCACTCGCTAATTAGAGCTGAGGAGACCTTACATGAAGGAGATCAGTCCTCCCTAAAGAAGTAGTCATAGATGTAGTACTTTGTACAAATCATCCTCATGTGGAACTTTGGAGATCGGCTTTGCTGGTTTCTGAAGGCATAAAATTGGAAGAAGCTGCTAAAGATTAATGCAAGAAAAAGTCCGGGCCCTTTCTGAATTTGAATTTAAAAAAAAAAACCCTCCAGGCTGAGTTCTGCCGTCTGATCTCCACCGTTCACACGGTCTAACAAGAATTGTCACATTTTTTTTTAAAAACGTCGCACCGTTGGAGCGCCGAGCTCCACTGACCCATAACAAACCAAATTACAGTTACGTAAGACGCGCCGCTCTCCGGCTATTCCTAGCGGTGATATTTGAGCCAATTAAACGCTGCCTATCAGACATGAAGGGTGTCTGGTTTTCTTCGACTTCGCTGCGATATAAAAAAAAAACACAATTACTGTTGGAGCTGCTCAGAGAAAAGGAGAGAAAAATAGGTTTAAGAGTTGAGTTTGCTACATCGTCCATCAGCTAAACTCTGAACAGAAAACTCAACTTTTTTCACACAAAAACTCATGTAGCAAACAGCGTTTGAAAACAAAAAAAAAAAAGTTTTGTTTATTCTTTTACTTCTGAATTAGGTTGAGAATGCTTTTAGAACCACAATACAAGTCTCTAAAGTTAACATGTTAACATGAACCTCCTGTGGTTTCCACTCAGTGGTGCTTTCAGACCAGAGTAGTTCAAGTAGCTTTGGACAGTCACGCTTGCTTGATTTCTTTCACATTGCGCTTTTGAGGGGGATCTTTGCGTTGGGCCTACAGTAGTTGCTGGTTTTGGGGCAGTATTGTGCCCAAAAGACTCAGAGTAGTTGGAAATACAGCAGAAAAAAGAATATTAAATGCTAAGCGGTGACTTTGAGATAACAGTACAGCAGCTTGAATGTGCAGATTCAGGTTTTGCTTTGCTCACCCATGTGTCGCAGGGTCTTTGGGCTTGGCATTGTACGCCCACATTACGTTTGGTGGTTCCACGTTGGCAAAGGTGCGTTAACTATGACCCTACAGCACTTTGGGCCTCAATCAAACTAGAAATGTACTAGTTTGTACAGTGCTCCCTCACTATATTGTGGTTAATCTTTTACTGTTTTGCTGATTTTTTTTCTTTTTACAGTGTATTGTGTTCTGCGTCCTGATTGGCTGTAGACCATTGTGTGAAAAGAATATTAGTGATGAGTTTTACAGCCTTAGAACATCTGTGATCCTACTTCACAAACGCAACTCCTGCGATAAACAAGGGAACTCTGTTTACGCCATTTTGCATGTATTTTTAAATGTAAAATGCTAGCATAAAACGCACAACTTTTCGTCCAACAAAGAGTTGTATTGTTTGATGGTTTAACTCTTCATCTCAGCTCTTGGTGTTTTGTCGAGCAGCTTCCACTACCAAACATATACCCATAAAACCTTTTGCAAGTTGTTTTTTGTTTTCTTTGCAGAAAAAGCAAAACGCTGCCGTCCTTCAGGCACCTCAGGTTGCTAGATACTCACCAGGATTCACTTGCAAGTTACACCAAATCCTACGTTTTTGGAAGAAGCTATCACACCCGACGACAAAAAAATACATTTTAATCCTGAAGAATTTAAGGATTTTTTTTTTTTACTTCAGTGATAAGAAAAAGTATGTGAACCCACTGTGATTTTTGCCCAAACAGAACAGAAAATGTCACACCAATGAAAACAAAAAGTCTGATACCCCACAATATTTGTATGTTTTGTGTGCTTATTGAACACAACTTGTGTATTTTACTATGTGTCGTGGAAAAAGTAAGTGAACCTCTGTTCTAACAACTGGCTTTCCCTGTTTGGGCAACAATGACCTCAACCAAACGTTTTGGGATGATTTAGGAAACATTTGGTTTACGAACCAGTTCAGTTCAGGAAAAGTCTTGGGATTGCTCTCTTGAGGTCGTGCTGCTGCGTCTTAATCTGGTTGGGGTCAAAAGCCTGAATGGGTTCATCTGCAGATGAACATTTGATGGTTCATCTCAGTGTGGGGTTGGCAGAGGTCAGTCAGCTTATGAAAAGTTCAGGAGATCGTCCAGGCCTCCTCTTAATGAATCCAGGATCTACGGAATGGCTTTTTGGACTTCTTAAACCGACTGGTTGAAATATGGAACCTGGTAGAAAAGGTACATGTGGGCAGACAGGACCCGTCAGTGCAGATGGTGACGCATACAAAGGTGCAGCGATGCGACGCAAAAGGCCTGGTCTTGTTTTGATCAACTGCAGTGAGTTCTGATGGCTGAAGTGCACCTTAACTGATTCCTTTAACCAAAACACATAACAGCACAACGGTGGAGTTCAATTATTTGCCCCCCTTATGGCTCGAATTTCCTGGAGAGCCCCACTCAAGTGATTGGTCGCTGAAATGCACACTGACGTCTATTTTTCATTTACTTCTAAACTGATTTCCCACACAGACTCACCTCGAGAGCGCGGCGGTCGCTGCTCGTCAGCCGCGCCACAAACAAAATAGCACAGAGCGCAATTTCTCATCTCACACCTTCACTTACTCCTGATGAACCCCCGAAGCGGGAGCCCCGAATGAACGCCAGACCTGGATTTCTCGCTGAGAGGCGGAAAATTGAGCTGTTTTGCCATCTGAGTCTTCGTCGGCCCTAACTGCTGTCCTCACACAGGTGGTTTGAACGCCAATCTGCTTGGAAAAAGCCTGTTTGTGTCCGATTTTCCACCATTAAAATTCATGGATTTGGACAACATCCACTGGAGGACGCCTTAGCAGCTGCGGACGGTTAATTTCTCTCCTGCAAAGTATTCGTCGCATGATGACAGGAGATGGGGTGGCAGGGGCTTGATTGACAGTCACTTAGGGGCGTGCCATTTAACCACAGTGACCTTCCGCACATGTCAGCGGCCTTATGAAAAGGTCACCCTTGTTGCACTAATGAGTCATCTGATTTTATAGCTGTTTGAAGCTCCCAGGGCGTCTGGAGTCACAGGAGCTCGTTCCGACATGGGGGTGAAGGGTTTCTGACGGTACCTGGTCTGTTTGGCACCTTGTTGGAGTTGTTTCGGGGTCAAGAATGTTCTAAAAACCCTACCTCATTGTCAAAATATTGATGTTTGTTTATTTTATGAATCGTTTTGTCGTTTTGACATTGTATTTTGGATGTTCCAAACGGACCAAAGTTCTGTCCAATGAAAGCATAAACCACAGCAAACATCAGTCGCCAGACAGAACATGGATTTTTGAAGCTACCTTGTTGGGTCAAGATTGACACCATATTGGAGTTGTTTAAGGGTCAAAAATGTTCTGAAGATGTTCAAAAATCCTACGTCATTGTCAAAATGTTGACTTTTGTCTATCGTATGACTTTCTGTGACGTCATGGTTTGGATGAAGGTGTATTGTTGGCAGTGTTGAGATATGTTTTTTTTCACCAATGTCCCCTCCCCCTTGTAACACTTCTACATGCATGCTAAGTAAGCTAAGTTCTGCTCAAAATAAACTACAACAAACATTGATCACCAGGAGTAACGTGGATTTCTGATGGTACCTGGTCTGTTTGGCATCTTGTTGGGTCAACTTTGACGCTCTGTTGGAGTTTTTTTGGGTCGAGAATGTTCTACTGATCTTCTAAAAGACTGAAAAACCCTACGCCATCATCAACATATTAACTTTTGTCTATTTCGTGACTTGGTTTTGTTGTTTTGAGATCATAGTTTGCACAATCAAAACCCAACTGACCAAAGTTCTGTCTAAATGAAGGGAAAAACTACAACAAACATTGACCAGCAGGAGTAACATGGGTTTCTGATGCTACCTGGGACCTTATTGGATCAAGTTTGATGCCATGTTGTAGTTTTTTGAGCCTGAGAATGTTCTGTTCAGGTTCAAAAATTGTGAAAATCCTACATCATTGTCAAAATGTTGACTTTCTCAAATTTTTGTCTTGTTTTTTGTTGTTTTGATGTCATAGTTTGGATGATCCAAACCCAACTGGGCTAAAGTTCTGTCAAACTTTCAGCTTCAATTCAAACTTCAACAAACACTAATCCAAAGGCAGAACGTGGATGTTTGATGATGCTGTGGTGGAATTGTGGGACAGAAAAAGTTCTTCTGACGTTCAAAAAGCGTTAAAACGCTTCGCTTTCATTATAATGTTCATATACTTGAACCAGTTTTGTTGTTTTAACGTCAAAGTTTGGAAGATTCAAACCCAACCGGATCAAAGTTTTGTTCAAAGAAAGCACAAACTACAACATTATTGAATAGGAAGAACTTGAATACAAAGTGCGTTTTGTTCTTAAAATGTCTTAAATATGACAGTTCATCTGTTTATATGTTAAAATGAATTTAGCTTGTTTTACTTGAAATACTTACAATTCTTTGACCTTGTAACCAAATTTCTACTTAGTGTGTTTCAACATGACAGAGATTATGATCCAAAGCTTGAGTCACTTTTTAGTAATTAAAAAAAAAAAAGTATTTTATAGTTAGGACTCATAATTATGGCTTAATATATTTTAATTAGGATTTTGTGTGTCAAACTTATGACTAAAGATCATGTATCTTGGGTCATTAAGTTTCATCTTATTATTATTGGAGCCCATATCTTTTTTAGGACCAGAATTATCATCAATTTCTTCAGGATTTTGACGTAGTTTTCTTTTTAGGAATGGCAAATGGTGTGGTGGTGATTTTCTTTGTCACAGAAAACATTTTAACATATTTTCTTACATAATTCCAAAATAGTATATATAGTTTTTTGACTTTATACCATGTAATACAGATACATTATTAAACTGGGAACGTTTATGCAAATAAATACTATGTATTTTTCTGAAACTGTAGCAAGAAAGTTATATTTTAGATTGTAATTTGTTAATCAGGATAGGATGTCATCTCATGGGTGACTTGGTTTATTTTTGTTGTAATGATAGGTCACTTTGATTTTATTATTTGTAGTATTTTTATCTAAATCTTTTTCTTAATGATTAGTCTCATGTTAGTTTCCTTTTTATGGCTTAATTTCTTAGTTGAAGTGGATCACACAGGAAGTTCTCCGGGTGATGCTGAGCTTAAACAAAACTACCGTAAGAACCGTAAAGTTAGAGTCGCTAAATCCATGTTTATAATTAAAAACAACAAGTTTTCTGCTAAAGAAACTTCCCAAAGATGGTTGTTTTCTGCTAGCTTTAGCTAACTTTGAATCAATTTAGTGGTGAGAGCAGCTGCTTTAACAGGCTTACAAATGTGCTCAGGACAAGACAAAAAACAACTTGACTAGTGTTTACAGTAAGTCATAGACAGAGAAAATTGTTCAAAGTAAAACTTCCTTCAGAATTAGAAAATAAATAAAACGTAAATAATATAAGTAATTTCTTTAATTATTTCCAGGTTTCCTGATTCTTTCAAAATTGCCGTCAAGGCTTTTCATCAATAAAATTAGTAAACATTCACCAGTTTATTAACCAGTACTAAACACAGCAAACTGAACCAACCAACACAAGCTAGCATTTTCTAAATAACACCATGAGCATGCATTTGACGCATTTGAAACCTTTATAAGTTGGTAAATTGGTACAAAAAAATCATTTTTTTAAGTAAGTCTTTTCTTCTGAAACAAAATTTCCAGAAGAGTTTCCTTTTTTTTTTCTTTTTTGCTAGCTACAGCTAGCTAAAGATAAGGCTAGCTTTAGATAACGTTAGCTCAATTTAGCAGTCGGACCATCCACATTTAGTAAAAAAAGTGTTTAAGACACCTAGCCAAGGACACCAACCCGACATGTCAAAAGTAAATCATAGAAGAACGAAGTGGAAAGAATTTGGTAGTTTTTCAAAATAAAACTTCCTTCAAAATCAGAGAATAATTAAAACAAAAATGATGTCAGTTTTTTCTGTTTTCAGGTTTGCTGGCTCTTAAAGATTTGCTTCAATGTGTATCAACTTGAATTTGTTTGCAGAATATTAACCAATGCTAATTTAAACACAGCAAACTAAAAATAACTAACACAAGCCCAAAGAGAAGCAAAAAGCAAGTACACTTCAGCACGGTTGGTGTTTTCAACCTAAAGTAACACCTAAAGAAATGAGAAACACAATCAGTTTGACCCTTTTTTTAGATGCTTTAAGTAGGGTTGCCGTCATGCCGTTGGATGCAGGTAATTTACTGATGGATTAGTACTCTTCATAACTGCACTTCAAAGAAGCTCAGCTCTGCCTGGGAGCTCCAAAAACACTGGATCTGTGTGTAAAATCATCCGAATGGCCCCTTGGAATACCTCGAGGAGAAGCTTTAGCACAAACTGCTTTGGTGCAGTCGAACGGCCTCAGCAGACGGTCTGATTTTGTGAAAAAATGCTATTTGAAATATGCAACCCTCTGGTCGTCCTTTATCTGCAGCCCATTTGGTCTCTTATCATCATCAATGTGCTTCTTTTTTTGTCCTACTATTGTGCATTTATCCTGCTCCTTTTAACTTCTAGAAGAACAATGGAACTGAGAGGTATATTTGAAAAAAAAACATGATAAAACGCTTCTTTATCTTTGGGTCAGAATCGACTTAAAGTGAATGAAAAACTAGGTTCTGAAGTTATAAGAAATACAAAAAATTTGGAGGAAAAAAATAAAATTCTAAGCTACGAGTGGAATTACAAAGCGCTAACTGCCTTCGCTCTCCCCTTTTGACACGCCCTGACTGGCTTAGTGGCTGTTACATGCCCCTCACGCCCCCTACTGCCTCTGCCATCCTGCTCAGAGTTGCATGTAACCAATTCATAAAAAACATGTTTCTTTTTTTCAAAATGGTGACTTTTCCACTGGTTTTGTCTCCATAGCAACCGTTCTCTTGTTTTGTTAACCACGCCCACATTCCTGATATGTTCATATGGACGTTATATTTTGTTCATCTTGAGTGAGGGATTCATGTATTAAAATTTCACAATATTTTGGTAAAAAATGTGCGAGCAACAGTTAAACATGACCTTTGCTAGCTGCCAATGCTAATGGCGTTAAAAATCTACAACTACTAATTCTAACATGTTTTCCCCAAGTAGCTCGAGGAGTTAGGAGGCAATAAATCCTAATCCCTAGGAGGAGTTAAATTTGTAGCTGGTACTGAAGGGGATTATTTTTTAAATTCAATATGGCGGCCTCTTCTCGCGGTCAAAGTTTCCTTTTGTCTTATTGTTATCAATCCTATTATGCTGTGGCTTGACGGCCATCATGAGTAAAATTTTGTGATTTTAAAAATGCAAAGCGAACGTTTCTTTTCGAGGGATTTTCATGAAATTTCATACTCATGCTGACAGGTTAAGTCTACAACAACTATCAACATTTTGTTGACCTCCGAACTATGGAAGAAGCAGAACTCTTGAATTTCTCCACAAAGATAAACACCTTTAGTAGCAGATACAAATGTAAAAATTTTGATCTGTCGCCTCCTAACTCTTAGAGAGTCATTGGAAAGCAACTTTTAAACAGCAATAACGTGTCAAGCTCACGAAACAAGCGTTGACATGTTACTCATTTCTTACTGGAATAATGTGAAAATTTAATACATGAATCCGTGGCTCAAGATGAACTAGATGAAACAGCATAAGAAGTGAAAATATTTGTAATGTGGGTGTGGTGAAGAAAAAGCCTCTGTTACCAAGGAAATCAAAAAATTTACCTTTACCAATTCTTCTAAAAATGACATAAACCTGTTCATCACCCCCAGTCAACCAAAAAACAAAATGGTTGCTATGGAGATAAAACCAACAGAAAAGCCGCCATTTTGGAAAAAAAAAAATTTCTTTGAATTTATGTTTGCTTTCAGTTGTTACTTTAGTTTTCAAACCATAATTTTATTTTGGGGTGTGGCTTTCCGTTATAGTGACATTGTTCCGTTCCAATAAAGCACCTGTTTTTTCTTTTATCCCTGCTTGTTTTTGAGAGGAAATGACCATCTTTTTTTTTTACTCTATGTTAATCATGTCCTGTTTATGGGCTCAAAGCCGCGCCCCCATATAGAATTTGACTTAAATCCAAAAAAGTAAAAGTTTTAGGTTTATAGTTTTATTGTTTAAGTTTTCAGTATTTCTTCAAATTAGAAAAATATATTTTTTCAAATTTTACTTTTTTTTCCCACAAATGTTCAATATGTCTTTCAAGTTTGCCATGTGTACTATTCAATTTAAGCAGATTTTTCATATCTACAATCTTTTTTCAGTCACTTTAAGTTGCTCCCGATTTGACCTCGTAGCATAACTACAGAAGTCGTGAAACACTTGAGGTTTGAAAGCAGGAAACCTGCTTGTACTGCGATACATCTGTTTGCTTTCGACCTTTAACCCGCTGTGTCCTATAAGGCAACAGAATTATCTCACGACTCTTTCATCAAGCAGAATACTTCACGGAAATCGCATAAACAAAAAGGGAATCAACTCCAGATGAGCTACAGGTGCACACTTAATGACAGGAAATGTATTAAGCAACATTCATTAATCACGGTGAAATGGAGTTATTAAAGCGACGAACAGTTTGCGTTTGTCGGATAATGATGTGCAGGCGATAGTTTTGTTCTGTGAAGATTACACCAATAAATCCTAACCCTTCCTACAGAATAAAATGCCCCTTTCTTTAACTTCTTAATAAACAGTAAATGCCTTAACCTTAAAACCAAAAACCAGTCTGCATGGCATCAGGGGGTAACCAGACAGCTGTCTTGGTAAATGGAGAAAGAATACAAGCGGTACAGCACATTGAATGTCTTTTCTTCAAATTTAAACTTTCAAAGATCATGGGTGCAAAGTTTCTAGAGTCATTCAACTTAATTTATTAAACTTCAGACATACAAGAATTGTAAATGGCAAATATTTATATGATGTCTTATTACCTTCTTATGCAAGGTTCACACCTGCCGCGGCAACACCTATTCAATCAACTATGAAAGTCTACTTAAACGCGCGCATGTGTGCTTTTTGAGTCTCGTAACTCTCTTGTTCATGCGTAGCTACACAAGTTTTTAAGTCACTTTTCAGGCTCCATGTAAAAAAATCTGCGGCTGTTCAAAGTCAATCCAGGTGAGCTGTGACCAATCACAGACTTGAATTTGGTAGCCACATATGGATAGTTTCCTTTTTAATTTATTGAACTACCAACCATTAAAACATTTATCATGAAAGAGAAAGTAATAATTGCGCTTTGTGCCCGGCCAGAACTATGTCACCCAATCTTTCAAATATCGTAATAAATCAGTAAGAAAAAAAAGTAGGAGCAATATTTGCCCCGCTTTGACATTTCACACTAAGCTTCTTCCCACATGCGCTAGTATCTGGTAGCGACAGTCCAGTCTGAACACTGTAAGCTAAAGACGCATTCAAGAAGGCCCAATTAGCGCATACTTGCACATAGATATATGGCTACGACAGACATACATGGATCTAGTCGACTATAAGAAGGTGCATCAGAATGGCACATATCTTCTACGTAGCAAATACGATCAATTTTAAACTGCTTTATTTTTCTGCTCCTGATCCACAGATATTTGAATCAAGAAATGCTTAGAACAGGGGTGTCAGAATCCAGTCCTCAAGGGCCGGCCTCCTGCTGATTTTCCTGAAATCCTGCTCAATTTGCTGGCGATTACCTGGATCAGGTGTGTTTAGCCAATCAGGAGCTTCAATGGCCAGTTGGTTGAAAAACATGTAGGACACCGGCCCTGGAGGCCTGGAGTTTGACACCCCTGACTTAGAAAAAAGGTTTTAAGCTTAATATCCTTCATATGTGTTTTATATGATCACAAAATGGCTACAAGAACATGTTAAAAACACCATTTTCATTGGAATAGGTTATTAAAGATGGGGATACACTGACAGTTGCTATAACTACCTGACCCCAGCCGGCTTCCTGCAACGCCCTCCTGACCTTTCACAAAGTGTTTGCAGGGAAATCACAACAGTGCCCCTCCAAACACACTCAAAGAAAACCTCCTCTTTTTTGTGACAGTAATCCACATTGACAGACCTCTTTCTTTCCAAGAACCTGTCTGCATCCTCCTGAAGGAGAGACTCTGGGAAATTGGCCTTATTCCCCACACACTCGGAGGCAAGTGGCAATTAAAGCGCTGATTAACGCCAGCCCACTCTCGAACACAACTTCATAGGCGACTGACAGAACAGTGGGGAGAAGGGGAGATCATTCCGAAATCTCCTGACCTTGTGCTTATTATCTCCACTTAATGACTGCTGCCGCCGGCCTCCTGATGGAACCTGGTCAACCTGTTTGCTTCATTTTCCGGGTTTTTCCGGCTGCAGCTCTGTGTACAGAGGAAGGCGCCACGTCCTCGGGGGTGTTAACCTAATTTGTTTATGTAGTGCCGTTGAACCTATTTCCTTTTAATTGTGTGACATTTCTTTGTCTCTTTCAGTGCATAAAATAGGCCCTTTGCACACTGTGCCAATTAGCTTTCGGGGGAAATGTCATTATTTGCTCCACTTTTGAACCTTTGTATGAAAAATTGTGGGTTGACCATCATTGAGCAGGTAGTTGATTTCTCAGTGGAATTCTTCAGGGTATCAAAGGAAATATGGGTTTAATACAGATTTCTTAACCCTTTAAGATCAGTGCTTTAGCAGTGTTGGCATTCCTTCGACTAGCTTAAGTATTTAACCGTTGACATATTAAGGTAATTCCAAAAAAATCTGAGGTGTAGAAAAGCAGCTTTGCGCCAATATGGAACCCATGTTAAATCCGTTAACGGCAACAGTGTTGAAATTTGTTCTATGGAACACTTAACCGCAGGAAGCTACTTAAGTCGAGTCATGCTAGCTAAAATACTGATTAGCATAAACAATGTGGGGTAAAAACGAAATTGTCATTTTTTGCATCTATGCACAAAAATCTGCACATCGTTTTGTCATGATCAGATGACTTTTTTTCTACAGAAGTGACGCAGAGATCATCTTTCCAAAGGCAATGGTGTACAAATTTCTACACACACGTTCACTTTGTGTAGGTTTGTTTTCCTTCTGCTGCTAATTTGATTTAGAGATAAATGTCTGAAGAACACTTCAAAACCATCTAGAACACAATGAATTAGTGTTACAACGTCCAGCTTTTGTCAGGAGCCATCGGTATGGGGCTCCAACTGGTAAAAGCCGCTAAAAGTCTCACAGATTTATTTACAAATTGCAGTTTAAGGTACAAAGGTACAAAGTTTTCCCCAGGGGTCTTTGGGTTCGACAGACGAAGCCTCTGTTCAACAGTTGGACACCGTAGAGCTGGCTGTAAATGAAGAGCTGAACTTCTTCATAGTTTAATAAATGCGAGGTATTTTTGCCTAAAAAAGAAGCTAACATTACATGTGTTGTCTGGAATGGTTACGATGAGGACACCTCGTTGGATCTAGACCTACCTGGTGCTCTATACTGTCCGTCAGGTTGCTTTTCCACCAAAAACTGCCAAATCAGATTTAGAAACAGGTCCTAAAGCAAACCCAAGAGATATTGGCTTTTGTTAAATCCTCCATAACTTTAAATAGAACTGTGTTGAACATTTGGGTGATTGAAGCTCAAAGGACAGCTTTTTTCTGATTCCCCGGGTCGTTTTTGAAGAGACAAATCCGGACAGCTGCTCGATTCATTCCTATTGATCCGTAACGTGATCGGATTCCTTTTTTTTTTTTTCGGAGCTGCCGGGCACCCGCTTGTTAAGCACGGGCTCACAGGCGGCTGCTTGCCACGACCCGAGGGCCGTCGCCCCCGCGTTTGAGTCGGCTGCAGGAACCAGCTCCGGCCTGGGATGCCTCGGTCGGATCCCGGAACAGATTGATATACCAAATCTGAGCTGACACGCACCGCTAAAGATGCCAATGGTAATTAATTAGCATCTCATTTCGAGCGCCGCACAACAGGATGTGGAGCTTGCTTCTCGATGCCATTTTCCCTCTGGGCTTGGTGTTATCAGGGTCAAAATCCCGCCTCAGAGCTCTCCAGGGCTGCTTAATAAATTGAGGAGGGCACGCTGACAGTCAGAATTTTCCTTTTTTCACGAAGCGTCCCCATCTCGTCACTCCCCGCCGCCCCTGGCTATGACAAACCGACCCAGCCTTAGCTGCGACAAACGCAGCTGAGGAGATCAAAAGGAAACTAAGGGGGACTTAGAACGTTATTGGCTGACAGACATTTGTCTGGCTTATTGATGTTTGCTCTGTGATAGCGATGGAGACGGGTCGAGGAGGTTAAAAATGTTTATGACCCCACAACAGCATGATGAACCCCCCCCTTCCCTCCTCATCCATACAGCTGATTTAAATATGCTCCCCTTCATTTTGGCTTAAGGGTGGAGGGTTGTTTGACTTCTTTTTGGCTGCAGAGACACTGGAAATGACAAAACGCTTTCATGTAGACGCAATCAAACGCTGACTGCTCTTTGACTTTTATTAGGAAAACAAAAACAGCCCAAACTTTGAACACGTTTAAATATATAACAAACCTGTGCGGAAAAAAACAAAAACACATTTTAATTAATTTTTTTTCTTAAAGTTTTTTTGTGATGAAGCCAAAGATCTATCTTAATAACATCCAAATGAACACATTCATTTCCAATAATTTCTCAACTTTAAAAAATAGGCTTCTCATTTTGACATTCACTGATTGTGAGAACTAGACTGAATGACCTTTGACCCAGTCCTACTCGGATCAATCACTGCTTACCGACGATGTCCTGTTCCAACATGGTGGCAGCGGTATCGGACGGTGGTTAAGAATTAGGAGTCGAGTCAACAGCGGCTTGAGGTCATTTTAAGAGAGGCTTTCGCTTTCTGGGATCAGGACGGAGGAACAAAGACATTTGTTGCAAGTTAAGTCTGCGGGAGACAGAAAAGCACCTAGAAGCTGCAGAAGGTAGATGGGAGCGTCCCGCCATCACCACAGACTCTTATTGAATCCAGGCTTTGCGGGTTCAGATGGGGGGTTGAGGTACGGCTCACTCGTCCGGTCAAACCACAACAGAAGGCACGAAAACAA
Organism: Oryzias celebensis; assembly: GCA_014656515.1. NCBI lineage: Eukaryota > Metazoa > Chordata > Actinopteri > Beloniformes > Adrianichthyidae > Oryzias > Oryzias celebensis. The sequence goes on along the minus strand of BNCR01000019.1, from coordinate 2,901,686 downwards.
ACTTCTCAGAATAGCAGTGCGCTCTCCGTCGTTTGGCTGCCAGTTCAAAAGATTTGTGGCGAGATGTTTGATCTCGGTTCAGCAATCAGACCGGTTACATCGAAAAAAAGCAGATCTGAGGCTCAAGGGGCTCCGCACGGCAGCGACGGGCCCGAACGCAGGTCTGATTGTTGGTTTTTCAGCCTCCGGAAGCTCTAATTCTTTCACCGCACATTTCACAGAAACATTTCTTAAAAGTTTCACAAAAAATGAGAAATCCGACAAGTCCTGCAGAGACCAAACTGGCTCAAAGGTTCACTCATCCAGGCGGGCAATTTTTCATCAATTATTCATTAATTGCATTAATGCAGGGACCATAAATGATGTATGTTCAGTTTCACTTATTAATGGAGCCAGTATCTGCGATAACAATAATAACAATGAAAGTAGAGCCAGATAAGTGGAACGCTTGTAAGCAGAGCAGAAAAGCAAAAATGCTATAATTTCACTGAAAAGGATTTTTTTTTTTTGTGGTAAAGATGGCGTCCTGTGAACACCGCTCACTTAGCGCTAAAAAAATGAGTTGCGATCAAAGATGAAGGTCAAGAACCTGAAGTAAAACATACAACACAGCTGTTAACCCACCTGTAGTTAGAAAAAGGCATTTATTTGATGATTGGCTGTCAGAAGACATCACCTTTAAGACTTAATTTATAGAATTCTATATTGAGATACACTAAAGTGTTACATAACAGTGTTGGGACTCCATATTGGTTATTTACTACAATAAATAAACAGAACTTTCTATAACCTCAAAGACAAAGAGGTGTAAAAATGCAAGCCAAAGTGCAAACGTAGTCAGAACAGTAGAGTACTAAAAAATTAATGCATAAAATAACATTTTAAAAAGTTGTGTCATCTTAGTGAGTTGCCTCTCAATATTTTTTTTATTATTTATTTATTTTTTTATTAGTAAACATACATTACCCTATTTCAATGCAGTTAAAACAGATAAATATGAATTTTTGATAAAATATTAGGATTATTAATTACATTATATTTAATAAATTGGTTCAAAATACTTTTTGTCCCCCACACTGCAAAGAAATTACATAAACCAAGATTTTTACCAAAACATCATTTTCATTCTAACATTTTGTTCTTTTTAAAAATACTTTATTTAAAAAAAAAAAAAAAAAAAAAAAAAACAATGCTAATGTTAGCATTAGCACAGCAGCACATTACCGTTTTAAATACAGAAATACACTAAACATGAACTTTAGATGGAATTTAGAGGTTATTATTCATACAGTGCTCAGTATGAATGAGTACACCCTCTTTAAAAAAGTACTAATTATAGTACTAATATAGAAGTGCGATAAAATAAAGGACAATTTCCAAACTTTCCACCAGGATACGTTTTTCTGAACACTTATTCAACTCCAAAACATTAAATGAAGGTGAATAACCTTTTAGGTCATGGATGCTGGATGGAGAAAGATGCTCAACTTGTTGCTTCAGAATTCCCCACAGGTGTTTGATTGGATTCAGATCAGGAGAAATGCTTGGCCTTTCAATCACATTCAGCCTGTTCTTCTTCAAAAATGCAACAGTAGATTTTGTGTGTTTTGGACCATTGTCGTGTTGGAAAAGTGCACGATGACCACGTGCACAGAGTGATGGCAGCATCTTCTCCTTCAGTATAGTCACAGAAGGTATTCAAAGGTACAAACGGATATTAAAAGTAGAATAAGTCGGAAACAAAAATGCATATCCATTTTAAGATAGTAACTAGGTAAAGTAAGGGTTTAAAACTGGAGCTTCAGCTCCACTGTTCACATTCTTTCGACTTCTGTAACTCCTCAACTGTTTACATAGTTACCATTAAAGCAAAGCAGTCTTTGTGCTAAAACTATCAATCAAATCAGCTTTTCTCTGTGTCAGAATCAGCTGATTCGTGTACGTTGCGTAAACGGTTAACAGTTACAGTTCGTCAAAGTTTGTTATTTAGGTGCCATTTTTGTTGGTGAATGGTTAATTAAAAGCAGATCGTTAGTAATTCCTGATGATCCGAATAATTAATAAAATACTATTTTAGGTAATATGGTGCGATGTTTTGTGGAAAGGGAAATAATTAGCATGAAGTATTAACTGCTATTTTTACATGATGTAAACATTATGGACAAATATGCATTTGTTAATGTGTCAGTACAAATTACAATATTGTGTAGGTTTTTGTGAACTTATTGTGTATTTATCATTATTTATATAAAGGACTTTATTCATGTTGAATGCCTGAACAAAGCTAGAGTTACGGGACATCAAAAATTGTGTTATTTAGGCGTCGCCGGTGACATCCCCAGTGTTAAAGCGTTAGGCTTGTATGTAAAAGCCTTATATAGCCATTATTTAAACTTCATAGAGATTAATATGAATTTATTAATATGTAATTGCACACTTGCTAAAGAGAAATTGTGTGTTTAGATGCAGTGCCTTATATTGTGCATGTTTGTTCATAAATATGTTAGATATTTATCATTGTTTATGACAAGAACTTGATTTATGTTGATTGCGCAAACCTTTAAATAGTTACAGGACGTCAAAAAGCGTGTTATTGAGGTTTCGCCGGTGACATGTCTAGTGTTACACGGTTATGCTTGGACATATAGAAAGTTAATTTGCTAGAGGTGTAGTAACACTTCTTAAAAATAATGCATAGTTTAATCAGTTAAGGCTACGTTCATTCATTTATTTCAAACATGTTTAAAAAAAAAACAACAGATACATGTAAACACCCACTGATAGATTTTATTAATTAAAAATTATATTATTATTATATTCATTAACTAATATTATAATATGGTCAATATTGTGTATTATGCAAAGTAAATTCATTAGCATTTAGTGTAAATTAACTGTTTTTTGAACATTAAAATACTTAACATGTAATTACCCTCCTATTAATGAAGAAAGATGTTTGAATCAAGTACCTCATATTGTACATAGAATCGTTATTACCTCATTACAAATACTTTATGTTGAGTTAGTTTTGAGTTGGAGTTGTCGTCCATCAAAGAGCGTGTTATTATGGCGTCACCGGTGACGTCTCTGCTGTTAAAGGGTAAAGCTTATACATACAGGCAATTGAACTTGCTGGTGAGAAAATAATTTCTAATATTTTCTGAGAGTAAATAAAACATTTTAGTTTGAAGTATTATAGTTGACAATATCTTTGTATTGACATAATTTCCAACGTTTTTTGCAAAGGGAATTATTCAGCATTTAGTGTTAATTAACTGCCAATTACACATTATTTAAACTTTCTATACATCAATTTGCATTCATTACCGAGTAGTTACACGCTTTTTTAACGAGAAAATGTGTGTTTTCGCTTATTATCTCACATTGTAGATGTTTGCTTATGAATTTACGATGTATTTTTCTTTATTTATGCCAATTACTTGAACATCAATTTTGACTTTAACATGTTTCATTGGAAAAAAATGATTATTTTCTCATCCTCCTTTGACCTTCGTGTTCCACTCCCTCTTGACTGGCGTCTGCTAAACGCTCAGTGTAGCTGGACCCTGAAGGCTGCCGCTGCGCCTCGGGCGTGAACATGCGCTAACAGCATAAGTCTGTTTATGTTTGTTCAACATAAGCTTTGCAGCGCGGCGGAAGCGCTTTCACCGTAAACACCCGACAGTGGTGCAGCTCCCCGAAAAGCTTTTGAGAAAACAGACAAGGACGGGATGGCGGCGCCAAAACAAAATAAAACATCTCAGGCTGTGGAGAGACAGAAGGGCGCAGCGAGATGATGTACATTATGGGAACATGAATGCATAATAAGCGGCTGCAATTAGCCCGGGCCAGCCATTGGCATATTGTAATTAATGTGCTGCCTGAACGTCGAATCAGTCAGAGGAGGCTCGGTCTAATTTGGGGGTGGGGGTGGCAGATCAGATCTTGGGATAATTGTCGGTGACTCCGGTCCCTCTCAGGCGGCAGAGTGGGACAGAGCTCAGGTCTCTGGAGAAGGTTAAAAAAAAAACTGTAAATCCCCTCTTCATCATCTGAACATGTGCCCCCGCAGAGCTGGCTGCGAGAACGCGGGGAAAGACGGCGCGGGAAGGGGGTGGACGGTGGGGTAAAAAAAAAAAGAAGTCTTTTACATTCACAGATGATCCTAATTTGGTGTGGTTTGGAGTGTAATTTAGATCAAACATGGCCATGTAAATGAGTCAGGGCTTTCATAATTAGGTGCCTCTGAAGAGGGGTGGAGAGCGAGAAGGGAGGCGAGCTCGGACCACATCAGTGGGTGTGGTGTCGGGAGGCCGCTCATCCACGAGCCAGTTCCTTTCTCGTTCGAAAGGGGCAAACAAAAAAAAAACACAACCTCCCCCCCTCCCTCCCAGCGGCGCTCAGGAACAAAATAGGTCACTCTGCACCGATTTGGCTTGTCTGTTTCCACTAAGCTACGTTCTCCGCTCAGTGTTTCAGAGAACGGACCTGGCCTGCTGCCAGTGCAGAACACCCCCCCCCCCATCTCAGGGGGGGCCTGTTGATTGAGGATTACCACTAAAATAAAACAGAGCAATCTTTACAGTGATTTGGTTGCAGAGTTTGGGCTGTCGGGACAAAAACAAGAGCTGACGGTAGAAGTTTAGAAGGTAAAGACGGACAGAAACCACACGACAGTTTTTCAAAGATCATCAATTCTGTGAAAGAAAGAAAAACTTTTGGAAAAAGTTAAATGATTGTTTTTTTTTTTTTTTTTTTATCAAATCCTGCAAAAAATATTAGTATTTTAAAGTCTTCTAAGTGTAAAAATGTAGTATAAAAATGGATGTGTACTGTTTCCAGTAACAATTAGATCATTTCTAAAGTGTAAAAAATGTCTTTTTCAAGACTAACATGTATAGCATCTTTTCTTTACACAATTGAACTTTTCTTTCCCCATTCTTTCCAATTTATTTTCACACAATTTCTAGAATTCAACTTAAAAAATCATCTTTTTTATAAAAAGCAAACTGTAAACTTATTGTGTACACCTGTTCACAAACTGGTGTTTACACAATAGCTTGAATGTCTTTAGATTTTCTTTTTTACATTCATACTAATCTTTGTAGATAAAAAAGTTTATTTGAAGTTTATTTTTTACACTTTCATTTTACACAACGCTATAATTTGTTCACACCTTTTTTACAACTTCCGTTAAAAAAAGAGATTATTGAAATAAGTGACTAACAGTTGGAAACTTTTCTTGAGGGTTGACATGAAACCACGTACAAATGGAGCCTGTGCTTCGATAAGGACATCAGAAGAAAGTAATCGGTCAGATAATGAATTAAGTGGGGTGACTTGGATATGTTGCTAAAGAAAATTCAAAAAAATGTTTATGGTAGAGCGCTGAAAATTGGTAGACATAACTATCTTATCATGACATGAAAAAAATGTTATGGTTGCTATGGACTGCAGTCCTTACACAAGCAACCACTTGAAATCAAAGTATGACACTTCAACAGGACTAACCTTTAGAGGAACAACAGGCTGCTGCAAAAGCAGTCCAGATTTGACTGTTTCCCTTCTATAAAGCTGATTTTTATTGGGGTTTTTTTTGTTAGAGTTGCCAGATTGGGTAATATTTTCAATAAGAAAGCCATTATTTTGAAAAGAAAAAGGCCCTTTTCTCAACCTGTTGGCCTGTTGGCCATTACGCAGCTGTAGAACATGACGACTTGACAGAAGGTATGTTTTAGATTAGATCACGACTTCACAGCTGAATCAGATGATACACGAACATGCAGTAAAGCCACCAAAGACAAAACTTCTGAGCTCCCTCCGCTAAATCATTTTGCCGCCTGCTTGTCTGTACTCTCCGATAAGAATCACACTCTAGGTTTTGTGTTCTGCGAGGGATGGCCAGAGTCTGAAAGTATGTCGGAACACGCATTTGATGTACAGTTTACCAACATCAAGCTGCTTTGTCTGTGGGTTTGAAAGTACAAACAGTTTTCCGCCTCGCTGTGCCAGGAAGTGCAGAAGTTTTCGCTCAAATTCTGCCGATAGCCGCCGAGAGGCCGAAGAGGCCACCTGCACAGAAGGTAAATGCAGCCTGGCGGGATTGCGAACCTCCCTGGGGATGCTGGGATAGCCACATGGCCCGTCAGATCTGCCAGGGTGGCCGCGGCGACACCCGACTGGGTGCCGTGCTGGGCGACACGCAGCTAAGCCTGTGGATTAGTGCGCAATGCTACCTATCTGATGACAGCAGAGCCGACGGGATTGTACTCCCTCTGTGGGTTTACCGCCGCCCTCCTCCCTCTCTGTCTGTCTGAAATCTCGTTAGCTACTCTCTTTGTTTCTGGCAGCTTTGGAAAGCGCACACATGCTTCCATGCTGCTAGTAAACTGTACTCTTGGCTCCGGGCTGGCATTATCTTGGACTAGAAAGTGAAATTCTGTCCGAGGAAAAGGACATTGAGTTGACTCCCCTTCATGTGAGTGACACCTCCTCTTCCCCAAATGATTGAAAGCTCACATTTAAAACAGATTATGGTGCATTTTAAAGGACAGTCAGTCCATTAAATCCATCACTGAGGGGATGATGAAGGCTTTTCAAATGCACCCCCCACACAGATTCAGACTCTGCACATCGGGTCGTACGCTCTGAACGTTCAGTGAGGACGGCGTTTCGCATGTTTGAACCCAAAGTGCTCATCTGACGCTGAAAAAAAGACAAAAAAATGTCGTAGGACAATTGTGTTTATTCTCATTGTGTCAATTGCGCAAATGGTTAGTTACGAGTGTCGCATTTCGATGCAAAGCATTACTGTTTACGTAATGATAAATATATTGCGTAAACGGCTGACGGTCAGTTGTATATTGGCGCAAAGCAGTAACATTATGTTATTACGTTAATTGGATAAACGATTGAAAATCACAAGTGTCGCATTTTGATGCAAAGCATTACTGTTGATGCTACGTAAGTAAATTACGCATATGGTCGAAGATTCGTTGCATATGGATGCAAAGCATTACTGTTTATGTGACTATGATAATAACTGACTCATTTGAAGGAAAATGGTTTTTCAAATACCGTTTGTTATTTTGTGTCACCAAAACAGAACATTAAGATACATTTTAGCTGCGCCATCCCCTTCCCGCCGCAGAATCAGACTCTGCATGTCAAGTCGTACATTCTGAACGATCTGTGAGGACGACTTTTTGAAGGTTTGAACTTAAAGAGTTGATCTAAAACTTAAATACAGAGATAAAAAAAAATTGGTGTTTTGCTGAAAATCTACGATTTTGTTTTTTTTTTCATCTGATGCTGTTATGATGCAAGTCCTCCTTCTTGAAGGTTTCATCACCGCAAAAAAAATGTTTGTTTAGATCAACTCCAAGCTTTGGTCTTTTTTGTTTTAATTTGCTTTAGTTTGTTTTTTTTGTTGTGTTATCTGTTTATTCATAGCATAAACAAAGTCTAAAGTCTGAGGTGAGAACAAAGCAAAACAATATAAAGGACATTAAAATATTTTTAAAACTTAAACAAAACTAAAGCTTGTTTGTTTGAATCATTGGTTTGTTTGGGATCTCTTCTTCATTAAACTGATTGTTATCCTTCCAAAAACATTTTTGGGCTTTTTTTTTGTTTTTGTTGGTTTTTTTCAAGTAAATTTTGCGTTCTTTCAGATCATCTTTGTATTTCTAACATAAAAAATGAATGTTTTGTTTTGCCTTTTTACTAACGAACACAACAAAACAAGCAGTAAAAGCAGGAAGTGGAGTTACCCCGACATTTTATGCAAAGCTGCAACATTAGTTGAAATGTGTATAAGATTGATCACAGACAATGTTTTTTATCGCATTTCCAAATAAAGTCAATGATTTCTTGAAGTTGTACAGTTAAGAAAACTTTACTGCAGACCAGCTGCTACCTCATAAAGCTCCACTCTCTTTTTGTTTGACTCGTACATCCACAGGAAAATATGAACATTTATCATGAAGGTGAAAGCAAAGTGATGGAGGAACATTCAAACGCATTTAGACACACACAGTCACATCGTCTCAACCGTACTAAACCGTTTGAGAGCCACAGAGCTGCACATGTGACCTAAAGTCTCATTTCTATGAGTGAGAAGTGCCCAAACCATCAAATTAAGCTCAAAAACAGATATAAAATGATGACAACAAAAAAATGCAAACCAAGTAAAAAAAATTAGATATGGTATTAATTACATAAAAATGTCCTAAACTTTGGAATGAAAGTCAGACAAGCTTTAAAATACTTTAGAATGATCAAAAACACATTTTACTGACATAACATAAGTAAATCAAAACAAAAAAATCAATCAATATCAGTAAATATCATAATAAACAACATAAATATCATGAGTATATCATGACAAAATAAATGTAAATATTTTATTGGCAAATCATGACAGAAAAGTAAAAAACAACTTTCTATGACACAATAACCCATACATAAAAAGAAGTTAGAACAAAAAATAATGAAACTGTGAAACCAACTGTAAAAAGTAAAAAAAATAAAAAAGTGTTTTCCGAAACATTAAAGATGACTTTTACAAAAAAAACGTATACGTTTATAATCAACATTTCACTAGGAAACCTAATAAATAACAACAACAATTATAATTAACAATTATAGTGGAATGTTGCTAAAAAATATATATAAAAAAAAACTCTAGATATTTCATAAGTAGGTCATTACATTAATTCAAAAGTTAATTTTGTACAAAATTGTAAAAAATGTATGACAAAACTGATGTTCCGTACAGTAATACAAACTAATGAAACCGTGTTTTTAAAAATGTGTATTTTATCAACATGGACCAAATTAAAGTGGACTTTAACTGAAAAAAAGATTAAAAACTGATAATTCATGAGTAAATCATGACAAAAACACATTTAAAATTTTCATTTTTACAAGTATAAAACAAAAACTTGAAAAAACATGTTTTATGAAATGCATCTTTTGCAAAGCAATAAGCTAAATTAAAGTTGACTTTTACTAAAACAAAACAAAAAAGTAAAACAAAAGATCTGATTTATCAGAACATCATAAATCATAAAAACTAAGTTTAATTTTTACAGGTACAAAATCAAGATTTTTTTTTTAAACAACCAATATTATTACTATTTTTAAATGTATTACTTATCAATCATTGTTTGTTTGGAAAAAAATGTTTTTGTTTAAAATCCTGTGTATTGTGACCTTTAGTTGAGGTTTTATCCTCTCTGTACTTTTTGAATTAATTCGACTCGCATCACGACAGACCCACAATGGTGGACCAACAGAAGTCACCTTCTGATCGTTGCCCACCTTCCCTCCCTCCTGGAAGGACCCGAGGCCGGGTGCAGAGGGAACAGGCCTGCCAAGCTCAGCACATGGCTGTAGGTCTGGGGCCAGCAGAAGTCGAGGTCCCTGCGGGGCCCTTCAGCTCTTACAAGCCTGAACTCCCACACGCGCTGGAACACACCGCTCCCCGCTCCTCCTCAGGCGGACAGGATGAGCACCGAGTCCTCTCCCTGAGAGAAGTGAGGCGACAGGGACTGCGTTCCTCTGAGCTACGTCCCCCTTTCCCCAGCTCCCCTCTCCCCTGCAGGCGACGCCCTGCACATGTGATACGACAGACCGTCTCATGCTGCATTACCCATACACCTCTCTGTCCATGTCTGCCTCGCTCAGAGCCATGTTCGCTGATTTAGCATCAAAAGTGGGACACGAGCGTGACACGCGCAGGCACAGGGAAGGACGGAGGTGGTTGGAGAACACAACATTTACTGTGTCCTCTGTTTTCATGGGCGGCACTGTAAGAACACACAATGTTCATGACAAACATCAAAGGCAACACGGCCCAAAGTTCAGCTCTGTGATATCACCCCGTCAGGTAACAGACACGCTCAGATGCAGTCCTTATGCTTTAATCCTAGAGCTTTAGTGTTCTTTGAATTACCGCAACTTTCAACCGTTTGTGCAATTAACGTCATTTGTAAACGGTGATGCTTTGTGCCGATATGCTCAATTGAAGTCATTTACTGGTGTTTGTTGTTCTTCATGATTTGTTAGTGCGTTCACCAAGGCTCTATACTGGGTCCCACACATCTGTGTTTTTATGCTTTGACTTTATATTTCTTTTTCTTCCTTAAAACTGCGGGTATTTTGCTATTGCCATGTGTCTAACTTCTTTAAAAAGTAATACATTTATTGCTGCCTTTTCGTACTTAAAAATGCTAAAAGATGGTATACTTATTATTTATCTGAGAAGACTGGCACTCATGAATTTTGTATCACAAGAAATGTTCACTTTAGCGCTTTTATTTTGTAAAGCTCCTTAAAAGTAACAACTGGAAGAAACACTGGACCATGATCATTTATTTTGCAATAATATTTAGAAAAGGGCAACATTTTTGGTCAATTCACTAAAACTTGCTCAATTTAAGTCACTTACTGGTTGTGGTTGTTGCTCTTTATGGTTGGTTCTGGTGTGCACCAAGGCTCTATACCGGGTCCCTCACATCTCTGTGTTTTTATACCTTTTATACTTTTCTCAGAAGTTTTCTGCCTTAAAGCTAAAGGGGTGTCTCTGCACTATTGCCGTGGGCAAAATTTGTTCCCAAAAAAAATGTTTTGGAAGTCTTTTGGTACTTAAAGATGTTAAAACATGACATTATTTTTTTATGCCCTTGCATTACACTTCTTTTATATAATGAAACCAAAAACAAACATTTATTACAAGCTTTTAGCATATTAAACATGGTAATACATGGTTTATTTGTAATAATCCCAGACATCTAGGAATTCCGGGACCTGTATCACAAGAAATGTTCAGTTTATTGCCTAAGTTCTTTAAAACAAGTACCTAAAAGAACAATCGGACCCCAAACATTGTTTTTACAAATATCAAGACAAAAGCAGAAATGTATTTTTGGCAAATATCCAGTGAGCTTTATTCAACCTAAACCACAGCTATGTTTCAATCTTGTACCTGGAAGTCTTTTCATTTTTTTGCCCAAACGAGGCAAAAATAAGATTGTCTGCGAGCACGGAAGATGAAAGAGAAGGTAAACTCATTGTTATTAATCCCAGCGTTTTTGCAAACATTTCAGTCGACGCTTTTAAAGAGTCTTTTAACAGTCTTGCCGGTGTCCCCGGGGAACTTTAAAGTCACATCAACCGCAGCCTTTATGAGCCCTCCTCGGAGCAAAACGGATGACACGGAAGGCGCTGAGATCCAATATTCTCCGAGATGAGTGTACATAAAGACCAATACTCATCCGCGCCTGCTTATTTGCTTTTACAAGCTTTTGTATTAGATTCCGCTGCTCAATAGGGGCTTGTTTGGAACTTTTTTGTAAAAGTTGGAACAAAAGCAGTTTTTTTTTTCCTACGATTTGCAGAGTTCATTAGCTTTGCTCATAATCTGCCGATGTGGCGATATAGAAAAAAAAGTGAAGCAAAAGAAAGAGCGCAAGCCTTTTCCTGACATGCCATTAAACGGTGATGCATGGCTGCTGCTGGGAGCGTTCCGTCTAAGGGTTTTTCAAGTTGAAAGGTCAACGGAAGACATGGCGAAATGGCGCGAGTCCTCCTCACAGTCCAAGTTTTGCCGAGGATGGAGATTTAAAGCTACGTTCACACCGGGTTTGTGACGTGCGCTCAAGCATGTGCTTTTTGTGTGTTCTTGAATGTATGTTTAGCATACAATGTTAAGATTGGTATCAACTAGCATATACTAACGCGTGTCACAGCAGTTGGAAGAGGCTCGGTGCAGAATATGTCAAAGTGATGCAAATCTCGCCAAATATCAAAGTGGTGCAAATTGTACAAAGTTTCAAAGTGATTAAGATCTTACGAAATTTCAAAGCATTTCAAACCTTACAAAAGGCCAAAATGGTGCAAATCTCACAAATGTTGAAGCTGTGCAAATTTTTCTAAATGTCAAAGTGATGCAAATCGCGCAAAATTACCAAGTCATTTAAATTTTGAAATGGTTGGAGTGGTACAAATCTCCTGAAATGTTAAGGAAGTGCTAATTTTGCAAGAAGTCGAAGCAGAGAAAAGCGTGTGAACTTTCAAAACTGTTTGGATATTGCAAAAAGTTGAAGTGGTACAAAACTCACAAAATGGTCACCTGGTGCAAATCTTTCAATATGTCAACATGGCGCAAATATTGCAAAATGTCTAAGTGTTGGCAATCATGCAAAATTTCGAAATAGAATTAATATTTAAAAATGTTAAAGTATGCATATCTTACAAAATGTTGGAGTGGTGCAATTGTCATAAAATGTCATAGCGGTGCAGAATTTGCAAAATGTCGAGGGAGTGAGAAACGTGTGGAATTTCGAAGCCGTTTAAGCCTTGCAAAATGTTGAAGTGGTACAAATCTTGCAAAATGTTAAAGGGTTTATAATCTTGCGGAATGCGGAATTGGTGCTGATCTCTTAAATATTAAATTAGTGCAAATCTCACAAAATGTTGAAGTGATACAACTTTGGCAAAATGACAAAGCCATACAAATATCTCAAAAATGTTCACATTTGTTAAATATCAAAGTGGTGCAAATTTCACCAGATTTCGAAGTAAATCAAAATGTGCAAATTGCTGAAGCAGTTCGAATCACGCAAATGTTGAAGCGAAACAAATCTTCTGAAATTTTTCAAAATGTCAAAGTACTGAAAACGTGAAAACTCCAAAGTTGTGCAAATCTTGTGAAATGTGGAGGTGGTGGTAGTGTCACAAAATGCTGAAGTGGTGCAATTGTCATGAAATATCAAAGCGGTACAAATCGCTCAATATCTTTTAATATAATTCGGTTGGGTTACAAACCGAAATTTTTGATTTCTCCTCCATCATCAATTTTCAAATAATTGGCACTTCTGTTAATTAAAAAGGACACTAGGATACATCGCTACAAAATCAAAGTCCCTGACTGGTCAAAGTTAAACCAGTTTAACTTTTAACAGGCGTTTAATAACCGTTGCGTTTTGTACATAGATCTCGAATAATGGTTATAAAAACTAGCATACCAACGCATGAATGCAACGGTTCTTAATGAGGGAGACCAAAATGTGCGTTCGCTTAGACTTTACATCAAAAGTGGTCGCTGTCGAAGTCCGGCGTCAACAAAGGATACGAGAACGCAAACAGACGCAGGATCTTAATTGACATAAGCTGTTTATCTTGAGTCCTTGAGCCGAAAAAACAACAACAAAACCCTCCGCCTCATGTTTTCTGCTTTCCTCCTCACAGTATATGAAGCAGCGGCTGGTATCTTCCATCATGACTACTTCTAATGGTTTTTAAAGTAGTTACCTGCGAGTTCTGACATTTATTACAAGCATTTTCGGGGACCGACATGGCGCAAAGGTCTGCTGTTATCAGGAGGCAACATCATTATGAATTATTGTTTGTGGCCAAGGTAGAAAATTGTACTTTGTGGCTTTGTTTTCCCCGTGATAAATCAACCAGTCACTTTTCACATCTCGGACTCTCAGAGCTGCTGAGTGCAGGCTTTTTTTTCCCCTCCCTCCTCCCACACCATTTATCCATTTTCTCGGCTCAGTTCCTGCTGCCGTTGCGCCATTTTTCAGCCGCATTGTTGATTATGAGCTGCGTGTTTTCGGAAAAAAACAGAACCGAAAACGGACGTCTGTATTTGTCAGCTGCGATCAGGCCTGTCTGTTCGCTGGGAAGAAATGAGAGGTTGAAGCAGCAGAACTTCGTCCTGCACCGAGACTTTTCTGGTGAAACAATTGTATGCGAGACGCTGAGATAAGTCCTGAGCGCTCACTCAAAGTCGAAAAAGAAGTGACCATCGCCACGGCGATGCCTGGGAGAACACAGGTGATCGATACGTACCCAGAGACGCCTCTTCTGTCAGAAAGATAGCAGAAAACTCTTGAGTAAAGAGGTTAGGAGGATGAAAAACGATGATAAACAAAACATGAGAGGTGATTAGAAGTTAAAGATGCAAAAGTTGCAAAAAACTAAAAAAGAAAACAGTTAAAAAAAAAAGTTGCTTACATTTGAACCTTTTTGCTGTTTTAGTAAGTCTTTTCCCCGTTGCTACTGGCTCACATGCCCACACTCTTAGCTAACAGTTATTACCCAACACCTACCAATAGAGTATTTAACAGCTAGCATAATATTGCTTTTAACAGCTAGCATAATATTGCTTTTAGCTGCTAGCATAATATTGCTTTTAGCTGCTAGCATAATATTGCTTTAAGCTGCTAGCATAAAATTGCTTTTAACAGCTAGCATAATATTGCTTTTAGCTGCTAGCTAAAATTGTGAGCATGTTGGATTAAGGCTGCTAGTTAACAAGGCTAATAAGCATCTAGATTTCCACTAAATTAGCTTGGTTTGGTTCTAATCAGTTAGTACTCTTCAGTAATGTACTTTTTTAATGTAGTTTTTTTTTTTTATTAAACCAAAAACTCTTGTTGAAAAATTTAAGCTGACATTAGCACATGTACAAGACCATCACCAACATTTATTTATTGTTTTTGACACAAGATAGCATTTTCCTTAAAGGTCAAAGGTCATCAGGCATTTCAATGTTTTTTTTCTTGGTTTGAGGAAATTTAAAGTTGAAAACTATTTTCATGACCAGTATAGCTCACGTTGAGTAGTTTTTGTTCACATAAAAGGTTCGATTCTTATTTTAAACGTAAGTTTATGACAAATTATTATTATGGAACCCTGAGGTGCCGCACAATTAATGTAACGAAAAACAAACAGACAAAAACAAACAACTGCTAAGTAGATGAAACTTAAAAAAAAAAATTTGCCAAAACATTGTTAATTTGAAAAAAAAAACTATTTTATAATGCGTTACAGCATTATACAAAATGCTATTTAGAAACATTAGATAATTGAAATATACAAATACAAATATGTGAATTGATTAATACCCGCCCCCCCTTTTTTTTTCTTCTGAAAAAATGATGCACAATCTTATGCAAATAAAGTAGAATTGTTCATTCAACCACATCTTTAGACAAATATTTTGAACATTTTTGTTTTGTTTTTTGGGTTTTTTCTGCCTTGATTACAAAGACTTTTTTGAGGACTGTGGTGTGGTTAAATGTAGTGTTGCAGTTTGGGGTCACTTTTAAAGCACTAAAAATAGATTTTAAAAGAAGAATTAAAGTTTAAAAAGATGTAAAAAGTGTGTTGACCTTTTGCAGAAGATGAAAAAAGGCCACACACAAGGAGAAATTAATTGGTAGTGTTAGAAAAAGATTAAAGTTTAACGTAAGGAAAAAGGTATGAAGGTAGAAGGAGGACAAAAAAAAAGAGGAGCTTGTGAAGGTAGGGAAGGACTGAGGCAGACGGCGGCGTCCTCGTCTAGACTCTCTGCAAAGAAGGTAATTAACAAAAACAAAAACCTGACTTCCCTCACCTACTTCAAACAGACTGCCGCTGGCTCTTCGCTCAGCTCCACCTTGATGTTCTAACGTGTTCTCCGCTATAAGCCGGCGCCCAGGGTGACGAGCTCTACCTTCCCGTGTGTTGTGATCGCCACGCCGCTCGGCAGCACGATTAGGACGATTAATATTAATGGCATTGCGGTTTCTCTCTGCTGATCAGAGCACTTGCCTGACTGGATCCCAGCATGGCGCCACACCTTGCTGTAGGTGACTGTCAGGTTTGATTACGGGCAGATTAAGGGCTCTCTTTCCCCTCCGCCGTTGTTCGACAAACTCAGATAAGCTGCATAAGCGGCGGACGATTATTCACTGTCAGAGCAAATCGAGAGGCATGAGGCCTGACAGCGCTGGCAACTGAAGCCGGCCACGCTGGAAAAATGTCCTCTTGGGGAGTTTTCCTTCATTTTTTCCTCACTCTGTGTGATTTTTAAATAGTGTAAAGGCAGAATCTAAAGATGTTCTTAAAAACAAAGCATCAGATATGATTGTAGAAAAAACATTTTCTTTGGTAGGCATTTTGCTTTATGATGCTCCATACTGCTTCATGATGCTCCATACTGCTTCATGATGCTTCATACTGCTTCATGATGCTCCATACTGCTTCATACTGCTTCATGATGCTCCACACTGCTTCATGAAGCTCCGTACTGCTTCATGATGCTCCATACTGCTTCATGAAGCTCTGTACTGCTTCATGATGCTCCATACTGCTTAATACTGCTCCATACTGCTTCATGATGCTCCATACTGCTTAATACTGCTTCATGATGCTCCATACTGCTTAATACTGCTTCATGACGCTCCATACTGCTTTAAAAACTTTCAGTGTTTTTTTTTTTTTAAATAAACTGAAAATTGTGCTTTGAAATGAAGCATCTTACATAAATAAAACTAGAAAAACAACTTCTTTAAGACATCACTTTATACTAATTTGTAATGCTTCATAATGCCTTGTACTGCCTCATAGCTAACACCAGAAAAACACCAGAAAAACTCCTGGTACTGGACATGGCAACTTAATTATGATTGATCATTATATTTTAAGATAAGAAGGCCATAATTATAATAACAATTAGGATTATTCTAAACCCACTCACTCAGGACATCAGGTTTTATTCACCGGCATGTCCAAATGAAAAATCCATTGGGAACCAGCGGTTGGATGGATTAGAATATATTGGTTTTATCTTTTAACGCAGCAAATGTTAGTCAATACAAGGTGGTCATCATCCTCTCCCTTCCTCTCACTCACAGTGCAGAAAAACATAAACACAATGAAAAAAATCTAAGGACCAAATGGAGTCAAAGAGCCAAACAACAAAACACAGACAAAAACTCACACTTTAACCCCAGTCCAACCAGATGAACAAAAGTAATTGTATCCCACAATTCCTCGCACTGCCAGATCTGACAGCAGGCCCAACATGTCAATGACCATCACTACATTATATCAGGCATGTTTGAGATGACCCAGGCGGACGCAGCGCTGCGCAAATCGACTGGTGCGCGATGTATGCTAGTTAGTTTTTCGCTCCAAGGTCACATGTCAATCAACATAAAAAATATCATAAGCGAGTGCAGTTAGGTGACTACAAAACAATGCATCGTGGGAAACGGTGTCCTGACAGTTCTTGTTTTTCAAAGGGATGATGATCAGTGACGGCTGGAGCTCAGTGAAGGAAATCTTTCTGCAAATACTGAATCACTGATGAAAAATAAACAAGATTTGTATTTATACAAATGATATTTTACTTGAAACATTTAGTTATTTTATTTGATCTACTGATAATCCTTTTGGTTTTAATAGTAAACACCAGACACACATTTGCATTTATGCAATAAAAGGAAGTTCAGGCAGCACAAATCATCTGCGCTTATTTGTTTAATTGTTTGCTTTAAAACTAAACTAGTAAAGTCTCAAGTGCAGAGAAGTGGACCCTAAGAAGGTTTTTATTTATTTATTTTTTTAAAAAAGAATGACCTCGACCTTGTTGTTTTAGGCGCGCTCTGGTTCATTTTTCACACATTGTGTATCTTGCACAGGACAGAAGAAAGTAAGTTGGAATTTGTCTTGAATGTTCTCTGTATGTTCCAAAAAGTTACACAAAAAGTAAACTTATGTTTTTTAGTTATATTATTTGTATGTATTTGAACAGTCTTTTGATCACACGTTTCATCTATTACAGCATCACTTGGTTTTTCCATTTCGGGAAAATTATTTATTTTTGTTGCTGTTTTAGTTTCCTGTTTGTGTTTTATCAACTCAAATTAAATCAATTGTTTGCCCATTTAAAATACTTTTATGAACACAGTCAATGTATGACTACATTGACTTATTGACTTGACCTGAGCTCCTTCTTTCTTACTTCATACTATGAAAAAACTTCATTTTATTGATCTAAGTTTACATTCTAGGTTTCTTCTTCCATAAAAGAGCGCACCGCCACTTCTTGTTGTCCACTCGAAGCTCTGGGTGATCATTCATGGTTCCAAAACCTTGCCAGGATCACGTCCTGTGACGATTTTCTCAGACTTCTTACAAGAGTCCGATGAAGTCCAACATTAAATTACAGTCAACCTAAAGTCAACAATTTTGGTGAGTCTAATGTGCAACTCAAGGCGCCATTTCGGAAATGTAAAACCCATTATTCTGTGGAGTTGGTGCCTCAGATCGTCCCTTCTCTGTTGGTCAGTACAGTGGGACGGTAGTGTTAGGTGATCCTGACATTCGACTATGTGAAAAAGATCTCCGATTATTGAGTTAATACCCATTTTGGAACAGAAACTCCGCCTGAGCCAGATCAGTAATTACCCAAACGTTAATCATGCTCTCCTTTGAGAACAAATCAGGTGTCAGATTGCTCTGGGAGTAAAGAAAACAAAGCAGAGCAAGGGAGGTGTCTGGCCGCCGTGCCCGACCTCATCCGTCTTCTTCGCGGCAAGGCTGGCTGCCCGACCCCTGACCCCCGCAGAGCGCCGCAGCATCCATCACGGCGTGTTAGGTAATGTGGTTAACTGCTGACTTCCTCTGTCGGGAGTGCAGTTGCTGGAGGCGGCTGTTTGTCTTCAGGTAGATGATACTTGGCTGGGTTGGGGCCGATGAAGAGATCAGGTTTAAATGAGATCTGCAGGTAACAAATGAGGGCGCTTTATCAACGGTATTTCAATTCCTGAACTGTGAGCGTTGTCTGTTTGTTGACGCTTTATTGGTCTTGTGGGTCTCGTTTATCGTGTTTTCCGTCCTAAATCCTCGTCAACGACTTTGACCTCTACGGGACTCCTGTAGCTTTATCTTGTTTTCTTGTGTCTTTTTGTCCTGGACGACACAACATAAACAAATTGTCCAATTTAAGTTTTAGTTCTGTTAGATGAAGATGTCATAAGTCCCACAGATACACCACATGGCTCGTCTTTTACAAAATCAGACGATAAACTCTAAGCCAGGATTGCCTGACTCTGGTCGTCTATCAGCCTTCTTAGTTTCACCACTCTACTTGCTGCTGATTAAACAAACTAGGTATCTCCAGTCAATCTCAACCCACCGGTCTATGGAGTTAGAATGATGACAGCTTGTCTTTTATTAAGAAATCTTGAGGCTTAAAAAAAAAAAAAAGGTCTGCACATTCTTTTCTTTTTTCGGTGTGTCTGTTTTGCAGTTTAGGTCGACTTTTTCAATACTAACAAAAATTTATGGGAACATATGGAGACCTGGAAATGACATTATTTAAACGACAAATTTTCCCCACAAATTAAGATTTTTTGGGAAACAAATTAGCAGTTTGTGGCTAGAATGTAGTGTAATGTGTGCACAAAATTCGTGTGTAGTGCGCACAAATGAACATTTTTGTAAAAAAAATCGTTGCACAAATATTAGCATTCTATGGTCACAGATTTGTATTTTTGTGCACAAAGATTGGTATTCTGTGGTCACAAATTAGTATTTCGGGCAAACAAATTACCCATTTTTTCACCCAAATTTATAATAAAAATTGTACAGAAGTTCTGTTGTGTGCCAACAAAATACTAACGTCTCTGCACTAATTGCTTATTATGTGCCCATATCATATTAATTTGTGTGCACAAAATACTAATAAAATGTTATTTTATAACCACAGAATAGGTATTTGTGCACAGGAAATACCAAATATTGGCCAAATAATTGTCATTTGTTCGCAAAAAGTTAGACTTTTGGCCCCAAAGGGTCACTTGTGCGCACCAGATACTTAATTGTGCACACAAAATGCTAAGTTGTGGCCATGATGTACACATTTGTTCACGAACAAAACCAAATTGTAGCCACACAATGGTAACTTGTTTGCAAAAATATATTCATATGTTATGTTTGGAAACAAAAGGTTAATTTACTTTGAATTAAATTTTAATTTACCTGTAACAGGGAGAAACGTAAATAATTTAAATGAATTCCAAACTCATGCCTGTACATTACGATATGAGATTGAATAATAAAGTACAATATTGTTTATCTTCTAAAAGTAGCAATGTTTTTTTTTTTTTTTTTTTATTTATTTAATTGACTCGCTGTTTTAAAAGAGACATTTAATTTTGAAGACATGTGTCTATGCCTCAGCGTATTTTAGAAACGGAAGCCAATAATAGACGAGTCAGTATTAGAAAATTTGAAGTAGTTAATTTCTTGGGACCAAACAGTACAGTAATTAATTCTGACCATATGTGTAGACAAAAACAAAAAAAAAAAAACAAGAGCTTGGGTTTAAGAGAATAACTAAAGCCTTTGAGTTGATCTGTCATAGTTACAAATGTAAAGTTTAAGAACCATTTGAGTGGTAGACATTTGGTGGTTGGGGTGTCCTTAACATGGACTGTTTAAGAGAACTCGACCGGATGAGTGTGGCGCCTCCAATCAAATAAAGTCAATTCAGCCGCCATTTTATTGCAATATGGATGCCACCATGTTGGAGCCAGATGACGTCAGTGAGCAGTGATTTGTTTGAGTCAAAACCAGCCATTGTTTCTATGGCAACCCTTAACGCCAATCAGGATTGAGCTTGTTGACAATCAACACCCCTACCACTCGAAAGCAGGCTACATGAAAGCTGTCAATCAAACGTTGGATGTAAGCCCGCCTACTTTCATCAAGGGATCTGATTGGTCACTTCATAACATGAATGACTTGCACATGAAGAAAATATGTTTAAGGTATTCGGAAACGCGTTAAAGAAAAGGTAGCAGAGAAACTGCCCTAGATGAACAAATATCTTCAGTTCTACTCAGTGGAACGTGGTATCTGCAGAGAGATGCCACAGTACAGTATGCGTAGAGGACTTAATTGATTGTGTGCAGTTTCAGTGGCTTAGCATCTGGCGCTTGCGATAATCCCCCTTCTGTCCTGCATCAGTCGGACGCATTGATGAAGCACTCAGGGCTTTAGTGCTACATTTACACAGCACATTAGCCCATTACAGTTATGGGCAGGCAAGTATGCCGAGACTCTTTACCTGAAGAGGGATCATTTGTGTGGAGAGAAGCTGACACGCGGCGCTGAGTGAAACAGACGATTGTTACCGAAACACAACGATGACATATTTCCCCCTCAGCCTCTGCTGGCCTCTGTTGTGTGTTCAGCAGCTGCTTTCAAGCAATAACTATGTTTCTGGCATTCCGGCAGACATTTTTGCTATTATTGTTATTGTTTTAATCTATACAAAGGAACATCCTGCTATTAAAATGTAGTCAACTCGAAATCGGTTATATCAAGACGTTTAAACCCTTTATTTTTCAGTAATTGTTTAGTTTAGTTTAGTTTAACCTTAATTATCTTTTACTAACATTTATCTGGCATATTTCTCAAGAAAAATTGGCAACAATTCCAAAGTTTTTGGAAAAAATTGAGTGACAGTTATGGAATTTCTTTAGCTTAATTAGCATTAGCTTATCAAATCAAATCAAACTTTATTTGTATAGCACTTTTCCTATGAAGCATAACACGAAGTGCTTTACATTAAAATAAAACTGATTAAAAAACAAGCACAACCATAAAAATGTAGGGACAAAATGAGCAAATGTTGTAATATATTTTAAGTTTTTGCCTTTCAATGGCTTTAATCCCAGCCACAAAACATAAAGTGTAATAAAATGTCAAGTGTATAATTTGTGCTTTTGCTTTGAGTTCTTACAAGTATATTAACATCTAAAAAGCATATTTCATGAAAGAAAATAGGAAAGCCTTTTTACTTTAAAAAATTGTTTTATTTACAAATTGCAGAACATGAATAAAAAAGTTTTATTGAAGCTAACTTGCTACTTTGCATTTAGGTTTAGCATTGGTAGTAACATTTGGTCATGTTAGCTTTTTAGCTAGTTTATGCGTTTAGCTGTTAATTTACCATAAAACGGACTAAATTGCCTTTTTTGGCAATATATATTTCTCCTCTATTATCAACTTTGAAACGGTTGGTACTTCAGTGTTTTGAAAAAAATGCTAGTGTTACGTCACTACCACATCCCTGACTGGTCAAAGTTCAAGTAATTTCACTTTCAACTTGTGCCCAATGCCCTCATGTATTAATCGTGGAGCCTAAAAACTGAATAAAAAAGGAATTTTCATTGACTTTGCATTGAAAGCAGTCACTTGAGCTCTTGTTTCCAAGCCCGGTTTAAACAAAGCACAACAGACACACAGTTACAAGTGTTGACAAAAGAACTATTTACAATAAATTTGATGAAATTGAACAGAAGAAAACATTTGTTACATACACATGACGGTATATCAAATAAAGAATACATGCTCGGATTCCATTTCAATCCTCCATAAAGCCTTCTCATTTTCTGTGCAGCATCTCTGGAGTGATAACATTTCTTTTTCTCATGGCTTCCATTTGCTGTAATGGTCTCCCCTCCACACAGATTCCGCTCACACAGTTTTGACCTTTTCAAATATTAAACACCGTCATCTTAGCGTCGGTTCCTGTGAATCGCTGCTTTGATGTATTGTAATGCGCACTCGGGGACATCCCTTGCCGAAATGTTGTGGACCTGCATCCAGTCAGGGGAGTCTTTTCTGTCTGCTCTGTCAATAAACGGGCACCTAAAGCCCTTCAGGAATCTGACTAACACCCATTGATCTGGGGTGCCAGGACCATTAGAGCCAGGTATATTGATGATGGCTGGCGGAGGCGGCGCTGCTCTCTCGGTGTGAGGCCGAGTCCACGCCGAGAGGACACTTGTTCACGCCGTGTTTCCAATTACACCTAATGGTCTCGCTCTGGCCTGTCAGGATCGGCACGGCGCATGCGCTCCAAGCCAGCGTCCATTCCACTGGGGGGCAGTTCTGCGGCTTGGGCAGATGGGATGCCGCCAGAAGAGGAGATCGGAAAAAGAGGATGGCACGTGCGAGCGCCGCTTCTGCCCATGAATGCCTTTGACATGCCATCTAGAGACCCCCTTTTGCGAGCTGCCCACACTTCATTGAGGATTCCAGGGTAATGGCCAACAAGCACGCGCCGCGACACCCCATTTCCTGCGCACCGAGCTCTCCAACCACGACAGATGTCCGAAGGCCCCCCCTCCACTTCCTGTCTGCTTGGCCGGGCCGCCGGGACGATCCCAGACACTCGAAACGGGCCCTCCTCTGTTTTTGTTTTTACAATCCAGCGTCGCCTTGTGGAGCTAATAGCTGATTCAAGCAAACGCTTGGGATTACAACCCAGCAAGGATCATCAAGTCCAACCCCTCCCCTCCGAAAAGCCCAAATGATGTATCTGTAGACAAAACATAAACAGATGTTTGAATGGCTGTTAGGTGTCCTCACTAGGGGCGGTTGCTGGACGTGTGTGCGCTTGCGGGGGACAATGTTGTGTTAAGAGGTGTTATTATGGGTGTGCTGCTCCGGTAATAACGGCGGGGCCGGATTTAGAGTGCTGTCACATCAGGAGAGGGGCGCGGGGGCCGTGGACCGAGGCTAATGGAGGCAAAAACAACCTCCAGCTCGTGCCCCTGCTGTCCAAAAAAAAAACACAACCACTTCTCAGGCGATCGGCGAAAGACGATACGTCAACGTGAGGGGCCATTTAATCCCCTCATTTAAATATGGTGGAAAGAAAAAAAAAACACACACACACCCCTCCTTCTGCAGAGTTTTTGAACCTTGACCAGATTTCAGACCCATTGGGGGGAAGGAAATTGTTGAACATTTCCTGACAAATTGAGTTAAACGGACATTAAGTAGGGCTTTAAGGAAACAAATGGTCGTCTTTATCACAGGTGGACACTGATGGCTTAATGGGGGGCCTGCATGCTGATCATATCACCGACTAATGGCTTGACAGGATGCATTAAGGTTTTTGTGTAAAGAACCGGCGAGCAGGGGCCAGGCGCAACGGCAAAATGCAGACCTGTCAAGTGCTGCGTGGACCCCTTCTTTGTTTTGTTGTTTTTTTCTTTCGTACGGGGAAGCAGATGTTTGTGTGTATACAGTGGACTGGCAGAGGAGAGGCCGGCAGCAGATGCCTGTACGGTTGCCAAGGTTCAGGATTGTACAGACTGTGCATGTTCGCGGCAGCTGAACCACCTCCACCCTCCCTCTGCCCCCCTTCTGTTTAACCACCGACCTTTTTTTTTTTTTTTTTTTTTTTTACTAATTCATCTATTTGTTGAATTATTTACTCATTCCATCGCTCGTTTGCCCGTTTAACGACCGGCTCGGAGGCGCAGGAGGGATGGAGTGTTCAGTGGAAGGACAAATGACCGCTCACTTCATTTATTGGAAAGATAAAAACAAATGTTATCCCACCAAGGGCTTTCACTGTGCTTTTTCTACAGATATAACGAGTTTTCTTTCCAAAACCCAAGTAATGAAAGCTGATGTTTTCCTTAATTTTGCCAAAAAATGACATCTTTAGGCCTTTTTTGTCAGAATGAATCCATTTCGTTTGTATTATTTGTAAAGTTAGAACCTCTGTCATTCTTGTCCAAAAAAAAAAAAGTCTTTTTCAAAGTAAGTTTTTTCATTTATCAATGAACTTTAGTCTCACACTAGAGTTTTGTCCATAAAAAGATTGTAAAATGTAGTGTCCATAACATTTATTGGTCATGGTTTTTGATTAAGTTCATTAAGGGAACATAACAAGTCCTTGTACAGAGCCCTGTGGGATACCATATGTAGTTAAAATGAGTTTATAGCTACTTTGAGGCAAATTTGTGAAAATAATTCCTAGTAAAACCTGTTTTCAGTAGAATAATTCAACACATAGTTCTTATAAACTGGAGGAGCAGTTACATAAAGAAGAAATTCATCTGTTTAAAAGAGTTTTATGGTCTAAAAACTACAAAATGTCAAAGATGTGTTATACAGGTGTCATCAGTGACATATCCAGTGTTAAATGAGGGTTAGATAATTCTTTAGTGTATTCATAAACTTCATTTTCTGACACAAAAGTATAATCCAAAAAAGATAGTAAAGTTATGTTCCATTGGCATTTATTGGTCATGGTTTTTGATTGTGTTGATTAAAGTAACATGACAAGTACATAAGTCCAGACAAGTCCAGACTCCATCAAGAGTTTGAAATGTTAAACGACCAAAAACAATAATCCTTGGTACAGTTTGCTCAATCCCAGTAATAAAGCACAGTAGTGGTGGTGTCATGGTATGACACTTTTGACCAACCATTGAAATTGAAAGACTTTTTCCCACATTACCAGAATAAATTGACATAAAGGATTGTATCTGTTCAATACGGTCTTTGTTCTGCTGTGTACCCATGGCACATGAAAAACACCTCATCTTGAGGGAATTGTTTTTACTGTCTGTGCAAACTCAGATTTGTTCGATTTTTAGTCACTAGGTAGATTACATCTTTTTTCAGGGTAAAATAGGCAAATACAACAACAGGTAAATGGAACCCTTAGCATGGATAGCATGGTAAGTCGGTGGGTGGAGTGTTCCTTCCCCAGGTGGAGGAGCTTGGGGTCTTGTTCATGAGTGAGGGAAGATCAGAGATCGACAGGCGGCTTGCTGCGGCGTTATGCAGTCGCTGTACCGGTCCGTTGTAATAAAGAGAGAGCTAAGCCAGAAAGAAAAGCTCTGAATTTACCCGTCGATCTTTGTTTCAATACTCAGAGCTGCTGCTCCTCCTCATTGAGAGAAGCTAGTTGAGGTGGCTCAGGCATCTGATTCAGATGCCTCCTAGAGGCCTCCTTGTGGGGATGTTCCGGGCATGTGCCTCTGGGCAAAGGCCCCAGGGAAGACCCAGGACAAGCTGGAGAGACTCTCCTCTCTGCTGGCCTGGGAACGCCTTGGGCCCCCTCCCCCAGAGGAGCTGGAGGAAGTGCCCGGTGAGAAGGAAGTCTGGGCATCTTTGCTTAAACTGCTGCCACCACGACCCGGCCCCGGATGAGCAGAAGATGTATGGAGTAGAGGTGCTATCATGGTATGGGCTACCTTTTTAAGGCCAGTCTTGGTAATTAAAAGGCTTTCTTCATAATAACAATTACATGAATTGTATTTGCTCAATAAGGCCTTCGTTCTACTGTATACTCACAGAACAAAAAAATCGCCTTGAAGGGTTTCTTCAATGTTTACACATACCAGTACTCAACTTTTCTCGCGTAGCTTGATTTTTAGCCACCACAAAGATTCCGTCAGTTGTTCTGAGGGTAAAAATGAGCAAATACAACAAAAGGTAAAGTAAACCCTTGGGATGAATAGCATACGCAATAATGAAGCACAGCAGTGGTGGTCACATGTTATGGGCCACCTTTTTAAGGCCAGTCTTTGTAATTAGAAGGCTTTCTTCATAATAACAATTAAATGAATTAAAGGATTGTATTTGCTCAATAAGGCCTTCGTTCTACTGTATACTCACAGAACATAAAAATCACCTTGAAGGGTTTCTTCAATGTTCATACATACCGGTACTCAACTTTTCTTGCGTAGCTTGATTTTTTAGTCACCACAAAGATTAAGTCAATAGGTAAATTAAACCCTTGGGATGAATAGCATACACAATAATGAAGCACAGCAATGGTGGTATCATGGTATGGGCTGCCTTTTGAGGCCAATCTTAGGAATGGGAAGACTTTCTCCGCATTAATGGAATTAAACGACTTAATGGATTGAATGTGTTCACGAAGGCCTTTGTTCTGCTGTGTACCCACGGCACATAAAAATCACCTCGCCGGGATTCTTTTGTTCTTAACATCCGTGAAAATGAAGCGCCGCCGCATCAGGGCAATAACAGAGACAAAGCCTGCATGCGTAAAGGTAGCGATGCGCTCCTCCATTGATGAGGCGACTCTTGCTTCGCCGACACGGCGGCGGATCACAGCGCTGACACCTCCCTGCGGTTTCGACTTGAAGGGGGGGAACTCGGTCTCCCCTGCCTCGGAAGTCGACTCCTTCCTTTTCAAAGGTACAGCTTGTTTTATTAACTTCAAACGCGCCTGTGGGAGATGGCGGTGATCAAATTCGCCGCTAATTAAAAAGGAACCTGCGCTGTTTAATATGTGCGGAACGGTGCTGACGGCACAAAGAGTCTCCTCCTTTTGTTGCCGTGGAGAATGCGAGCCCCGCCGGGACGCCGACGTGGGCAGAATAAGCGTACCTAGAGCATCCTCTGAATCCGAGTGATGTCCTCATCTCCGTCAAACGCGGCCAGTGAAGCCTAAGCCTCAACTCACCTTTAATTTGGAGAGTGATTGATGGACCTGGAGGCGATTTATTCCGTCCTTACCGAGGCCTGCTTTGCCTCCCAGGACGGCCTTCAACTTTTCAACACTTCAAGTTCACTTTTCGGTTGGTTTTCTGTTCCGACTGATGCAAAAGCAGTCTGAGTTCTGGAATACTCATACTTTTAAGCCTAAATGTAACCATTTAGTCGTAGAAACCGGTTCATTCACCCCTTTTACAAACTCCTACTTCAGATTTATTGTTGAGGTCCCAAAAAAAACTCAAGTTATGACAGCCAGAGTTGAACGAGAACAGCAATGGGGATCCAGATTCAATTTCTGCAGATCAATGACAGCAATCCAACCTTGATCTCAGGTTATGAAAACCTGAGCAGACACTGAATGTAACGCATACAGATGACAGTGGTCGCACCCTGACTGCTTGTTCGAAGAGTTGGTTGTGATTTAATCCATATTTTAATTATTTCAACGTCAAAATTGAAGGAAATTTTCAGAATAAAAATCGATGTTTTATCTCTGGCCTTAGTTTTGTTTTTATCACTAAAGGTTTAACAGATAAGAACTCAAAACGAAACAATTGATTATTTTATGCAGTGTAAGGTGTACAAAAAAGTTTAAAATTGTTTTAAAATGACTGCTCTTAAGCAAAAAACAAAACACTAAGTCTTTTTGATCAAAGTACGGAATCCACAACATGCAAAATGTTTTGTTAACCAAAAAAAACCCAAAAAATGTTTAATTTGAACCTGCTTCACAAGAATGACACACACTCAAAAAGTGTGCGTTTAACTTGTTTCTACTCTTTATATAAAATAGAAAACTGGAGGAAGACTCAGGAATGCACAAGAACACACAAATTCCTCACAGAAAGAACTCAACTGGGATTCAAACCAGGGCCTTCTTGCTATGAGGCAAGTGTGCTAACCACTACACCACTGTGCAGCCTGACAGCCTTTCTGTTCTTTGAAATGGTGTCCTGTTGGTTTTACTGCTCTTGTTTTGCATGCTCTCTATTTTTCTCTCTAAGTTTCACCAATAAATTCATGTTGTTTTGGTTTGAGCACAAACATGGAGGTTTTATTTCCCTCCAAACTGGCAGACCTGAGGACACAGACTGGAAATGCTGCACTTGCTTCCTAACGACTCAACTTTGCAGGTTCACCATCTTCATCCAGAAGCCGAATCCAGAGCCGTTCTGGACGCTTCAGTGTTTGTGAACATTTGTTAAATGTGCTGCGCCCAGCAAGCACAGCGCGAGTCTGTGGCTTCCTGCAGAATCGGAGCGCTGCCGGTTGATTTTTTTTAACTTCTTTTACCGCCTGCTGTCGTCCTCGGGAGCAGGTAGCTTGCACTCCATTTAGCAAACACTGTGGCCCCTCACTTTTATTTGACATTTTATTTGGCTGTGACAAACGAGCAGCAGTTGGATTATAACATAATTTGTCTCCTCTTTATTACCGGCACAAAGGACACCATTCATTAATTATTCTGCCGGTGCCGCTCAACACTAACTGGAAAGGTCCCTCTTTGGACAGATGGCGAGGACAGTGTTATTTATATCAATCAGTCCAAAATGTTCAGCGAGGATTACAATTCCTTGGACCGCTTTGATTTATGTGCGTGCACCTCACCCCGTACCCAACCTCACCGGCTCCTGCGAGGACGCTGTAATGGAAACAGAATTGAAAACAAACTTCTTCCTTTTTTTACCCTCTTGCTTTCTTTATTCAACTTCTCCCAAAGTTTAATGATTTCGTGCTCCCCTTTTGCATTTCTGCAGGTTAAGGATGTGTTGCTTTAAATGTGAGCACTTGTCATAAAAAATGAAAAAAATAAATAAATAAAAAATGCTAATTTAGCTCACTACCAGAGCCGTGCTAAGATTTTTCAGGGACCCGGGCTAAATGGTTCCCACATCCCAACCCATCCCTGAGTAATACCTGTTAATACAAATAAATAGTTCTTTTTTGTTGATAAAGTAAACTTTAATGGACCTTTCAAAAATAATGGGACTTTCCTTATAACAAACTACAACAAATTTAATTGAACTTTATTATTTTCAAAAACGATCCTGCTTTAATGAATTCCCTCTCCTGACGTCCTGCAAGTCCATTCATAGAGTAAAAAGTTGTTTTACTTTAAAAAGAAATATATACATATTCACCACACAACCAATTGTTCAGATATTTATTTAATTTATTTTTATTAAAATAATTTTTGGCTAAAATGAGTCTTTAAAACAATATTAAACAGGAAACTATAATACAAGCAAAAACAATGTAAAAAGCTAATACAGTTTTCACTCAAGTTAGGAGATTTTTCTTTAGAATAATTTTTTTAAATTAAATTTTAATAAAAAAAAATAATGTGTTGGTTAAAAAAACGGAACTTATTATTTTTTAATTTTTGGAATTTGCAGTGTAAACACTTTTTATTTTTATTTTTCTGGGTTTGGGTAAATTTTGAAGCTACTCAATTATAGTCCACAATTGCTGACTGCATCATTGTTCAATACCTGTGCAGACCTGTCATGTCTGCAAAAAGAAACAAAACAAAAAAAAAATATATATATATATATATATATATATATATATATATATATAACTCAATGATTACCATTTATGAAGTAATTAGTTTTATGCAAACTAGTAAAGATGAAAGCAAAAATCTTTATTAATTATTAACCATGTTGTAACTTATCAGGGGTGCTTATCATGGAGTTAACGCATCTCCTTAATTAAAAATCTTCACACATGGTCGCCAAGTTTCAAAGATTTCTTACAAGATGCTTTTTTTTTTTTTTAAGATTGAAGGAGTCGGACCGCATCAAGGCTGCAAAGGCTAACAGGTGTAGGAACAAATAAAAACCACCAATTCGGCTCCTTCTTGAACCCGCATTCTTCCGAACGTTTGCCAAATTGACGAGGAAAATCTCTCCTGATGGTCCCTGGCTCCGGGATGCCCAGCGACGCTCATAAAACCTCGATTCATCAGGACGAGTGTCATTTGCTCCGAACGGAAAAGAGACACAAAAGCGATTGGGGGTGGGGGTGGGGGGTGGGAGCTTGTCAGTGAGACAGGTGGCTGGAGATCTCGCTCTGATACTGAGCGATATGAATAATAGATTCTGCTAAATGTACGCCAGGACCCGGGCTGTAAACACAGCTGCTTCCTTTCCCTTCCAAAAGAACAGCTTGGCTGGATGAGGAGCCCGAGAGCTCTGCCTCCACCTGAGGACTGGGGGGTGGGGGGTGGGGGGTAGTAGGAGGCGATTAACTAATCAAATGCAGGGGCTAAATAGGAGGCAAGGAGAGAAAGAGGAGACAGACAAAGGCATAGGGGGGAGAGGTGTGAGTCGGAAGGTTTACTCTGAGCGGCACAAAGAGCATTGATTAATGGGAAATTGACTTCAATTCAGACGTTTAAAACATGAACTCTGGGTGATTAATACAAATGGATTTAGACTTATAAAACGAGACGTTTCTTTTATCGTGTTTGTTTTGATTTTAAAAAGTGTATTTATTTCCAGAACACGTCGGAAAAATCCCGACTTTGTTGCTTCACAATTTGTCTAATTTGCTTTCTGCAGCCCAACAGGAGCAGGCAGCTAACCGCATGTTAGCATCATTCATGTGTCGATATCAAGGATGCCTCAATTTCAATCAACGTTGACAGGTCCCCACATTAATTTTTCATGTCTGTATCTGAAAAAAGTGTTTTCTACTTGTGAAATTTGGAGTTTTTATGGAGCCGCGCCCACATCATCAACAAATTAGCATTAAAAAAACATTTAAATGTGTTTACCACTAACGGACCACAAAGCCATAGATGGTACGCTTTTCTTTAGGCGAAAAATACAAATGGATTTTATCTATTTCCACAATCTGATGCGACTTTGTTGCTTCATAATTTGTTTAATTTAAAGTGTGAAGCTCTGCAGGATCAGTAAGCAAATCGTACATTAGCATTATTAGCTTCTCAATATCAAGGATGCCTCAATTTGAATCAATGTTGACAGGTCCCAAAATGCTTTTTTATATCTGTAGCTGAAACTATGTTTTCTACTTTTTGACATTTGAAGTTTTTTGAAGCCACGCCCACATTGTCACCAAATTAACATAAAAAGGACATTTAGATGTTCTCCACCTGTACCTGTCAACAAACCCATCGACGGTACTCCCTACTCCCTTCAATACGTAAATGTATATCTTTATGGAAGTGCCTTACAAATATCAATAATTCAGGTTTTCTAGATTGTTCCATCTGAGCCAAAGAACAAGTCTGTCTACCAGGGCTGGTTGTGAAATTGCCTCCTCCTGCCAATGTTAAGAATGGTTGTCTCAAACATATGCACTGTCTACAAGTATAAAAATAAGTAATAATTGTCGGAGTTGCTATGGCAACATTATTCAGGGGGTGGGTTGTACTACCTGGAGTGAATTACACAAAATAATAAGTTTATCACCAAACAGTGGAAAAAACGTTTAATTTTAAGGCGAATTTTAAGTACTTTTAGTGTTTAGGTTTTCTTTATTTCAGTCAGATTCTGCACCGTACTTTTGGTTTTAATGGTATATTTGAGTCTTTAAACAACAACTTTTTTGTTACAAGATTAACTTTATTCAAAAGAAAATGAGCCCAAATTCTTGAAATTACTGCCACCTGCTCACACATCTGCAACTTAAAAGAAGAAAAAAAAGTCTTTACTTTTCAAATTAAGGGCATGTTGCGATTAATAAAGTTTTGCCATTGGGCAAAACTGCCTGTGTGAAAACTAAATACACACATTCACAGAGCAAAAATACCCTCAAAAATCTTTTAAGAGTAAACTGACTCCATTAGGATTTTCCTAATTTACCCTGTCATGGCCCCTGCGACAGACTGGCGACCAGTCCAGGGGTGTCCCCTGCCTTTGGCCATGAGTAGCCGGGTTAGGCTCCGGCAACCCCGTGACCCCGAAAGGGACAAAGCGGTCCAGAAAATGAATGAATGAATGCCCCATCAAGTTATTTTTATAACATTAGTTTAAAAAAATACTCTTTATATGTTTTTTTTAAATATAAAATATGTTTTAAATATTCTTGTGTTTTGCTTGTTGTTAACTTAGATGTGCTCAAAAAACCAAGAGTTAAAATCTCAGCTTTTTGTTGTCAGAGAAAAATTAAGACAAAAATCTAAAGGAAATAATTAGCCCAAACTGACAAGCAGCTTTATTTTATCAAGAATTTCTTTACTATTTTGTTTCTTTCAGAGGTTTAGTCATTTATACTTTTTAAACATAGCTTAAAGATACATTACAAAAAGATCTGGCTAGTGATGCTGTCCAATTTTAAGCTAGCCAGTTTTGCGAGCTGTTACATAAACTCAGTTTGAAATGAAAACAGAAAGGCACAAAAAGTTTTAAATTATTGTAAACAGCACAGTAAATATAATTGACATAAAATGTATAAAACAACGAAGAAATGTGTGAAATTAAAATTTGTTTTCCAGAGAATCTGACTTCTAACTCCTAGCAGCCAATTAGCTTAAAAACTCCTGACTTAAAGTGTCAAAAATTAAGCAGACATGGTATAAAAATAACTCCTTTTATCTCTTGAATCTAGACGTAAAAAGGCAACCTTTTCTTTTCTGAAAAAAAAAAAATGCTAACATTTAAAGTAAATGACTAACAGTTTTTGGTGTAATTTTAACAGAAAAACTTTTTGTCGGTCATAGGCTAGACTACTCCCTAAATATTTCTTAAAGTTACATCATTAAAAGTACTAGGCATCTTATCTAAAATCCTCTCTCATTTTATTTTATAAAACTTAACTAGTTGCTTAGCAGCTAATGAGCTTTAAAAAATAAACTCGCAAATGTGTAAAAAATAAAGCAGACAGATGAACGCAGAGCTTTTTAGTTTGATCACTTTTAACCAGTCACATGTTATATAAATACTTTCTATTATCATTGACATTTCCTGCTAATTCCTTTATTCATCAATTTAAAATATTTTTTTTGTTTTTTTTTTCTTTAGATTTAGTCAATAAAACTCCTTTTTAAAAAAACTCAAAGGTTCATTGCAAAAATTACAGGACATCTCACTTGTCTTGCTCTCTGATTGTAAGCTAGCTAGCAAGACGTGAATAAACTCAATTTGAATTGTTGTAGACGAAAGGGCCCAAAAAGTTTTAAACTAACTGAAATAGTTAAAACTTATCCGAAGTAAAATTTATCCAAAATTTCTTTGCTATAGAGCAAGGTATGAGTTTTTTTTTTTTTTTTTTTTTTTACAACCCAAGCAATAGCCTAGCAGCTAATTAGCTTAAAATCTCTCAAGCTAATGTGCTAAAAAGAAAGCTGACACATGAAAGCAAAGTTGTTTAGTTTTATCACTTTTGACCAGGTGACATTTTATAAAACAGTGAACTTCCTTTACCCCTGGAAACCAAACAAGTTCTAATTTTAAACATGATAGAAAACCCTCTTGATGTTTTTTTAAGGTTTAGCGTCTAGCTAGCTTATGTGAAGCTCTGATACAAGTTGTGATAAAGTTGTAATTTGTAACTGGTGATCTTATGTGTCTCTTGTGGTTTTGCCAAAATGGAAACAGTAGCCTATACTCTCAGTTATTTAAGGGTGAATTTGGCAACTTTATGAGTTTTTTTTCTAGTAAGTGACAACAATCAGAGCGGTTGCTCGGGTTGGGACTTTTTAATCTCCAGTTCTTCAGGTTGAAGTCACACCTTCTGAAGGAACATCGTAGCGCCTTACTCAGCCGCGAATTAACACGTGCTTTCCTCCAACTCTAAATTTGTCGCTGGTGTAAGTCTTCCTGCGCCACCCACTCCCCAATGCGGCGTCGACGGCTGCTCCTTTGCACTCCTGATGACTCCCCAGATGAAATTTAGGAGAATTTTGCCCAACCGAAGGTAATTAATTCTTCAATTAAAATGTTGTTAAACATTTTTAATGAGTAATAGGCACTGGGGAACTGGCTACAAAACCATGTTTAACCAGAGACAGACAACTCAGATGTTTCAAAGTTGGTTTGTGCAAATCTGTTCGTTGACCCACTTCTTTTCTTTCCCCCAGTATTGCAGAAATATAAATAAAAAATCAAATGTGAAGTGTCTCCTGGCACGGCGGATGTGTCCTTCATCTCAGGTGACTGCAGTTTCATTTGGCTGCTTCTCCCTTTTTTTTCCTTCTTCTTCTTCTTCTGCACTTTCTAATTAGGGCAGCCGGCAGCACACAACAACCTGAACCATGCAGCTGCACTGGAACATCACAGAGCAGGAAGACGAGCTGCTGCTTAACCTGATTTCACTTCGGTGTGAAGAAGACAAGGGCAGATTGATGGAACAGAGCATGTTTCATTAATCACCAGAAATTGACACAAATAATGACACGTTTTCACCATAATCTGGGAAGCTTTTCAAGACCTCCTTTTTATTCAGTGAAAGGTGTGAAGCTCAACAGTAAAAGTAAAAAGGAAGTTTATTCGACCTAACATTTTCAACTATATGTCCTCCAATGAGCTCAAAATGCATGATATTATTTTAGAATTATTTCCTATTTTTTAAATAATGTATTGTTAGCTCTTTTCCATCGTAGCTTAAGTTCCAGTGTTTAAATTCTTTGGACTATCGTAACTCTTTGACCGTCGACCCAATTAACGTAAAAACCTGTGGATCCTAAAGCAGCAAAATTTAGCATTGCACTAACACTTAAACGTTTATACTTGTAAAGTGTTTGCGCAATCAACATAAATCTGCTGATTCTGTCGCAGAGGAAAACAACAGAATCAACTGATTCTCATTGATTGCGAAAACTGTCCAAGAGTTACAGTATGTCAAAGAACGTGTGGTATTTAGTTGTCACCAGTGACATTTCAGGTGTTAAGGTTTTACCCGTTTACACTGGAGCTTTACTTACACTGTTGACATTCTTTTGACCATCTTAGCTATCAATCGTTGATGCAATTTTCGTAATTTCAGCAAATTCTGGGCAGCAAATTATAACATCGTGTTGATACGCAACACTAATATTATGTGATCATTTAAGAGATGGTGGCTTGAACGGTGAACATATTATTGATTCTGAACTTTAGATTTCCTCCCTCTTGAGCTCTATTAGGAAACAAAGAAAAACAGGAAACCAAATACAAATCATCAAAGTTGGGACGGTTTATGAGTTGTTCAGCCTTTTGGTTTCCAAGGACTTTAGGGCCTTTTGTCACCACAATACTTTATTTTGAAACTCAGGCATCACGTGAACAATAAAAGAGAAGAACACCCCTATTGTGTGTTCACATGTACTACTAGAATCAAAAGGATTTTTTTAAAAGGGGGGGATTTTTTATTTTACTGATTGACGACAACAAAGGCGAGAAATTCTGGCTCTGATCGGTAAAAAATGTCTTTGGGCAACGGTTGAACAAAAGCGCATTTATTGAGCACATGTCAATGTTTTTCCTTTTCCCGGTAGAAGGCCTTTTTACAACTGTGATGTCACAAAGATTTACAGTGTTGTGACTTTCTATTTTCAGGGATTCTTTGAGGTGGTTTTATTTTTTTAGCTACTTGGTTAAAAAAAAAAAAAAAAACTTCCACCAAAGTAAACTGTGTCGATTTCCGAGCATGATTACACTTCATTGTCACCTAAAGTTGCTTTCATTTGAAATCAGCCGGGCTGCTTTTGGCTCCAAAACCTTCACCGAATCAACTACATTTCAGGAACTCCTTGTTTTGAAGATCCAGAAGCAAGTTGAAAGTCAATGACATCTATGGCTGTTCTTGGCATTGTTCCCTAAATTAAAGACTTGTCAATGTGTCGCTCGCCTAATTACCCAAAAACTGGCTCCTAGGACCTCCCCCCTCTAATGCACCTCCATTTAGCACGGCCATCAGAACAAAGAAGATCTGCCTCTAATGGCAATAATCCCTCACTGATGTCACGCTGAAGCTCGACTCGTATCTCAAATGTACTATGATGGATGAGCGTGGGCCGGGGCGTCGCTGACTTTTACCGCCGGTGATGGATGCGGTAGGCGCACCAAACCCTCAACCGGGAGCGGGTGTGTCACCATCAGAGCCGGTCCCGAGTGTGTCTCAAGTAACGCGGCGTTCCTTGGGGGGTCAGATGGCCGCTCGCGCCACTAATGGGAAGGGGGGCTATCCAAACAAGCTCATTAGCGCAATTAGTGCTGCCGATGCCCCCCCCCTCCCCGTGCTGTCCTGAAGTTTGACTACAGACTGCCATAACTTGGATGAGGAGTTGCAGGACTGGGAGAGGGGCCTGCCGCCATTGAATCCAAAAACCAAAACAGTTGTTTTGTTGATGTTTTCCTTCTGACTGTCTAACAATAATCAATTCGAATTGTCCAACGGTAAAAATTATTGGTAAATTATCATTATAATATATTGTTTATTTTATTAGTAGTAGTAAATAAGGAAGTAAAGATTTAAAAAAGGATTTCTGTTGTTAAAACTAAAGAAAATTTAATTGCCCCAATCCCTGTGGATCAGAGTCCAACCAGAAAAAAATCCACTTTGGCAAATGATAACTGCCAAACCTGTTGAGTTAAGAAATCACTTCGAAACAAACTCCATGACGATGTGAAGCAGCTTAATGAAGGAAACAGCCATTGTTGAAATTCAAAAAAGTGACTATCGTATCAGTTGGAAAGGATTATAGATATTAGAAGGCTTTAAGAAATAGCAAAAGTTAATATTTACAACAGAGAAAAACTGTTGATGTTATACAACATGGAAAAAACAAAATTAGAATTAAAACAAACTAAACTCTGTTCAGGACATGACCTTAAAGCATTCATGCTGTAGGACGATCTACCCGAGTTTTTGAGTGATCTAATCAAAGCTTGGACCTGGATTTGTTGGAGATGCCGGTTGTGGTAGCTGGTTCCCCGTGAAAAGCTGCTAAAATGGTCCAATATTCAACAATTCTGCATGCAAAATACTCCATTAGCATGAACACTTGATAGTAGGTGATATCGGCATCATTTTTTACTAGAAAGTCTTACCAATCTTCCTTACTGCGCATTTAGAACAAAATGTAACCCCCTCCACATGCTCAAAAACACAAAAATTTCCACGCACCTAATACGTGCCTAAAAAATGATGACATCACAGCGGGAAAAACCATTAAAAAAACCAAATGGGGCCAAAATTCAAATCCACTAACAAAAATCAAAACAGATGTCGGGGATATCCGTAGAAAGTTTTCAAATGATAATGGGACGGCAACCTCTGGCTTTGGTGGCCATTTTCTGTCAAGTCGTTAAATTTAAACATTTTCACACAATATAGAAAGAGAAATCTTGAGAAAGCTTATGCAATCTTCACGACTTTTACGGCAACATGTTAACTCTACATCCACAACCAACGTTTTTTGACCATTGACCTCTGACCTTTGGAAAAGCCTCCACTGAATTAAAAAAAAAAAAAAAAAAAACACCTTCAAAACCAGCTACTAATTTTAGCTCCTCATCAGTCCCAGGGATTTCAATCCATTGCTTCCTAACTCCCCCAGCATTATTGAAAACTACTTGGCAGGGGGAATCTTGTAATTTATAGTTGTCAATTATGAATGACTTTCGCATGGCGAGTTTGCAAAGGGGGCATTCCTCCATTGCTTGCACGTTTTTTATCAGAATATTGTGGATACATATTAAATGAATCTGTGGCTTAAGTTAAACAAAATAATATAACGTACGAAATGACTATCTCAGCAATGTGGGTGTGGTTAGCAAAAGCCTTTGTTGCTAAGGGAAATCCAAAATGTACTTCTGTCAGTTCTTGTAAAAACTATACAGATCTGTTTGTCACCCCCAAGTGACCATAAAAATAAAATGGTTGCCATGGGGATAAAACAACAGAAAGGTCGCCATTTTGAAAAAAGTGCTTTCTTTCATGAATTTGTTGCATCTAGCCCTGACCGGGCTGTTAGAGGGAGAAGGGGGAGAGTGAGGGGCACGTAGCAGCCGCTCAGCCAGTGAGGGCAGGTAAAAAGAGGGTAATTTAGGGGCGGATAGCACCATACAATGCTGCTCACGATTTTCATTTCTTTTCTACAATTTCTTATCCTTTAACCTAACAGCACGTGTGCTTGTTACCATCCCTCTCTTGGACTTAAAGTGTCCTGTTGTGACTTCTTCTGGATGAGAGGCTCTACTCACAGAACATGACCCAACATGTAAACGTTGCCCAGCTTCTCTAAATAAAGCCTCCACATTCCCTTGCGCCAAACCGCTGCCGCCACCGTTGAAGTCGCAGCACAAAGACACATAAGGCCTCTAACATCGGATTCTCCTTAATTATATATGGAAACCTTTATATTCCCTGGATGGCCTGGTATATTTAAGGAAACCAGAGTCCTTCCAACGCTTCTCCTCACAGGGATCTCATACTTAACAGGAGATCTGCTCTTAAGGGAGCCTCCTCTGGGTATGCAGGCTGCAAAGAGCCAATCGCGACCGCAGCGCTGCTACACTGTGCCAACACCGCCCCAACACTCGCGCTCATTACATATATTTGAAGAGCGACTTCTGCAGATGTGCCTCTCAGCGAAGAGAGGATTTGCTGTTAACATTCAAAGCAGCAGTTTGAGATGGTTTTTTAATCTACTGTATGTGCTGTAAAAGCCGCTGGCAGGCACAGGAAGTGGCATTCTTACAAGTTCACGTGGTGTTAGAAGGACTGGAGCTTTGTAGGTGTTGGATGGTCCAGTCTAGATGTTTTCTTCAAAACAGGAAAGCCGTCTAAAGCCTCCATGTTTGGATGTGACAAACTGATTGAAATTCCAACATGGTTTTCTGTTTTTTGGCAGCATCTCTTCTCTGTGCGGAAGTGAACCCGTTAACGGGCGCAGTAAAATCACCAGATACATAGGCGCTCACAACGCTCATTGTTTCCGTCTTGGAAAATGGCATTCAGCGATTCGCGGGTTAACCGCTAGTACTCAGAAAGTGGAGTAATCACAAAAAATGTTATGCTGCCATTAATCTCAGAAAAAGGTTGCAACAAATAGTGATCATTAACATGAAATGATGCGATTGGTCACAATTATTAACAGAAACTTATGCATGTTTATAATCAATAACAGAAACTTATGCAAATATTACGTTCAGTCACAGAAAATCACTCAAATTGCGATTAACTGCAGTTAAAAATGTGCAAATGTGTGCAAACAATCACATGGTATTGTTAGAGCAAACCTACCTAGCACTAATAAAAACATAAAACTTAATTGAGTTAGCTGTTTACCCGTTTTAGAGAGTATTTCAAACAACTTGATGGTTTTATTTAGTTTGTTTTTCCCGTTTTCACCTGCTCATCTCCGATTCTGATGTCATAGTGCTTGTTTTCCTTTGCCGCACTCAGCCCCCCCTCCCCTGTAACAGGAAGTAGCACCTCATGCTATAATTAGAGGCGTCACAGAGCGGGACTTTCAGCCGCATTAGCAAACGTTCCCACTGACAGGTAATAAAGCAGATCGGTTAATTGCAAATGAATGCACACCCCCACCCCCCATTCCATTAAGCATAAATAATTTGGCCACTTGGGTACGAGCCTCCCAAATTACTTATTCTTTTTGTGTCTCAAATTACCTATTCTTTCTGATGTTGCCTTTAGTTGATTAGCAAGCCACTCGCCATTGGCTTTTTCCAGGTTTTCCAGCCCATTTTCATTTTTCATCCGCCGAGGAAGCCTTCAGATTTGTTTTTCGTCGTTGTTTATGCGCACGCAAAGAGTCGCAGACGCTAATTTATGCAGTTATTCACAACTTTTGCTCTTCTGCTGGGATTCTGCGCGGGCCTTTCTTCTCACACCTTGTATAGTTTCTGCTTGGGGATGTTGGGTGAATATTAAATAGAGTGGCAGCGGGATTATTGCTTTGTTTTCATCTCGCATACATATATAGCCACTGCATACAAAATGCAATTTTTTTTCCTTCCCCATTCATGAAAGATTTATTTTTCTGGTAAACATTATGAAGATAAAGGCTGATGTTTTCTGATCTTAACGATTATTTGTTTCCCTAAAATTTCTACTTTAATTTGAACGTCAGTACTTTTGGAATTCATAGAGATTTTTTGCCTCTTCTGTAATTTTTTTGTCAAAAACAAGACTTGATGCTTAATGAGTTTCATTTCCAGAGCTCTTCTGCAGGCACTTTTTGGACAGACCTCATGTTAATGTTATGAGTTTTGCCCTTTTGCTGGTTTCCCCGTTATCAGTCGTTTTTTTTTTTTTTGAATGTGCAAATGGCTCGTAATGACCTTCCGGTGAAGTGGGAGAAGCTGGAACATCACCGTTTGGGATGCAAGTCAACTATTACAGACCCACTCTTATAAAAATTGTGTTTTTAACACATTATTGTATTTTTCTGTTGATGGAGGACATGAATAAAGAAAATTAAAGATAAATAGCAATTTTATACAACTGTTTTCAGGCTCTACGTAAAAAAACGTGGCCATTGAATGCACTGACTTATTAGGTAGTGACATCTGACGACGTCTGCGTCTGTTTTTCAACTAAAGATAAACAAAGTCTACTATTGTGACATCATGGTTATCCATATCAACATTGGAAGGAAGCTAGCCACGAACGGAACTGTTTCGAGACCAAATCATGAGATTTGCTAAGCTTTGACTAAACATTCGTTCATGATCACTCGTCAATTAATCGGTGTGTATATTGCTCAAAAGTGATCTGGCTTAGCATCTTAGCATCTTCTCAGCTCGTCACCATCATGAGCTGTTGACCCAATTAGCCGCAGTGCGTTCGAACCCTATTTTTCTCCACTAGGCACACATAAAAACAATTAAAGAATAAAACAGTGTACCTTATAATTCAGAGTGCCTTATATATGGATTTATCCTAGTTGTTTCTACTGAAAGCGAAGCGATTTGGAGAGGTACACAGTTCGGCTTTTTTTGCAGTTGCGAACAGGGTTGGGTGTTATTGTAATTACGCTAATGCAGCCAACATGTGTGTGTTTTCTTATTTGTTGGGGGAAAAGTGATAGGAGTTACAGGTATTGTAAAAATGCTAATACAGCTAACGCTTCCAATAGTTAGCTGTGAGCGTTAGCATAGTCAGTTATTTATTTAATTTTTTTGTCAAACTGTTTTTCTGCTCGTCTTTTTTATGTGCTGCAAACAAGGTTAGGTGTTATTGTAAATACGTTAACGCTAACGTGTGTCAAACTGTGTTTTTCTGGTTTGTCACAAACCACTTCATGGTTATTATGAACGCGGTTAGTAAAATCTGACTGACTGAGGAATTTATCTCTGACTTTTTTGACTCGCTTAATGCGCCCTATAGTTCAGTGCTCCTTATATACGACATAAGTTCAAAAATAGACATTCATTGATGGTGCGCTAGTACAGATCGTGCAGAAAATACGATATTTCAAACCGGAACATTTGCAGTTGTTTTTTTTCTTTTGTTTTTTTTTTTTTTAGCTTTTAGGTCAGGATTTTCATTAAAAATAAGATTTTTGGACTTTGCCAGACAAGTCTCTACTTACCAATAAATACGGCAGATTTCACCAGTCTTATTTTCTTCTGTTCAACAAGAGAACCTCCCTTTAGCGAGTTCAGATCATGTCTTTTTTGACCATGTGGTCTCAAAACCCCATCACCAGTGAATTGGTTTGCCATTTGGTGAAGAGGAAACTCAATATTGAGATCCATAAACCATTTGGTCAATAATTCATTATCATCTAAAGCTCTCTCCTCAGCCAGGTCAGAACACTATTCCTCAATCATCAATAACAACTCGGGTAACTCAAAAAAACTATTCTCAACCATC
This sequence comes from Oryzias celebensis, assembly GCA_014656515.1. Lineage (NCBI taxonomy): Eukaryota > Metazoa > Chordata > Actinopteri > Beloniformes > Adrianichthyidae > Oryzias > Oryzias celebensis. Next base: position 2,859,761 of record BNCR01000019.1, on the reverse strand, counting down.
AAGCATCTTCTAAGACCACAGATTTTTTCACACCAAACCTCCTCAGTGGCAAACTGCAACCGGTTCCTTGATTATTTCACCTCCAAAATTGACAATATTCGTTCCTCCCTGACACACAGCTCTATAAAAGAAACCCCATCACCATCTAACATGCAGCATTTCTCTAATTTTTCCCCCACAGTGCAGCAGGAGGTCGAAAAGACTATCCAGAACTCTAAATCATCCACATCATCTTTGGACCCCCTCCCCTCCCCTCTGCTCAAAACCCACAACAAAGTGATCGCCCCCCTTATAACCAAAATCATCAATCTTTCTCTCCAAACCGGCACCATTCCACCGTCCCTTAAAACAGCTCTTATCAAACCAGCTCTTAAAAAACCCACCCTCGACCCTGAAATCTTATCAAATTACCGCCCAATCTCCAATCTCCCCTTCATATCAAAAATTCTTGAAAAAATTGTTTCCTCTCAGCTCCATGATCATCTAAAATCAAATAAGCTCTATGAGAAATTTCAATCTGGTTTTCGCCCATCCCACAGCACCGAGACAGCTCTGATGAGAGTTACCAGTGACTTGCTGATGGCCTCTGACTCAGGTTCCACAGCCCTCCTTATTCTTCTCGACCTCTCTGCTGCATTTGACACTATCGACCACAACATCCTTCTTCACTGTCTTCAACACCACATTGGACTCTCGGGTACCGTCCTTCACTGGTTTCATTCCTACCTCACCGATCGGACCGAGTGCGTGGTCCTGGAGGACGCCAAATCCAAACCCCACACAGTCACTTGTGGGGTCCCCCAGGGCTCCGTGCTTGGTCCTACCCTATTTACTATCTACATGCTCCCCCTTGGACGAGTCGTCAGCATGCATGGCATTAATTTCCATTGCTATGCTGACGACACACAGCTCTACCTCAAAGTCACTCCCTCTGGGCCCCCCTCTGCCACTCTCAATCGCCTCAGCTCCTGCCTGGAGGACATAAAGGCATGGATGAGTCAAAATTTTCTTCAGTTAAATGGCTCAAAAACCGAAGCTATTCAAACTGGTACCCCTCAACAACTTCGCTCCTCCCCCATTAACTCAATTTCCCTCTTTGGCCAGAACATTCCCCTCTCTCCCTCTGTTATCAACCTCGGGGTCAAGTTTGACCCCCACCTCACCTTTGACAATCATGTCACCCACATATGCAAAACTTCCTTCTTTCACCTCCGTAACATCTCTAAACTCCGTCCATCTCTCTCCCTCTCGGCCGCGGAGAAGCTCGTCCATGCCTTTGTCTCCTCCAGGTTGGATTACTGTAACGCGCTTCTCATCGGGATCTCTGGTAGGAGCATGCAAAAGCTTCAATACGTACAGAACAGTGCAGCCAGGGTACTGAAGAGGGTGCGGAAATATGAGCACATCACCCCCATCCTTCATAGCCTGCACTGGCTTCCCATTCACCTCCGTATTGAATATAAGGTTCTCCTCCACACCCATCACTGTCTGTACGGTGAGGCCCCCACTTACCTCACCGAACCACTTACACCTAACAACTCAACCAGGACCCGGTCAGGCCAACAGCACCGTCTAATCCCACCCAGGACGCGGCTAAAAACAATGGGAGACAGGGCCTTTATGGCTGCTGCTCCCCGCCTGTGGAACTCCCTCCCAGACCACCTCAGGGCTCCACTGCTGGTGGATTCTTTTAAAAAAGGACTTAAAACTCACCTTTTTATCAAAGCCTTTCCTTTTTAAACTTTGCTTGTTTTACTGTATGTTTTCGTGCCTTATAGTTTTAAAAGTTTTAAATGTTTTTAATGTTTTACTGTTGTAATTCCTGTAGCACTTTGAGACTTGATATCAAGTGGAAAGTGCGTTATAAATAAAATTGATGATTATTATTATTATTATTATTATTATCCTGAGAACGCAGCAAAGAGAAACCCCACAAAGACTTGTGACTGGACCGTACACCCATCCATTCACTGCTGCCCCCCACTGATTCAGCCTGTATGTCGTCCCCAGGTTGCAACAGCCCTAATTAAAACGCCCTTCCTCATTATCATTGTTCACCTCGCACATTTTTTTCTTTTTTTTGGAAAACAACTGCAGAGCCAAGCTCAAACAGCGGCAGGAACCGGCGCCAAAATCCAAACATGTGACGCTGGTTTTTTAGCCCCGTCAGATGGTCCCAGTCCGACATGAGAGCGAGAAAAATGGGGCAGAAGCCGAGCCTCCCCAGCGGACGTTGGACCACAGCTCGCACACGGAAGACACACAGACACACTTACAGTAACGCAGATGGCGGTGCCCCTTTCCAAGGTTCAACCGCCACGGGAAGGAAACAAGAAGACAAACAAATTTCCACTCATTAATGCTATAATTTATTCATTACAAGTGTGTCGTCAAGAAAGTTTCCCGCTCTTGAAATCTGTCACACCGTTGGAAATTCTGTCAAAGTGTAACATTTGTGTTTTTGGAGGAATTTTGTTCGTTCAAAAACATGTATATATATAAATTACAGATGGATAGGAGCTAATTTAATATATATCACTATTGCTTGAATCTTTTGATTTTATGCAGAAGTTCGTATGAAAATATACATCTTTTGTGGACTGATGGAGACAATGGCTGTATCGTTGACCGTGATGGACACAGGTGTTTTAAAGCGTCACCTTGTTATCAAGTGTTTCAAAGTCTTCTTGACTGTCCCGTATGTTTTTGGTCCCTCACAAATCCCAGACTTCAAAATGGCGCCAGCACAAATAAATGGAGTGGGAGAATCGAGGAAACATATCGTTTTATTCGAGACTTGTGATTGGTGCGGAAGCGGAAGAGATGGCTCATACACACTCTAAAACTAAATGTATCAGAAAGCAGATACTTAAAGGGAACTCTTGAATAGCATTCTAGCACATCATGTTCACTTTAAACTGTCACTACATAGACTAACGCATGTCCTCCACCTATAGTTGGAAGAGCGTGGGTGCGAAATGATGATTTTGCTCTTGCTCTATTCCGATACATAAAAGATGTGGTGTCATATAATCTGTCCTCCATGACCATTTTTCAAACATTTGGTACTTCAGTGAATTAAAAGGGATGCCATCCATACATCACTACTACAGAGGACAAAGCTCCTCCAGTGTGTCTAAGGATATTCCTTCAATACCTTCTCTGAGAGATTTTCACGTCCCTGGTGAGGACAAACAACCCTTTTCCAGTTTTAAAATCGTGTCTTCAGACTTGAAGGCATTGAATATTACCCACCCCCATCCCAACTTGTCCCACTGATTATGAATTATACCAATGTACATCGTAGAACCTGGTTTTCTGGAGGCAAAAGGACTACATCATCTGCAAATTATAGAACTTTGTCATTGGGCCTTTATGACTATTTTTGAAGAAGCATTGTTTAAACCCGTCATAATTTTGGATACCCACGCAATTTAAAAATCGGAGTCAGTATGGACTAATGGATCACATGATGAAATATTCCGTTAATACTTTATGTGTAGTTGTTAAAAAATGCACACAAAGAAACGTGAAACGAGTGTTGATGCACTTTCACAGTCTGTCACCGTCCATGAAGACTGATGATGCCACCTGGATGATCATTAAAAAAAAAGACTTTAAGTCCAGTTGACTCAACTTTAAGACATAGATATCATAAATATCATCTATCAAGACGTTGAGTTATTTAGTGTAAATACGAGAATGTACAGCTTATCTGGGAAATATAAGCTCTAATGTAAACATTACGCATATATACAAGCCAATACTTAACCCCCAGACCCCTAGACGAAGAAAACAATTAGACCAAAACAAAAGTGGAATAGCTTTAAAGACTGTATCAGAACGGGGCTTTTGGTGCTCACTGAGTGGTCTAAGACCTTGATTCATCATGTGGGCCACAAGAGTTCCCTGTACAGTTTTTCACCCGCAGACTGTCTGTATTTAGCCATAAAGTTTTGTTCTCAGAGCCCTCAACAACGTGCGTTTAGGCAACCACTTTCAATGAACAATTACATGTAAATTTAGGTTTCAGGCGTCAGCATTCAAAACTCTTGTGTTCACACAAAGCAGCGTGTGTTTCTTTAAGATTGTTTACATCTACATACAAAATCCGCGATCGACAAACAAACATTTTGAACTGTCAATAAGTAGTCTATTTTTGAATTTTCGTCATATAAGGCAGAAACTTATAAGACTGTGTTCTCACAACCCTCGGGAACTTGTGTTCAAGCAAAAACTTTCAGTAAAAAGCCTGTGTAAACTTTTGTGCTTCCACGTTCACAGCTCTCGTGCTCACACGTCGCTACGCTAGTTTCTACGATTGTATTTGGTATATACGTAAAAAACGCCCTTCCATTGAATGAGCTTTGAAAGCAAAAGCTTTTGGCTTCTGTAGTGATGTATGGACGGCGTCCCTTTTAATTCATGGAAGTGAAAAATGATCATGGAGGTAAAATAAAAAAAACGTGGTTTGTGTCCGGCTGGAATCATGTGACATTTAGCCTTTCATTTATCGGAATTTCGCTGTTGGTGGCGGACATGCGCTAGTATCAGGTATGGATTGTCTAGACGAACGTATACCAGAGGATTTAGATTTGTAAAAGTTTAATACTTGTTTACCTAAATAATTGGGATCTTAAAATATCTGGAACCAGGAAAAAGTTCTGACTGGAACAACATGTCAACATCAATCATTAATCATAACAACATATTCCCTACGATGAAATTTTTTCTGTTTCGGACAGATTTCCACAGTCCTATTTGTTCTTGCAGGCATTTTGATAGTTGTGTTGATGACCTTTGAGTTGATGGACACACAGACTGAAGGAGGCCCGGCACTGCTCTGCAAGCCAGAAGAGCGGGAGCATCTGCTGGCAGGTTTAAGGAGCAGCCATGAAGTCTGATTATGGAACTCCCCTGACGGCCGTGTTCAGCACATGGGCTACTAGGTCACGAATACTTTGCAATATCACCTGCCACGTTCACCTAAGAATCCTTCAAAATAAAAGTTAATTTCTAAAAATCTAAAAAACAAACATTCATCACAAATGTCTGTTTGTAAAACGCATTTGAGCTGAGAAATGAGAAACAGTTCTTTCTCCGCATTGCATTAATCTCCTTTAATGTTATGCAAATAAGCAGCAGGCTAATTGATGCGCCATCATTCAAAGGGAAACTTTAACAAACTGCAGACAAAAGCTTTGTTTGCATCTGATTGCACAATGAATGTGGCAAACTTCTTATCTTTTATTGGCTGAAACGGCACGAATCTCCAGCTTGATTGTTAATTAATTATTCTTTTTGCCTTAATGAAGTTTAAAAACACTAAAGTACACATGGATGCCATAAAAATTATATACTCTCTGCTGAATGGAGGCAAAAGTTAAGAAAAGTAATTAACAATTCATGACTAAAGGATTTGTGTCTCGCAACAATAACTACTCATAAAGTCGGTGACGATTGTCTCTTAGCCAGCAAATATTGCCAAATTTGAGTGATGGCTAACAATGATTTTAAACGTAATCTGTAAAATTTGATTAAAACTTCCTAACGCAGATCATGCATTTTATCGTATTGCCTGTCACGTTATTTTTTCCACATTTTATTCAAATTGGGATTCTCTACCGTCAAATGAAAACACAATGAAACCTTACCAACTTACCAAAAAAATGACCAATCTTTTTTTTTCTCCAATCATAGCTGTGTTTAGTGCTTTGAATAAAGTTTTCTACCTGGGATTAATTTAGGTAGCTTAAACCGAGACTTGTGGAATTGAATTTCCCTTATTAGGAGAAATAAGCGTTAGCACAACATTTAGCTTTTTTGAAGATATTTATAAAAAGTTTTTTAGTAAAATTTTTTAGGTGAATTTGTTTTTGTTTTGTTTTTTTAAAAAGGGTATTTTCTTAACAAGCAAAACAAAACATAAAAAGTAGAAGAAAAACAAAGGGTAAATTAACCCTTAATTTTTATTTGTTGTTGTTTATTTTATTTTTGAAGTTGCAGCATAGACAGGGGCGGAGCTAGAACATTATTACGTATAAGTGAAAGGCCATAACCAGCAAAAATATCAAACAACATTTAAAATAACAGTTTTATTATTTTTTTCATTCAAAAATATTGCCTTTAAGATTTTTGTGATGCTTACAAAAGCTTCTGTTAAGATTCAGAAATTGGGGAGGAGCTTTGTGATGAGGGGGCAGCTGCCACCCTTTGCCCCCCATGTAGCTCCGCCCCTGAGCACAGCAAATTTCCTCACTTGTCAGCCATTTACACAGACTACTAGTGTTTGCATTTAAACGCTTTTCACAAATTTCTGAAAAGTACTCCAATAATACTCCATTTGAGTTACTTTTTATATACAATTTCAATGAATCCCTGTTGTGTGTCTGTGGGAATGCAGCTCGCATCTCATTTTGATCACAATACCTGAGAAAAGTACACAGGAAGATGTGTTTTAGATTTTTTTTTTCACATTTGCTAAAAAAAAAAAGGTGTCATAGAATTGTATAAAAAGTCGTCTTTTTCTGAGGATGTTTAATCAACTTTTACTGTCACTTGTGACCTGAATAAAGGTTGAAAAATACAGTAGTTTTATCCTCAAACTGTTCCAGATTTGATAGAAAAGTGTTGAAAAATGGGTTTTAGCATAAATTTTAACCGGACAAAAGTCAATTTAAAAGCTTTGAAATCCCAGTTTTTAGGGGTAAAGTTTCACGCTCATCCAAATCCTTCACATCCTGGATGGCAGAGCTCGCCCGAATGCATCTCCTCCTTCCCGCTGGTTATCTCCAAAGAGCCACAGGATGCAGACGGAGTTCGAGAGAGGACGAGGAAGGGGGGCTGTGCTTACTAAAGTCAGCCTCGGCCTCTTTGACCTCAGGGCAGGCCTGTCAATGTCCCAGATAGTTCTGCTAATTTCCGAATGTGTTGCTGTGTTTCAAAAAAACTCAGAGTAGAGTCAAATTTAGGGAGTAGAGAAAAGCGAAAGGTGCGTTTGAAATAGTGAGCCGAGGAAGAAGAGGAGTAAACAGGATTAGCGCCGTCGGACTGTCGGAATTGCAAATGAAACATGAATAAGCGAAGCGCTAGCTGCAGTGGTGGTATTGCTCTGCGCGCACCTCACGAGCAAATAAGTGTTTTTCCTAATCTGAGGCGGCGCGCGCGATTGTGAATGGAATGATAATTGACCTGAATGCACCGCTTTTCTGACGGCAGCGGCGGCAACTCGTGGCTCATGGTGGCGAGGAGGCGCCGCGGCTTCAGTTGCAACCAAACAGGCGATCCGTTAAAATAAATAAATAAAACAAACAGCCACCCTCCCCCCCATAGCGACCCGAAGAATAAACGTGATTTTCTGAAACTTGTTTCGTCTTCCTTTCTATCCTGTATTAGTGCAGGCCGTTATTTTGAAAGTCCAACCCCTCCCATTTTCCCGGAGCAGTGCCAATTTCAAAAACATCATCTCCTCCAGTTCAGGAAGTTGATTTATAGACGGCGCCGGCGGAGTTAATTGCAGTGCACGACACCAATCAGTCTTTGAGGGGGGGGTTGTAAAGGAGCGGGGGATTAAATCGACACCCAGCGCAAACAAACAAACAAACAAACAACTGTATTCATATCGCCCGTATTTATTTATCAATGTTTTAGATTGCTGCTCTGCCTTCAAGATTGCCCTTTTTTGTTTTTTTTTCCTGTCGGAGATTCAATAAGTCGACGGGAACGCCGTTTGGCGCCGCTAACCGATCTGTCTTTGGGAAAAATTGATGTATTAAAGCAAACCCCCCCACCACCCCATTTAAATACACCCCCTCCGAGCCCCCCTGTAGTGGATCCTCAAGAGTCGCTACTCCACAAAACGATCCAGTAGTTTCTCGGAAACCTGATGATACAGAAATGCTGTGATGATGATCTGCTCGTCAAAAAGATTGTAATGACCCCCCCTAAACACACACACACACACACAGACACACACACACACACCCCAGAGGTGGTATCGAACTATGGTTGGCATAGTGAGGCCCTCGTTTAACCCAGTTGGAGAGGAGGCAGCTGCAGCCCGATGCCGGTGTGCAACTTCATGAGGGTCATCTGGCAGTGCAGGCGTGTTCAGGGACACAGGAACACCGCGGGAAAATTCAACACTCAAGTCGGCACATGGGTCACTGACTGTTTGCGTTTGTGAAGTGTGTTCATGTCAAACGCATCACTTGGCTAAGCAAGGCGATTAAACAGCAATTGCATCACAAGGTCAAAGGTGAAACTCTAAAAGTTCCCGTTGATCCTTAAATATGAAGCTTTGGCCTGAATTCTTTAGACGAAAAGAAACAAACTGACGATGATTGACATTTTTGACAGGTTAGCTGTTGCTAATAAAGGTTTTTCCACCTAAATATCAAACCCAAAAGTCTACGTTTTTGTTAAAGCTGAAGTTGAGCATAATCGTAAAAAGATAGAGTAAAATGGCGTTTTTGAATGCTAAATTGAGGAATGGTGTCCCGCTGGGCTCCTTGTTTGGCCCTTTTTCTTTTTTTTTTTTATTAACCTTTAAATGCACTTCTGTTTAATAAAATTAAGAGATAACACAGCTAAAGCAACCAGAAGTCTGTTCACAAAAAATACGTGTGTTTTTAAAAGCTGGCTAACTGCAAAACTAAAAGCATGTCTTACGTTGCTGGTTGCTTTCACCTAAGGTTAACCCACCAGATTTAGTACACAAACGTAGACTCTTTTTTTGCTTTTGTTTTTAACCAAACCCTTTTTTGGTTTGTGTGGCTCTGTGACTTTAAAAGTTAAATAAATAGATTAAGAAACAATACTACAAAAACAACCAAAACGTGCACACCAAACTGCAAGCTGTTGCTATTAAAGGTTCTTCAACATTTTTAGCTACATAAACAGGAAGTGCTAGCATAGGACTTTTGACCAGTTTGGCCAGCAATGTAACTCCATGCAAAGAATGTTCTTCTATTATTTTTTTCTTTTTTTTAATTTAACATGGAGTTAAAGTTCATCAGTAATACAGTATGAAATACAAGGAATTCTGAATTTGAACAAAAAAAAAGACAAATACGCGGTTTAAGTTTTTATAAAGATTTTCTTTACATGAAAAAAAGTTTAGTGTTGTCACAAAGATTTTTTTTGATAATGTTTAGAATCCATTTTTTGTTTAAGGGTGACATGCCCTAATAATGTAGCGCCCCCTGTTGGTAAATAAAGTTCATGCAACTGTCAGCCAATTTTTATTGATTTTAATTTATTTATTTTTCTTAGTAAAAACTAACATCACAGTAACAAAGTAATTATTTATATCAAGTGAACTTTTTTTCTTTCATTATTTTAAAAAGAAAATTTACCAGAGATTTTTTTAAATGTACGAAGTGGACATAACATTTTTACGTTTTTTAGAAAAACTAAATTTTTGCTAAAGTTTGCTCTTTTTTTTTTTTTTTTTGCAGTTCTCACGACCTTTTCTGCTGATTGCTTTACCTAACTTTGGCTGAAAATAGAATTAATTTAGATATTATAGCGTGCCCTCGCCGTTCGTTTGTCCAACTGTCTGTGAACTCGACCCGTACAGAAACCGTGACTTAGAACACAGGTTTTCCCATTTTTGCATGTAAAATAAATCTCAATCAGCTTTTGTCTGCTCTCACAATCACACATACACACACACACATCACACACTGCAGCTACCATATCATTTAAATGTAAATAGCACCCCAGGTTTCACTTCTTCAGTCGTGGTTTTAAGAAGAGTCGCTCACAAATGCAGACTGGCAGGTACTAAACGCAAACGAGTTGAATTCCTCTTTAAAATGCTAATGAGCTCAGATCCGTGCACGTGTGTGTGCACGCGTGTGTATGCGCAGGCTCTGTATATGCATGAGAGCTTGCGCATGCATTTGCAGCTGGAAATGAACAGCCGTCTTTGGAGGCGATTCTGCTTTGTGACCTTTCAAAGGGGTTGACATCGTGTCCGGGACTCACCTCATTATTGAGGAAGTTGGTGGTTTTTGACCAAAAACGCCACCGCAACCCTTCACGGCTGTCCAAAACGCCGGCTGCAGACCTTTTTTTTTTTTTCCCCCTTTTTTTGGCCGACGTCCAAATTCCGTCTTCTGGGAGAACAAGAGGAGAAATGGAACAACTGGTTTTAATGAAACAATTACAAGACACTAATTATTATGTTAATGTTTTGCTGCTATCATCAGGCTCTGCTAACAGCCTGCTGCACCTACAGCCTAACGGCCTGCTGTGTGTGTGTCTATGTGTGTGTGTTTGTGCGCTTCCTGTCTTTTCAGCAAGGTGGGAAGATGGACGTTTTCCTCTGTACGGCGGCAGAAATGTGTCGAAATGTTAAAGAAAGGGGCCCACAAAGCAGCAGCTGTTGTCGTCGAATGTCAGGTACATTCATTCCCATAATGCCGTGCTCAAATAAATTAGCGTTGGGGTTGCCGGTGATTCAAAGCAATCACTTTAGGTGTGTGGGTGGTGAGCGGGGCTCCTATACACACGGCTAAATAAACGCATGCATCACACAGACACATGAATGCATACATGTAAACACATGCATCACGGCTTGGCCTCGCGCCTCTTGATAAGCGGCTGAGAGCTGCGGCGGCCATTGTTAAGGCAGTGGCGGGCGTACGCTTGCCGTACATTAAACAATGTACGGTAACCAAAGAAGCCCACAGCTGCAGTGAGGCTGGTGTTCGTTTCAGTTCCACTGAAAAGCAAAACAAAACAAAGATAATCAATAATTATCAGAGAAATACAATTTCCTTAACTTTGTAAGATAAGAAGACAACGTAGTGCCGACGTTCCTGTGAAGTGGATCTGGACCTGTACGATAATACCGTGTGGTCGAGACCTGGAACCAAATCAAAACGTACTGTGACCACAATGATTACTTCTGCTTCATTGAAGTCCCCCTTATGGTTTCACGGAGGTCTGTATGTAACAAACACGACCTGAATTTGGAGATGTTCCTGTATATGTGACACAAAGGGTTGCGTTTCCAACCGACTAAATGCAAACTATGACTTTGATTTTGCAAGATTAGAGATTTTCTGGTTCACGTTGGGTCAACATGTCTTCTTGAGGTCCAGTTTTGGTTAGTAGGTCTCCCCAAGTGTGTACAAGCTCACTCACAAATATCGGACAACTGCAAATAATTACAGCAACCTGTAATGGAATCATCAGATACTGTTGACCTATGGTGTCTTTAAGGTCCATATGTATCAAACAAGACCGGAATATGGAGGGATTGCCATATATCACACAAAAAGTTTCGCATTAGCAACCGGCTAAGTACGATCTTTGACGATCATGAAGATTAGGGCTTTTCTGGTTCATGATTGGTCAACATGTCTGGTTGAGGTTCATTTTGGGTTCCTATGACTCTCCAAGTGTGTATGAGCTCACTCGTGTGCCCACAAACATTGCATCATTGGGAATAATAATTATCAGAAATCCCCGCGTGCCAGCTCTGCTTCATTGAAGGGCCCATTTGGTTACCCTAAGGTCTTTGGAACCCCAAGGTACCTTGGGGTCTTTGAAAACCTTTGGATTCGAAATCACTAAAGATATATTTTGGAGACATATTTTCTCTTTGACGAGCCTTGAGCGGTCATCAATGAAGCTCTACATCACAGAGTTTCATGGTTTGGGGGAATTGACCCCTCAATTATAACACTTCTGAACTTTTTTGGAGCCAGGTCTCCCATTGAAGAAGTCTTTCTGCTCCCGGCGGGACTACCTGGCTGACTGATGGCTGGGTTGACGGCGAGAACAAAGTGGTGATTCATGAACGGTGGGCGACAGGTCTTGGCTCGGGTTCTTTTGATTGAAACCTGTTTAGCAACAACGGCTAATTTCATTACATGGTATCAGCGCACACTGAGCGGCTCCGAAAGGGCCCGCTTTGAACTCGCGGGGCCCAGACAATGACACAGGCCGGTCAAGGGGGGGGATGATGGGCGCGTGACAGGTCGGCGGCGGGGGGATAAACAAAACCTCCTCTCCCCCTCCCTGGACTCCAAAAAAAAAGGTTTTTCATAATGCTGAAGTCTGTCAAATATTTTGACGTGTCCTGCACACCACGGCGCTGCTCCTTTTTGCCTTTCAGCGGGGGAACAATTGACTTTCCTCACCATCAAGTCCTTCGCCTCCCCTCCGTCCGCCAAAACCTTTCATGAGGAGCCATGGCTTGCCGTTGCAGCTGTTCCGCTGGGGTTCTTCCCATGGACACCGTGGCTATCCGAGTCTTTGAGGAAGCTACGTGCAGGTTTCGCCTTTCTTTCTCGCCGATAAGTTTTCGGTTCACAGGAAATTTTGAATTGTCTCGTTTTGCCAGATCAGTTTTGTTTGCTTCTATTGTTTTAGGTCTACAACCCAATAACCTTTCATGATTTGGGTTTGCTAGTCTTTGTACTCTTTGATACTCTTTACACTCCACTTTTTTGTCCCCATTGAATCAATGGGAATGAGCTACTTTAGGATTTTGTTTTTTTATTAAATATTGATTTCAAAATCATTTTCTTTAGTTTTGTAAAGTAGCCTAAAAATGCCCAAGACTTTTAAAGGTAAAACACTGAGATTTAGGGGTTCCTATAACAATTCACCATTATTCTGAACAGTTTCAACCAGTCTTACACCAAACTCTAAACCAGCAGCCTTTCAGAATTTGGACTCAATCGTCTTTTTTGTGGACTAGCTAGGTTACCTTTCTCTGCCTTGAATCACAGGAAGAACTTTTGGCTTATGTTGCTGAATTAGCATTTTCTTAGCATCTCCTTTACAATCTATTAAGAAAAACAATCTAATGAAGGAGTTTGACACTTTGGTCGAACAGTGAGAGGTTGGGTCCAACAGAGTTTAACTGGGATTAAATCCAGAAATTGGTTTCCAAAAGTTGATTTCTCTAGTCATACAGACTTTTTAGATAAAAACCCTAAAAGTGATCTTTGATGATTCAGCTATGTTTCCTTGCCAAAATAGCAAATCTATTTTGGTGATCTCTTCAATAAGATTAGATGTTATGGCCATTCATTCTGAATTTACACCTAAAACTAGTTTTACTTGGTCATAAATCACAAAATAAATATGAAATCATTTACTCCTCTATCTATTTTCTAAACCAGTGTCACCTCTTTTTGGGTCACAAGGTTGCTGGAGCCTATCCCAGATAATATTGGGCAAAGTCGGCGCAGACTCTGGATGGTGAAATTATTTTTATTTTTTTATTTTTTTTTTTTTTACAATGAAAACTAACAGAAACTTGTTTTTTTAGTCCCTTCTAGGAACCTGACGTTCATAATCATGACTTTAGTGAGTGGAGTGACACTGAAAGCCAGCTGCTTGAAGCTGTTTGATGCAGCAGGAACAGCGTTTGATAACGTGCTGGCCCATCTTCTAGCAGCCAAAAAAAAAAAAAAAAGAAAAAAACTACAGACTTTCTGGAACATGCACCATGAAGGTAACTTTGCAAAGTTCATTGTGGATGGAAGGAGGCTTATGAATATTCATGAAAAATTACCCCGGCTCACCATTCCTGATAGCAAGGCCCTTTTTTCCTGCCATGGTATTAGGCCTGCGGAAGAGATGAAAGGCTCGGGAGCCATCCCCGCTTACTTGGCCTTATACTGGGACACAATGGCCAACCAGCCGCTCAATTAGTCTGCCATCTTAGACGGACTGTTTGACAGGTCTAGCTAATTGTTAATCCCGCCATAACTGTTGCTTGGAGTAATTAATCATGTAACAAAAGGAGTTTTCAGTGAGGTGACCCCTCCAGCGTGGATATGCGTGTCAAACTCGCTACCGTGAGCTAACAGGGGGTGTTGGAGGGGTTCATAACGGTTGTCCAATTTGTGGCTGAGTTGATCAGCAAATATTTAATCTTCATTTGTGGCACCTTGGTCCACGCACCCCCCCAGGATGTAAACAAGTGCGTGAGATCTCCTGGCTTATGGAAATGCAGGAGCCCCCAGAGAAGCGGGTTCCCGGGGGGGTCAAGTACCATTCATCATGAGATGGAGTGTCATTTTCTCCACTTCATACGCCGGCAGCTGCTTAAGAGGAGGAAGAGAAAAGGAGGTATTCTTTGAGGGGAGGGAAGAGAAAAGGCAGAGCCGAGCACAATCCTCGGCTTCAGAGAGGAGATGGAAGGGATGTTTCGGGGGATGGGGGGGGAGCCCTGAAACACAAGGTGCCACTGTGTCAGAATTCAAATGCAAGCGCAACCGGTGATGTCATTCACCTCCCCAACCCCACCTCGAGTCATAAGACAAGGCACATTCCTGGGAACGGGAAACGGACACAAAGAGCCATCGTGTTTTGCAGTTTTGCAAGACTGAGTCATTTTGTTGTGAGCCGTAAGTGATTTTTTTTTTTTTGCCAGCCCCCCCCTTCGGTGTGTCCAAACGATGATTAATATCTGTTTTTTATCTCTGTGGCAAATGGCTGCAGGGGCAAACAAGAGAACCCCTTGTTCAGATGAAAAAGGAATTTCTAGGCTCTCAGGCTATGGGATCTCATAAAGGCCAAATTGCATAATTTGAGATAAAACGGACAGAGGCCAGAGCTCATCTTTAACCTTTTTTAGATCCAGAGATACGTTGAAGCCCATCAGGGTCAAAGACCTCCTCACTCAACGGGATTTGAAAATAGCACCGCTATGGAAACCAGTTTGGGTTGCCAAATGTAACAAGAGCGACGTTTATGCCAAAAAAAGACACCTAATGATTTGGACAGAACAAAAGAAAACCTTTGGGAGGCCACTGGCCGTCCCGCCAACCGGCCGGCCAACCTCTAGCGTCGCCACTCAGGACTGGAGCACAAAAAAACCTGCAGACAATAAGCAGAAACGGTAGGAATCCTTCCCTAATTTGACTTGCTCCACAGGTGGTCACCAGCTGCTTGCAAACAGGTTAGCGAGAGGCCCCCACTCCCCCAAACCCAGACCCCCACAGCAGCCCTGGGTTTTTCATCTCGACAGGAAACAATGGGAAACTGCTCAGGTCCCTCAAAAACAAGGAGGTTGTCCTCCGTACTTGAGAGTTTTTTTCCTTTTTTGGCACAACCCGGAGGTAAATTGCTGCTTTAGACAGCATACAGTGGGGGCTTTTGTCTTAACGTCTGCACACAGCAATGGGAGCTATCTGAAATTCCCCTGTCTTAGTTCACATGATTCAATGAGGGCCCTGTGTGTCAGTTGGAAGGCTGTTCTTTTCTTGTCTATTCATGTCATACACCGGATGGGGGGAAAGGCCCGGCTGTGCCGAGGGCCTGCTTTTACTCATCCAACCGAGACAACAAACCCCACTGAACCCAGAACTCATTTAACTCAGAAGTGGGCAGCTTTTCCCACAGAGCGGCCGAAACAGCAGTTCTCCGCAAAGATGAGTCTTATACCACCCCCTGGACTCCACGGAGACAAAGATTTACTGGCGGGATTCGGAGAATTGGAGGAATCTGGGCACAGGATGTCTTGCAGGCTGAGGGGATTTCCCCCCTCAATCTCCTGACTCCATCCCGTCCTAGCAAAAACCGCAATCACCAAATAGAAGAGCTCGTTTTCCTAAAATCTTAAAACTCTTACAGACACAAACCACCAGCACTGGTGGTACAGGGAGATGTACCTGGCACATAATCTCGAACAATTTGTCTCATGCAAATCAATGCCGATGGCGTCCAAGTGAAATTGTCGAAAATGTAATTGGAAAGAGTCCGTTTTCTTTGGCAAACGGTGAACCGGTGGATGCTGGCAAACGCCTCCATGAGTAAAATCTACACATTTCTGCTTGATTTGGAGGAAAGTTATCACAAAATAAACAAAAAAAAAACAAACAAAAAAAAACGAATTCAAACAGAAATGTATTGAGGAGTTTTGTTTAATCTGTATTTGACATTAACAGTCAAGGAACGAAACAAAACTTTACAATCAAAAACGGTATTTAACCCTTACATTGTGTTTAAACTGACCCATTTTCCCACTTAGCAATAGGTCAATTTTGACCCAAACACAATATAAGAGTTGGAGTTTGTTAGGTTTAGTTTCTTAGTTGGTTTAAAGTAAGAATCAATTAGCAATTTTAAGGAAAATACTTTTTTTTTCACTCAAGCTATTTAAAATAAATACATATTCTTAAAAGAATTAATATATTGCTGAAAAATCTGTATGCTGTATGTATCACTGACAGTGACACAGAAAGAACCTGAAACTGACAAGCATAATAATAAATAATATTTACAGAAAATCAACCAACAAACACCTGAAAATCAACCACATCAAAACAAAAATGAAGGACCAATCAGTGCTTACTGATGATATCTGGACCCAACATGGCGCCGTTCGTGTCAACAAAAAAATAGCGATTGAATTGACCTCATTTGGTTGGAGCTAGAAGTCAACCCTTTTCTTTGGGTGATATCACACTCCATCTATCCAGTTCTCTTATAGAGTCAAAAGTCAAACTTGTTGAAATCAAACTTTATTTATAAAGCATTTTGTCAACACAAAGCTCTTTTTAGGATAAAATCATCTTTAAAGCTTAAAAGTCAAGAGCTAAACAGAAACCTTCACAAAGAAAAAAAAAGCATTTCTACATATTTATTTCTTAACACACAACAGCCGTAATTCTTCCAACTCCATGCGTTGAACATAGGGAAACCTAAAATGACCTATGAATGAAAATAATAGTGATTACAATTTGAAATTCATTGAACCACGATTCATAGAAGGACATTTTGAAATACAGTAGTCGCAGGAATTACTTTATGATAGTACTCAGCGATAGACGAAATCCTTGAAGTCCTCAAGTTTATTTATTACAACTATTGTGGATGCTTTAACCCCTTACTACACACTACACACTCTACCCCCTTCCCTACTACCTTGACCTTAAAATTCCCCTTCTGGAGTCTACAGTTTCCGTTCCGTCTAGTTTGTCCTCTTTTTGTCTTGTTGCAGCATCCACGGAGGCTGTCACTAATCCAGTGGATCTGGAACATTTGAATATTTGCACCTGCGGTCACAGGGAAGTCTGGCAGCAGGTGGTGTTCTTGTAGCTTTTACTTTGACATGTTTGTCTATAAAACAACTCCCTCCTGGTCTTCCTGTGCTCTGTCGTGTGATCGGCACAGCGCCATCAGTGATAAAAGTGTCTCTTCAAAAATACAGTAAGTGAATCAATGGAGGAGACCAGTGGTGATGGTCATTTAACATTTCATTTACAGGCAAAAAAACCCTCAGTATTTTGTTGCCATCATTACTTTATGATTCTGTCAGACAACAATTTCAGAAATAACCCTGGTTCTCATTGATTTTTTTTTTCATCCATTGTTACTTTGTCCCTCTCATGTTGTTTGACTAATTGGAGTTTTTTTTCTTTTCGAGAGCGGTAAGCTAGCAAAGTTACGGTGGAGGACTACTGGTTTGTGGTAATGAGCCATAGAACCAAAAAAGGAATAGCTTACTTTTTGTTTTATTAGCTGATTCTTGAGGAAGTTTTATTTTGAAAAACTACCAAATATTTTCTCCACATGCATCTAAAGCTCTCTTGACTCATGTCCAGTTGTTCGTCTTGGTCAGATGTCCTGAACACATCTGTCACCTTTTATACCCCTAAGCTTAAAGTAGCTACCAACCACTAAATTGCGCTTAAGCTAGCTAAAGCGGCTGCTTGGACCCATAGACTCAGTAACAGCATGTGGTGCCCACTGGCCTCACCTTAAACATTTGGTTGAAAGATTCTCCTGAGCCACTTTCAGTGGAAGGGGTGTGTAGCAAGATTACTCATGTTTGGCAACAGTAGTTGCCCTACAAACATGACTCAGACTGACTCGGACCAATCAACATCAACTGGCTGCAAGATGGCAGTGCCCGTATGACAGAAAATTGTCGACTTAATTGTCTTAATTTCGCTCGAGCTGGAGGTAAAGCATTTTCTATGGGTGACATCACACTGGCTTTCTCCATCTCTATTTAAAAGTCTATGCACCAACTGCTAAATTGAGCTAAAGCTAGCAAAAATTAGCAAAAGCTAGCTACACTTAGCTAAAGTGGCTGCTCCAACCAACAAATTTAGCTGAAGATGGATAAAAGATCTTTTGTAGCTTTGCCAGTCTAAACCTGTTAACCTGAAGTAGCAGTACACTGTAGTGGCGATGCCGCTATTTTTTGACGTCACATGAAAAAGGTCTATTGTGACAGTTGTTCCTACACACTAAACCTGTTCTTCATGAATCTGTATCTCTATCAAATCTCTATCAAAGAATTTTCCTTCATTAAAGCTAAATCAAGAAACTTTAGTAAAGAACATATTCCATCGACAGAAAGATAAAATAACAATTTGTCAAAATGTAATTTAAAAAACTATTCTCATTAATCTTTTTTTGCCCTGATATCCGAATTAGGTTGTCAAAGTACTGTAGTATTCCCAGACTCAAATGTCTTTCTAGAAAAATAATCCTGTATTTTATTTTTGAAAAATATTCACTCAACTTTTTATTAGGTCTTGGTTCTCTGAGAAATATCAACAGGCCACCATCTTGTTCTTGTTTTCCCTTAACTGCATCTAGTATAACCCGTAAAAGTTAAGGGAAAACGTATCCCCAAAAAATTAAGGGAACAGTTAAGGTAAATATTTCCCCTTAACAGTTAAGGGGAAAGTTAAGGGAAAATATTTCCCTTAAAGTTAAGTGGAAAGAAAAGGGAATATTTTTCTCTTAAAACATTAAAGGAAAAGTTAAGGGACTTCCCTCTTAATATGAGAAAGAAGGGGACGAAGTTTCCCTCAAAAGTTAAGTGAAATTTATGGTCCTAAAAGTGTTCCACTGCTTCGGGCTGCCCAATATGAGCAAAACTTGCAAGGTACGATCGATATTGTGATCACAATATGACTTGCAAGGCACATAGAAATTAGCACATCAAAAAACAATGTATGCATCAATTTCATTCCACTGCAACAAATACATTTAAACAAAAGTCAGCATAATTTAAATTAAGCTTCAAATGACCCACACTTACAAAGACAGGAGGCATCTAACGTAAAATGGCTATATCTAATTGGTCAACAACATGAAGGGGTCAATATGATTATTCAAATGTGTAAACAAGTCATTTGATCCATAAAATGCTTCAAGCTTCCATGACATTGTAAATAGACCCTGAAAACGATCATAAATAATGGAGCAGCTATGTGTGAACATGAGAGTTTTGAACACAGAAGTCCAAAACGCATTTGTTAGCGCATGTCTCCCACTTACAGTTGGAAGGTTCCAACTCCAGATAAACGCATGCTGCAAGCTTCTGCGGTCAAAATTCTGGTGTGTACACATAGCTACTTGAGTTTCTACTACTGTTTTTGGGCTCTACATTCAAAACGCGTTGCTATAGAAAGTGCGTATCCAGTCACTTTGAATTTTTTTTTCCAACTCTTTTGGGCTTCTGCATTTAAAACTCTCGTGTATACATGCAGCTACCAAGATTTTACGATCACTTTAGACTACATACAAAATGACATATTTACATGATGGTTTACAAGGGCTAGAAAATGAGCTTTTCACACTTTTACGTTTAGAACTTTCGTGTACTCACGCAGTTACCCAAGTTTCCACGACTGTTTTTGGGCTTTACGTATGAAACGTGTGGCCATTGAATGTATCTAGTCCATTTCACATTTCGCACTAAGCCTGTTCTAACTGTAGGTGAAAGACATGCGCTCGTAAATGTACGTTTCTGACTTTTGCGTTCAAAACTTGCATTCAAGTGTTGCCACTCAAGTTGTTGCGATCATTTTTGGGCTCTATGTACGCATTGCCACCAAGCGTCTTCCAAATGTAGGTGGCAAACATGCGCTACCACACGCAGGTTCTAAACTTGTGTTCAACATTCTCGTGCTTAGCTACAAGAAATAACAGAAGAAGCTCCTCCCTGCTTTTCCAGTGTGTGAGCTACATTGGCCTCAAGAACTCGTGTCAAAAGCATGGTTGTCCAACTTCCCAAACTTGATGTAGAACATGAGAGGAACAGTTTGGGATGGCAGTTTAGTCAGGCTTCAGAAAAACGGCGCTGACCTTCAAATCCCGTCCAAGTAAACACCTCTCTTGAGGATTCGAACTTCAACTTACTGACACAATTTGTCACAAAGTATTTTCTACTGTACATAATGACCTTAGACCATCTAGTAAACACGGCGGTAAAATGGGACGTTAATGCGCGCTTTGGGAGCGTGGCATTCACATGGTTGATGTGGTTGAAGGAGCCGCGCAGCCAGAAGGCCTTTGACCTTTGCTGCCGCAATTTTCACAGAAACTGTGATGAGTGCACCAAGACAGGACGTTGTGTAACACGAGGTGTTTACCGTCTCCTTCAACGTGGAAGGAAATGGCACGAAACGTCGTCGTGGTGTATCAGGGCAATTATTCATGGCGTGGAGCCACTCCGGGTGGAATAAATCATAGGTGAGCTCCACCTCCAGATCTTCTTGGCGTTTGACTTTGGTTGGAGTCCCTCTTTGCACGTTTTTTTATCGGCTGTGATGTGGACCGAGAACACTTTTGACACATTTCTGGAAACACACTTCTAATTTGTCCCCCAGGCACTGGTTATGACGCGCGCTGACACCGAGGTCTGACAACATGACTTCTTTCCTCCTCTGGCCAGAGAGCTGCCGCCGCGCCCGCCTCCAGACCGGAGAACCCGGGTCGTCTCGCCATTGCGCCGCTCCCCTCCCTCCCCTCCTGTGGGACATCGGTTCGAATTAACGCCGGCGCCATCCACCTCTCAAGGCATGGCTGCTGACAGCTGCGGCGCTCACACGCACCAGGTGCTTCTGTCTCCGCCGAGGTGTCTATGACACCTACCTGTTTTTTAGCCCTCAACCTGTCAAGGGAGCCACATTTAATTAACGATCAAAGCGAGTTTGGCCCGGAGCTAGCAATCCCAGCGAGCTTGCTTGCTAATTATTTAGCATTAAGGTAGACGCCGCTCGTGCGTACATGACTACTTCAAAGATTTGATTGGGGTTTGGTTCGTTGCGGCGCCGGAGCGCCCGCAGCGTCCGGCAGTGACATCAAAACATCAGTGCGGATAAATCTGCTGGTGTGGAGCGTCTCGCTCACAGCCAACCAGGTAACCTTTCTTTATCCTCTGTGACAGCGCCTCCTCGCGCGCCAACGTCACAAACCAAAGCAAACCAAGGGGGCGACTTCGATGACGAGGGGGAGATGAAAGTTGTATTTTCTGTGGCGTAAGGTGACCACGAGGGACAGCGCGCCACTGCCACGGCTCGTCAGCCGAGCCCCTCTGAGGACGGGAGGAAAAATAAGGCATTAAAACATCCATAAATTAAACGAGCTCATGCGCTTGAAGGCAACATGCATAATCAGAAATCCTTTCCAGCCTCTGTCTTGATTCCTTGTGACTACCTACATCTAATTTAATAAAAACAGACGAATAAAGTGCTGAACTCGGAGGCGGCGACGCCAAACTTCCTCTAGCCGATTACATACATTTACAAACTGCTTTCTCAGATTGAAAATTGTCGTGCTTAAAAGAAAACACACAAATCAGAGGACGTCAGTGCCAAACACGTACTCATTTGCATCAATTTGCAGAGGAAACGTGCAGGACTTTTGAGCATTTCATCAATCTCACATCTCCGTGAAGAACAGGGACTGTTAGATACAACTAGATGGGATTGTTTTGACTTGTTTTCTGCGGAAACGTTCATTAAATTTAACAGATTTATGGCGTTCTTCACAACAAAACAAACTAAAAAGTCAAAAAACTTCCACAAAAATGCAGAGTTGGTGAACCACTACGTACATTTCTAAAAACAAAACCACAAAGTCCGAAAACAACCGATGACAAGTGACGGATTTTCATGTCGTGTTTTGGTTCAAAACAAACTAAAAAGAAAAATTACACCGAACATTTTTACCAAATTACAACCAATACTGATATTTCTATAAACAAAACACAATTTGTTATAAAACTCTATAAAAAATTGATGAAAGGGTTTTAATCTGACCTGTTTTCTGGAAAAACGTCCAACAAAAAGGACATTTAATCTGGCCTTCTTTGGTATAAAACTAAGTAAAAAGTAAAAGTAATCTGGACAACTTCAACAAAATTGTAAATGATACAGATTTTTCTTTAAAAAAACAACATTTTTTATAAAAAGTCCAGAAAAAAACAAAAAATACCCTTTTAAGAGAAACATCCAATGAAATTGACCAAATCCAAGCCGTTCTTTAGTTTCAACATGCAGTAAAAAGTAAATGTATCTGCAAAATGTTCACACAATTGCAGTGTTTTAAAACTGAAACTAAAACAAAACACAAGGAAAACTTTTTTCCTCCAGTTTCCCTTAACTTTTCAGGGTAAAGTTTATTCTTTGTCCCCTGTAAAATATCTGCAGCGGGTTAAAACTATTTATTATTCATAACTTTTTAAAAAAATTTATATTAAGTAGATTTTATGTAGGAACCGTTAAGACAAAAAGTCACTAAAACTGGTCTTTTCTAAACATAATGAGTCCAGCATTAGTGTCACTTTATTAGCAGCATCCTCGCAACATTTGATTGTGATCGCAAAAATGAGATGAAAATGTTTAAACTAAAAAAGTCAAGGGCCCAGGCATGAGCCTTGTGGAATTCCACCATTGATTTCTGGCCGATTTAAAGCGTGTTAAGTCAATAGCTTGAGCTTTCTTCTTTGATATTTCAAAATAAGTCCTTATTTGGAGGAAATACACCTGGGTTTAGACTGTTAAATGCAGCTTTCTTTTATTTTGAAGTCAAAGTCTCTTTTTCTGCTTCCTTGCTCTTTTCCGAAACAAATACATTTGTTTTTTAAGTTTGCTAGATTGGGGGTGTCAATTCAGTGTTCAGCACAGCTGTATTAAGAAAGTAGTGATTTTTGGACACGGGTGGCTTTATATCCGTCCAGAATGAGTCGGATGTGGTGAGGAGAAGCCAGTAGTTTTTCAAAATAAAACTTGATGAATAAAATGGAAAACATGTAAGTGATGTTTTTTTTTTTTTCCTGCGGCTCGTAAAATAGTAACCATAGAGCTTGTTTGAAAGACGCTACACGTTAGCCACATTAAAACCTTTTGCTGTATTTGCACTTTCAAGAACGCACTGAACACGGGTTGTTGAACGCTACCAGAACCTGACACCTGATTGGTCAGTTAAACTGATTTAACTTTCCACACACAAGTTTAATGTTTTATTCGTAGAACCAAAACAAATAAAAGACTAGCGCAGTGATGCGCTACCACAATGCCTCAAATGCACATTTACAAGTGTTCACATTGACTAAAATATTGTTTTTTGCGAATGAACAAAAACAAAGTTTGCATTAAAAGATGGAAAAATAGAACTTAAAAGGGATCAAATTAATCCTTAAAAACTTTTGAGTTCCATTATATATTAAATTGGATGTAAAAATTGGGCATCAGTCAGTTTTATTTGTGATCTATAGGACATGGCTAAGGGGCTTTGATTTGAATTTTTCTGGATCAGAACCAAAGATGGAGCCCACATGTTTAGATTCAAAATGAGATATGAATATAAAAAGAACAGAACAATTTGGAGACCATGTTCTAGTTGAGACGCAGCTCTGGAAAATTAAACTTCGACAGGCGACTTCAAAGGGTTGTGTAAAAAAATAAACCCAAATGAGAACACAATCGCAGTTCGCAGATCTGGCATGTAATTAGGAGGAACATTTTTACTGCCACACAATATTATATTTACCCAGACGTCACACAAGCAGTGGATAAAGAGATTTTTTTAAAAACAAAATTATCTCATATCACGAGTTAATTATCTCATTACTTTAAAAAAAAAAAAAAAAGGAGGTTTTCTTGTGATTTGTGAGTTTTGCTTTTTCTTGTGGCAACTAGCATTAAATGATTTGAAATGAAGGCAAAAAAACATCACATTCATATAATGAGAATATAAACGGTCACAAATGATGGCAGCTGCCTTTCATTTTTATGATCTAGTCTAATGTTTGAGTGGTGACTTTGATAAACATCAACTAAAGTAATAAATCTTCAAAGTTTTTGGGTTTTTTTTACCGTAAAAAGAGAAAATTCACAAACTTAACTAAAGGAAAGCAGAAAACTCATATTTTGGCTTATTTGAATTTTCACCCAATATGGGAAAATAAATATTTTGTTTGCTTGATCTTCTCGAAATTTGATCCACCAGCCATCAGATTAAGTCTACAGCCCCAATGTTTCATTGACCTTTGACCTCAGGAAGAGGTAGCCATCTTGAATTTAAAAATCACCTTTAGAACCTGCTACAATTTGAAACTCCTCCCATGGATTCCGATCGATTGCTTCCAAAGTCCTCGAGCTTCATCGGGAAGCTACTGCTCGTTTTAAGGTTTGTCGAGTCTGAATGGCGTTGGCGTGGC
Source organism: Oryzias celebensis (assembly GCA_014656515.1). Lineage (NCBI taxonomy): Eukaryota > Metazoa > Chordata > Actinopteri > Beloniformes > Adrianichthyidae > Oryzias > Oryzias celebensis. Next base: position 2,835,319 of record BNCR01000019.1, on the reverse strand, counting down.
GAGCTCACGAATGTGGTGTCCCCCTGTTGCTCACACATTTTTTTTTACAGAAATATGGTGAAAAATGAATCCCTGACTCAAGGTATGACATACGATATAAACAAATGAGGAATGTGGGCGTGGTTCACCAAAAAGGAAAACTAAAAATGGACTTTCGCTGATTCTTGTTGAAGTGACATAGACTTGTCCGTCACATTTCTATTCTAAAAATAGAAATTGAGACTATGGTGATAAAACCAATAGAAAAGCTGCCATTTTGAAAAATGTTTGGGTTTTTTTAAATTAAATTTGTCAGTGCAGCTCTGACCAGGGTGGCCGATGCAGAATGAGGGCCAGTCAGCCAATGAGGGCAGGCCACAAAGGTAGAGGTAAACAATGCCGCATGTGGCTTTGATTTTTGCTATTTATTGCCATAAAGAGCAAACCTATGAAATGTAGAACTTTTGCAGCACAACTATGTAGAAAAACAGAAAGCAGAATTCCCTTTCCACTTTCTGCGGCTGGTTTCTCCACCATGGTCGGTATCTTAGCTGTTCCTTGCACTGACTGAGGTCTCTTGGGGCTTTTTGGTGGACTTGTTGTACCAACTCTTCCAGTTGTGAGGGTTACTCGAGTGTCTATTCAACTTTCCTGGATTTCTCCAGTTTCTCGCGTTCCTTCTTCCTGATTTTATGTTGCCATCACTTGTTATTGCCACATCCACCACAACGGCGTTCCTCCGTTTGTTATCCACCACCTCCAGTTTAAAAACTCGATTTCGGACGTGGAAATGAAAGCAGCCATGATGTCAGATATGTCACCAACTCTCTTTTTTCAAATGTTTTGGTCCATCTAAGTAAATAAGTGTTGAATTAATGACATTAGTCTTAAAGCAGAGAATCGTTTTTTCTTTCACGCCACAAAGTGGAAGTCACTGGAGTTGAAACTCTCCTGCGTGGCGGCGGCTGACTCGGAAAGGCTGCGGGGCGTCCAACTCCTCACATCTTTGATGGAAATGAGGCAAATGACATTCATTTCAAATGAAATAATCTCGATTGTGTTTGTTGGACGCGCTCAAACCCCTTTCCTGCTCCAGCCCGACGGCCTTTTTATTTATTTTTTTCCCTTCCACATCCTCGTCCAGCGCCGCGCACAGCTGAGCGTCATTAGCGTCTCCAGTATGTTTCGCCGTCCCACATACCTGCTCAGTCGAACCCCTTTGTGGGCACGTGTCCAACCTCACAAAAGCAACACAAAAGCAGATCCCGATTGAGGCTCCTTTTGATCTGGATCATTAACGTTTTGGAATTACAAGTTGACTCCCAGCCCGGTTTTTGCTGCCGCACTCCTGGAACCGGTTCTAGGCGATGGAAGTTGAAGATGTTTGGAAAATTGTTGCGTTTATGTGGCGTTTGATGGCGCTTCCAGGAACAAGGAGCCTCACGGCCAAACCAGGCTTCAACCAATTGGTGTTGGCCGGACCGGGGGACCACGTGGTCGTGTTTTATTGTCACGGTAACGGACTTTTGTGACAGAGAGATCTGGGCACCAATTAAAGCTACCGAGATACGAGGGTTTAATAGACATGACGGATGACTTGCACTCCGAGTTCATCCATCTAAACTTCATGTTGCTCTTTGGCTCTGCGAGGTTTCAGCGGCGGGGCGCCATTACAGCGCGAGCAAACCCTTCGGTTAAACTCTAAATCCTGCCCAAGTTTTTGGCCGGGCGCATCAAACGACCGAATCCGTTGCAGTAGAAGTTGTTGGATCCGTTCAAAGCCTACGAGGACGTCTTCATCGCCGCTTCAAACGACAACACGATCCGTTTCCCAGGCTCCAAACAGTCGCCTCAGAAGAGCGAGACGCCCGACGCCGTCACATCATCAACGGACTCTCCTGTCTCGCTCTGAAGCGCCTGCGGGCAGCGTTTCTGAAAAATCACAAGAAATTCATTTCCTCCCTGGATGGGAAATAACAAAGGCATTCCTCATGACAGGCCCCCTCTTCCTGTCATCTGCAGGCCACAAGTCTACTCATCTATTAATAGAAGCCCCCCTTCCTCCTCGCTGCTCCATCACAACCAGACCTCTAATCAGGTGATTTGATTAGCAAATTACAGGCGTGCAGGAAGTCTGAGGGGCGAAAGGTAGAAACAAAGTGTGTTTTCGGGGGAGTGTGGCAATATGCCCCATTAAATATTCGGTTTGATTCTCCTTTTTCTGACCTAGTTTGGAGTAATTAGCTTTAGTTGAGCCACTTTGGTAAACAAGGATTTTTTTTGTTGTTGGCGCTGAGCCCCAGCAGGGATTATCTGCCGTCTAAAGTCGATACCTATCTGCTCCCGCTTTGATGACAGCGATCCGTCCCACCAGAGGAAGAGGGAAGGGAGCTCGGTTCAGCTCCTTCTGTCGTAGTTGCTGCTTTTCGGGACTTCCGGGTCTTTCTCCGGGTTCACTTTATGACGTTGAACTTCGCGACCCTTCACCAAAGCTACAGGCCGTGAGAATTACTCACCGTTGATGCTTTAAAGACGCAACTTTTTTATTAAAAAACGTAATTTAGGAACCACGTTCACCTTAAAATCTGACTTTGGCAGCTGCGGCTCAATAAGGTTGGTCAGCTGTCTGCTGGTCGGTCAGTTGGTGGGCAGGTTGGGGGTCCAACCCGAGACTTGGCTGCCATTGTGTCCTTGGGCAGCACCCTTGCTCCATATTGTCTCCAACTGTAGGAAATATGCTTGTCCGTCCATCCATCTGTCCATCCATCTACCTGTTCTTCCATCATCCAACTGTCCATCTGTCCATCCAACCGTGTGTTCATTCTTCTATCCATTTATCTGTCTATCCATCTATCCCTCCTGTCGTCCATCTGTCCGTCCAACCGTTTCTTTATTCATCCATCCGTTCATCTATCCATCATTCCATCCATCCGTCTGTCTGTCTAACCCTGTGTCCATCCCACCATGTGTCTATTTACCCATCCATCCATCCCTTCATATATCCATCTGACCACCCATCATCCAGCCATCTATGTAGCTGGCGGATCATCCGTCCATTCAGCCACTTATCCATCCCTTCATCCATCCGCCAAATTGTCCATCCATTTATTTGTCTATCAATTCGTTCATCTTTTCATCCATCCATCCATAAATCTGTTCTTCCATTCATGTATTTTTTTTTCAATCTGTCCATCCATCCATCCATCCATCCAATACGTCATCCATCCTTCGGTTCCCACCTTGCCCGCCTATGGGTCGAATTTTCTTTGGGCAAGACACCGAATTGCCGGAGGTTGGTGCCAGCATTAGGCAGCGGAGCCGCCATCAGTGTGTGAATGTGTGTGTGAATGGGACTGTGACTGTAAAGCTCTTTGGGCCTTCAAGGAAGGTAAAAAATCGCTTTACAAGAATACGCCATTTACTATTCCTGTTTCAAAGCAAATAAAGAAAAATCATGAAAACAAGTTTCGGTTTCATAACGTCTGGACGTACCTGCAGAGGAACCAGGTAAATCCGGTACCCGGAACCCCACCAACCTCTTTGTTTGGAAAAATGCGTTCAGCAACATATTTTGACAAAACGAGGAATGCAAATGAGCGTCGAGGCAAACTCTCCGTCAGTCAGTCAGTCCATCGCAGCTAATATCTTGGGGCATCGGCAGCGCTTCCAGAAGCAGAACTAACAAGTTAAGCCCAAACACTGGGTCGGCACGGCGATGGTGGTGGGGTTTAATGAGTGTGTGTTGTGGGGGGGTGGGGGGGAGCATGCATACATCAAACAGAGGCGCTCGGTCAATATTAGAGTATGGAGAATAAACACTTTTTTTTTACTTAAAAAGGAGAGGCTTACGCTCCAACATCACAGCGCCGGTCGGCGGGACAGAGAATTTCCCGAGGCCCGGATCGTCATTTCTCGTCTGTTGCATTCGCAGGGAAACATAGCGAACAAACAAAATTTCCCTGAGTGAAGGGGGGGGGTTGACATACAAAGCAAAGCTATCATTTTGAATGGAGAAAGTGATGGTAAATGAATAAACAAAGAAAACTGTCATGAAGTTTTCATCTTTTCTTTGTTCTTCAAGATCATTTTTGCAGATTCCTCGATTTTCCCTGGAAACCTCGAAAGAAAAAGAAAAAAAGACAGCCGGTGTGTTCTCAAATATTTTCATTGCCACCAAGAACCTCAGCAGATGTGCGACAGCCATCGCCGCGTGGAAGCCACAGCTGAGACGTGGCACGAAATCTGGCAGAGGAAACCTTAAAAGAATCTGTGGCAGAAGAGGAAACTACATGTGAAAAACTGACAAGACACCTTCAACCGCTGCATGTGGTTTGGCTGCTGAACGGTGGTGGTGGTGGGGGGGTGTATTTTTGGGGAGGGCGGTTATGGTTTTGGATCCGTATTGAACGAAGCTGCCGTCTGAGTCGGGCTTCACCGGACATCAGCTCATCCTTCTCCGCGTTTCATTACCGTCATGCTTTTTTACACGTCAAATGCGATCAGTTTGATGCATGGCTTTACTAGAAGATGCTTTTTCTTTGTCCAAGAAAACAAATGCAAACCTTATTGAATACAATTTTTCACTTTTTTTTTCTCCAAAAATACAGTTACTCTTCATGTTAGAAACGTAATTTTTTTTTTGTTGTCCTGCAGCATTTTAGGGGTTAAAGGAGCAAACGCATCATTCCAGGGAAACAAGGCAACGTTCCAAACGTTCAAAGCAAACATGGTTCTGGTTAAGCCGTAATCTGAGAAACAGACACAAAGCTCAAGGGAAACACAAATGTAAAGATAAAAGAAAGAAATACAGTAAATTGTAAAAAATGTTAATCGAAATGTTTAACAAGTTGACAAAACAGTTCAGAGGGATAACATTTGATACCAAAAGTTTTAAAAACATCAATTAGGATTACTTTAAAGTCATTAAACTGCAAGACTGAAAAGAATTCAAAACATTTTAGAGTATAAACACAAAAGCTTGTTTAAAAAGTAGAAAAAACTGAGTGAAAATTTATAATTTAGGCTCAAAGTAGCAGAATTTTATGCAGATTGTATACAGAAACAGGTCACCAATTCCTTAAAAAAAAATAATAATAAAAACAGGGACAAAATAAAGATGACAAAAACACTTGAACAAAAAACGCAAACGGTCCTGGTTAAGATGTAATCGGAAAAACAGCAAAATTCAAGAAAACCACAAAGGTCAATTCTTTTGACATCAAATGAATGAATTTTTTGAAAAATGAAAGTTTTTAAAAGTTTTCTTAGCACTGGATTAAACGGTTAGCAGGTTTAAGAAACACTTTAGAAAAATAACATTTGACCAAAAAATTGGGAATAAAACGTCTCACATGACAGAATGAAAGCAGTTTCATACTCTGACGTCGTTACAGACACGACTCAAACAATAAACAAATAAACTGTAGTGTAAACACAAAACTAACTTCAAAGATTAGAGAAAAAACGGAACAAATAAATAATTTTCAAAATAAAATATTTTGTAAAAAATAAAAAATAAAAAAAAAAAAAAAAAAAAAAACGGCCAGCAATGTTCTACTTAAAAACAAAAGTTAAAAAATTAAACGACATAGGCACTAAGAAAAGTTTCTCAAAGTTTTAAACATTTGACATTGATAATTTAGGATCGCAAAATGTAAGCAGTTTCTTCTTTTAAGTGCGTTAATCAAAAGAAAAAAATGATTTTAGGGCGTGACTTCCTGAAAAACTTAAGTGAAATAAGACCAAACTGGTAATTTACTTCAAAGTTGCAAAACTTTATGCAAAAATGACAAATTTTGCAAAAACAAGCCACTGTGATTTTTAGGAAACAGACAAAATAAGGACAAAATGAGCACCAAATCTATCATGGTCTTCCTGGAAAAAAGTGCATGAGAATTATTTTTTACATCTAGAATTTTGTAAAAATAGGTCACAAAATTGTATGTTTTTTTTAAAATAAGGTGAGCACTTACTCTAACATTGTTGAGGTTAAACACTAATCAGAGAAACGGACATAATGTGCAAAAAAAGAGATGTAAGATTAAAAAAATGACATGCAAACTTTTTATAAATAAAAAAATCCTCTGAAAATAGAAAAAAAAATGAAGCAAACTACATTCTATAAGAATAAAATTTGACCCCAAATATTCATGGAAACATCAGCTAAGATGACAATTGACAGCTCGTTATTTTAAAGAATCAAAAGGATAAACAAAAACATTCTCGAGTGTAAACAAAACTTTTTTTTTTTTTTAAGGTGGAAGGAGGTAAAACTGAAGATTTAGGCTCAAAATAACAAAAGTTTATGCTTAAGTCTCTCAAAAATTCATCACTAAAATAAACTTTTTTAAGTAAAGACAATAAAAGCCCTTCGTCTAACTGAAAAAGAAGATTAAAGAGCGTACTGATCCACAGAAAAAGCATGTAAAGTAAACAAAACAAATACCAGGACAAACACTGGAGATACAGATCATGTTCAAGTTGTTCCAGACTCACACATTTCTTCATTCATACAACCTTACATTCAGATTTGACCTTTTGTGTGTCCAAACTGCATGTTCAACCTTCAGCCAGGTGACTCAGGCTGAGTAACGCATCAGCGAGCTTCAGGCACAACACCTAACGCACTGATGCTCTTTTACCCCCCTCAGACTCCGACTTCCCCGTGCATCACTTGTCACCTCGCATTTATCTCCGCACGTGTAAAAGACTGCGCTCCGGTCGGAGCTCCGCCGCCCGTCTGAAAGGCCATGAAACACTCTCCCTCCACCTCTTGTCGAGCCAAATTGTGTTTTACAGCATCTGTTCATTATAGATGGCCGACATGATGGATATGGTCATAATATTAATGTAAGACTGACACAGCAGAGACATGAATCATAGCCGACTTTATTTCAAAGCTGGCGTTTCATTGGCCCAACACTAAAAAGTGATATATAAATGTCAGCGAATGGCAGCCATAAAGCATTATGAAGTACATTTGATGGTGCGTTTTCGCTCTTATCAAGCCGCTGTTTTTACTAATGCGTCTTCTTCACGTTGTCGTCTTTGTCAGGTAATGACGTTTGCGTAAAGAGGCCGCTTTTGTCTCCGTTAGCGGCCGCTGCAGCAGCCTGAAGATGAAAGATGGAACCGGCCTGAGAAGGATGTTTTCATAAATGCTGCTGGCCTGTGGGTATGGGAGTCCGAAGGTGACGTTAAATGAAAGGCGTTCCATCAAAGTGAGGTTTGGGTTGTTGCGCTCGATAGAACAAAGAGTCCTCGATCTTTCCTGAAACAAAGGTTTTGTTTCCAGAAAAAACGTTTTAGGATCAATTATGTGACACATTATGGCAAATTGCAAGCTTAGCGGATAAGTTGTAACGCAAGTGTGAGACTTTAAAGAAAAATTTGGATTTATGTTTACAAAAATACAAACATATTTACAGTATTATTAAAATGGTTAACGAGTTTGCAAAGTTCGCTGATTGTTATAAATATAGAGCAGATGGTGTTCCGTTCTTAACATTTCGTGAGAAACCGACTTTGCAAAATGTTGCTAGTTTCACGTTGAAAGTAGAACAACTGGTCGTGGAGAAACATGGACGGAATGTCAGGTGCATTTTGACCGAAAACACATCAATCAGCGACAATTTGAACGCTTTTCTGTCGTTTTCCATAAATCTGTTCAACTTTCAGTAGTATCTATCATAGTATGTGAGCATGCACATATGTTTACACTAGGGCTGTAACAAGCATCCAATCCTCGGATATTGAAATGTTTCGTGTAAACTTCTGTGTCTTTCATGGGTTTAAGACTTTGATGTCATTTATTTGGTTTTGTTCCGCTTCAGCTATCAGAAAATATTTTGACTACCAGCATTCTTGAACTGTTTACACAATTAACACGTACGCATTTAGTACACAGAGATATAAAAATAAAATGTTTTAAAATAGAAATTAATTTTCTTGTACTTCTTGGTAGTGCTAATCTTGTCTGGAAGAAAAGAATGTCTTCTTTCAGAGAAGTGTTCCCATTTTTTCTACGTTAGTGATTCTATGGATATCATAACCTGCCAACCATATGTTTGCCTCAAATTTTTTTATTTGTACACATTTTGTAGAACACATTTCCTTTTTTTTGGTTTTTTTTTTTTTGGCCATTTTGAGAGTTCCATATCCAGCTTAGAAAAAAAAAAAAAAGAAAAACCTAGGTAGTTTTAGCTATGTTTTTTTTCTTCAGGAGTTGCCGCATTAGATAAAAATAAATCAATAAAATAAATTGCATTCGCATTTTATGGCACTTCAGGAGTTCCATATACGGCTTACGGTCCAAAAACAGGGATCAGTTATAGGGATGGCTCTTGCATGAATATTTTGGTGGTTTCAAGTATTTTTTTTTCTCAAAAACACAAGTTGCCATATGAGATCATTGGTCCATAATATGCTAACCATAAAATAGCCTCTAATTTGTGTGTTTGCATATGTGTAGTAGAGCTTCTTTCTTTCTTTTTTTTTTTTTTTTTTTGGCACTTTGAGAGTTCCATACAAGTCAGCAGTCTTTAAAAAAAAAGAGCTTTTTTCAGATGTTTTAGCAATGCTATTCAGATGTGTTCATTTATTATTGCTGATCCAGAAGAAAAGATGAAGTGAATATTTTTATGTTTAACCCACCTCATATTGTAACTCTTTATTTAAAGTCACCTTTAGTTGAACCAAACATCTCATAGATGATTCAGATTTGAATAAAGAAGCATCTGGTTTCTTCACTGCTGAGCAGCGTCTGCCTTCAGAATAAATGCGTACAGATTAGTGACTACCTGCATGTCATTGTAAGCAAGCAGGCATGTAATCCCCTGAAACACAGAAGCAGCCATGGAATGCGATTACCTTTACCCAACTTTTGGGTTTGATTCTTCTCAATACACAAAGAAATAAAAAATGAAAATGTTGTGCTCATTCACAGGCAGTGAAATCCTCCGGTTCTGTAGCTGCACCTTAAATCCACAACATTCACAGCAAATCTGCTCCCAGGAATTCGGAGCATCACAGCGATCGTGTGGTTAAGAGAACGCTCCACCCTCTCATAATGACAGATCAGGGGAATTACGGAGCCCAAAATTGGAGCCAGATGGACACCTTTATCGGAAAATCCAAGAACCTTTTCTGTTATTAGTATGAAACTTTTAAACAAAAAGCAGTTTGATCCAGTCGTCTGTTTGCCCGTCATTTGGATACTTCCAAACTTCTCCTTCTGGCTGGCTGCTTTGTGACTGTGAATTGGCTGAAGGTTGGCGCCACTAATGGTGTCATCACTGCAACTTAACGGGCCGAAACGCTGTTTCAAATTTCCTTTTCTTCAATTTTTTTCACAAATATATATATGTGTATATATATATATATATATATATATATATATATATATATATATATATATACACAGTATATATGCGAATGAATACTATATGTAGTATTCATATATATACAATATTTAGATATATATGTATGTGTGTGCTCATTAATCGCAGTCCAAATTCCTTCCTCAGTCTTGTCGCAGAATGCGGATAAAAACTCTCCATCAAATATTTTTCCATGACACCAAGTAATGTAAATTACGACGAGGTTTTGGTATGTAGTCTGTAATTACACATCACCCTCCTCCTCCTCCTCCTCCTCCTCGTTTCGGAGCATCGCCGGAGCCCGCGTTCGGGCCTCTCCGTCTCCTCCGGCTTCCTCCTCCTCAGCTCTTCTGCTGCAGCTCCCAGCTCGTCCTGTTTGAAAGACGACTGCTGCACCCTACAGTTTGAAATCCGCCTCTTCCGGCCTCCCAATACGTCTCCTTTTCCAGTTGACACAAGCTGCTTGTCTGTGGCGAAATCACACATTTCAGCTATTTATATACGTCTATGTTTATATATTATTATATATTCATTTAAAACATCAATTAATACACACACCGTCATGGCTCCAGCATACATGTAATCAAGCCTCAAGTGTTCTGTGGTTTCATTGAAGAGTCTCTGATGATGGTTGAAATTCTGTCTGTGATGTTGCCTTCGTTAATAAGGAGAACGTTCAAAAGTAAATGATTTATGTTTTTTTGACTGAACATACAAGTTTTCTAAAGACTCATTTTAGTAAGTAGAGAAGAATAATCTTAATCTTTATGAGATTATTAGACTTGTCTTTCGTGTTGCTGCATCATGCTGAGTTGATGCTTTCTCATTGTTTTTGGTTTGTTTTTAATGAATACAACAAGCCCCTCAAGTGTTGTAAAGTTGTTTGTATTTGTATTTTTACTGTTTTTTGGAGTTTAAACAAAGACTTTCTGACATACATAGACGGTAACGACGGGTTTTTGTTTGGATTTTATCTTTGTTTTCACACGAAACAGACATGGCTGTGGTCCAGATTCAGACCTTCCGTTTTCCGTTTTGTTTACTCTGCCTGTTTATATGTTTGTAAGAAACACTGGGACCTACGGATTTGTTCGATCTCCTCCCATCAGTGGCGTCTTCAATGAGCTTTATCTGGTAAATCCAAGGAAACGTGCCCCCCCCCTCCAGCTTCACTTCCTTTTGGCTTTTCACCGACAAACATTCGGAAAAATTTTCCGACAACCCTCCCATCTTCTCAGCTATTATTTTCCAAAGCCTAACTGTGCTGCTAAGTCTTGTATAAAAGGTTGTAGACATGTTTTCTTAGCTTCTGCATTAAAACATAAATGTCTAATTGAAGTCAAAAAGCAACAAAATGTGCAAACATTTATGAATTTAGTTTGTTTCTGCATCACAAATACCTTGATGTCATAAAAAGAAGAACATGGACTTTCTATCAAGTGGATTTACATACAGAAAAGTACTGTTTTGATCACAAACACACTCGTGGGGTTTCAAAAGTGACTTCACATCAATAAAAGGAGAAGAAGACAAACGTGTTTAATCTTCATGGCTTCTGTACGGATCGATGTGCAGAATACAACCTGCAGTGGATTCCACGTTGTTCCTTTGTGACGGCCGTCCGCTCATCCTCCCTGCTCTGCAGTGCATCACCAGGAACGCTCTCAGCGTTCACTCACATTTGATCACGTCACATTAGAAATTTGGTAAATAAAATAAATATCCATTAATGTCCGGAGTGATGAAGCTAATGTATTCCCGCGCTGCGTCACAATTCATCAACACGCAGAACCAGAATGTATCATCATTACCCAAATCTGAAAAACAAAACCAAAACAAATACGTGCGCCGTCAAGCTTCAGCCTGATATGTGAAGTAACTTATACATCACAATATGGCAACATTCGAAATGACTTTCAGTGGCGTCTTTTGATTAAATACGGCTTCACTCAGAGACATACAAAAGCACAAACGCCAGTTTATAAATCTGCAGCAACTAATCAAATTATCTTGAACTGCCTACAGGCTCAGCTTTAGAGTTGTATTTGTTTTATGCATCTCTATTCCAGTCAAACTATTTCTCAACAAGGAAATGTCTCCATTTTCTTACCAACATGTCGTCTTTTTTTCTTTTTTCCTCAAATTTAGTCGTGATTAGGAAGTTTGCGTTTTCATTTTCCAGGAAAGTCATTTCTATTTTCCTAAATGCTGCAACACTTTCAGCAAACTGTAACTAAAGACCATCACTGACTTTAGTTCGACTTTTGGTTTTAAATAACTGAAAGGGCCACGAAGGTGAGAATTTTTCTCATCTTTTTTAAAGTTAAAAACAAGGACAAACTTTATGGATCACATAGGAAGGAGTTAGAAGAAAGGATTATTTAAAAAAATATGCAGAATTTTAAAATTCACAAAGGCTTTCTGTGACAAAATGTTATTTTAAATTAAATTAGATATTAGATTCAAATTTAAATCTGGTCGCTTTCAGAAAGTTTGTGTTCAATTTCAAGGTATGTTGATATATTTATATATATATATATATATATATATATATGTATATACATATATATATGTATACATATATATATGTATATATATATATATGTATATATATATATATGTATATATATATATATACATATATATATATGTATACATATATACGTATATATATATATATACATATATACATATATATATATATATGTATATATATATATATGTATATATATATATACATATATATATGTATATATATATATGTATATGTAGTCGTTTGCTGTACTTTTGTATTTTCTTAAGAAGTGCAGAAGTGTCTCTTACTTTATTCATAACTATTGAAACTTTCAACTGCTATAAATAAAAAAATAAAAATAGGAAGTAGTAGTGACACGATTCTTTCAAAATAGTAAAAGTCGACGTCAAAAACCATTGAAGCATTTTTTTTCCCAGTATTTTATGAATATGTCGGTTCTTCAAATCCAGTCACTGTTAGAAAGTTTGTTCTCAATCTTGTGGTACAACCTAATTTTAACCATTTTTTTGACCAGTTTCATGTACAACTGATCAACAACCAAAAAAGTGTCTGATTCCAGTGAAACCAAAACGAAACAGCTTCAGCTGTACGTTTGTATTTTCTTAAAGTAGCGGCTCCAGAACCGGCCCAGAGTTCGTTGATAGAAGTATTGACACTGTCAACTGTTTTTAAAGATAAACTTTATTCATCACACAGGAAGTTCTTGTGATACATGAATCTTAAGAATATTATTGTAAAAAACAAAAAAAAACTTGGGACAATATTTTACGACGGCATCGGTTTTTCAAATCCACTAGTTATTAGAAAATGTGCTAATTAAACGAGATGTCATGTTTTTAAAATCAGTTTCACCTTTAAATTTCTGTCAAAAACCATCAAAAAGTGTTTTTTATTTCAAGTCAAATTAAACTTTAAACTTTAGCTTAACTGCTGTCATGAATGAACTGACAGGACTAAAGACCATTACTTTGCTGATAAATATTGAAACTAACCTTTTTTTTTAACTTATAAACCTTATAAATCACAAAGAAAGTAGTTGTAACAATTTTTTTATTTCAAACAAAGTTTTCTGATTCATGTATGATCGCATTTGAAGTCTCAAAAAACACTTTCAGCTCAACTATTGTCTTGAATTAACTGAGAGGGGCGATTCATTTGTTGATATTAAAAATTCCAACAAACTTTTAGAAAAAACAAAGATCAAGATTCCAGTGTAAAGAACACACTAAAACCAAATGAACCAGATTTTTATAATAAAGTAGACGTGTTGAACCTAAATTCACAATGTAAATGATGTTTGAAAACTCCTGTTTGCCTAAAACCTTTTTTCTTTTTTTTTTACTCCTGACGTAAAATTTTCTGAGCAAAATTATCCTTTTATGGGTTTTTTTTTTTAATCCAAACTTTCCCTTTTAACTTGTTTTAAACTTTGGTTGAGAACAAGAAAACCTCGTTTTAAACTCCCTTTCTGACTTTCACTGGTTTCTGGTAAATTGTGTTAAACTTGTGAGAGATTACGTTGTTTTACGGATGATTCATATTCAGACGAGCTGTAAAAGGCTAAACTTTATGAATCCCAGAGGAAATAGTTGTTTGACGTGAGAAAAGTATGCTCTTATTTTGAAAAAAAAAAAAACACTGAAAGGACTTTTATGCACACGGGGAAGATTTGTGGGTTTGATCAGAGCACACAACCATGTTATCTAACCATACTTTGACAGGTGACTCCCTCTGAGCTTCAGCTCCTCCTTATCTTCTCACCTATCCGTTACGCGGCGTCTTAGAGGTTTGGATTCAAGCTTCAAGCTTACAAGAGGATCTGATTGTGCTGGAGTCTGAGCGTAATCCCGCCTTGGTGTCTGAGCGCCATTGTGCGAGCCAAATGCACTCGAGGGAAATGTAAAAAAAAAAAAGTAGGTGTTGGGGGGGTGAAAGTTAAAGTTGGGAGTTGCTTTGACTTATCTGCGGCTGCTTGAAGTGAACCGGTTCAGAGATAGTAAATAGAAAACGCCGATTGTCTCCTCGCTCTGCCTCCCTCGCCGTAATCTGATTGGGCACGGCCCCCCCCCACACACACACACGAATCGAGGGCAACGCCAAAACAAAAGATCACCAATCAGATAGCGGGGGGCTCCCACTGAAGTTCCTGGCATGGTATGAATGCTTTGCCCTCTCATGTGCACTCGTATCTAGCAGTGAGATTCCCCGTGTTGCTTTTATGTGTTAATCGTCGCCGCTCAGTGAGACCATTGTGCGGTCTGCATCGCCGGGGGAGGAAACCGTGAAAAAAAAAAAAAAAAAAAAAAAGAGGGGAGAGGAGTTTATGCGAGGAGTTGAATGCGAACAGACTGCCAGCACCGTTTCACACGAGATGAGGATCGCCTGATTCCCCCCGTTGACGAAGGTCCAAGAGTGCAATGTGCCGCTCTGTCACTTCAGACGGCCCTAATTGGAGGGAGGGACAATGAAGTTAATGCAGTAGATTATCATTTCAGCCGTGATGTTGTAATTTTTGGTCTCCAAGTGGCAGAGCAGCCGGTCAGACGCGTCTCGCAGAGGCTTGGAGTCATCGAGGCCTTTTATTTTGCAATCATCGCATCCCGAGGTTCAATACCCCCAGTCAACAAAACCAGAATAACAAATAGTAAATGACACTTTAATGGAACCCATTCAGTTTTATGGCAAATTTGTTCACCGGATTGGTGTACAAGGGGTCCTTTATTAGCCACATCCCGAGAGTTTGGTTCTCAGCGGCTGATATTTCGGGGAATTTGAGTGTTTTACTTGACTCCACTTCACTCCTCTTCTGCATTTTCAATTGGTGACCTTTCGGCAACACTTGAACCTTAAAGACCAAACAGTAGAACTCGAGCTATCAAGCTAACGGTTTGGGCATTTCTTTGGGCAACGATTTGAAGTTCAGCTCTTGCTAATTTCTAGCCTAATGTGAAGGTTAGCTTCGTTCTGAGTAAGAAAAAAGTTGGGATTATCCGAAGGAAAACGAGTTTTATATGTATGTGACATCATCTCACACCTAGTTGACCTTAAAGTGACAGTTCTGTTTTACTAGCGCCACATCTTGGCATCAAGTTTTTAGTCAACTTTTTAAAAATTAGCAGACATTTTTTTAACAATGTATCACTTTTTTTTTTTTATCTCTGTTTCCATAGAAAATTACAAAAAACTGGGAGATATTTAAGGCATCTTACATTTCAGCAAACCATATTTCACGCTTTTCTTCTAAACGACTGATTTGAAGTTAAACCGACTGATGCTAATTTTTATCCTCATTTGGAGGTTAGCTTACTTCTGAAGAATGTTAACCAAAGGACAACAGATCAGAGACCACTTGTGTATGATGACACATTTCATCCTTATAAACCGCAACATATTAAAGCTTTTTATATTTTATCAAGTCTTTTATCGGTCCTCTTTTATCGGTCACCGATTTAAACTTGAACTAGCTGCTAACTTTTAGCCTCACCTGCAGGCTAGCTGAGTTTAAGAAAGAAAAAAAGATAAGAAAAATTGGGATTATCTAAAGAATAAAAGATCAAAACCAGACAACTCTACTGTACGTTTATATGATGACATCATTTATTTTTTGGTTTTTATTTTTTTATTGACGCAAAGTTTTTCCTTTACAATATTTTACAGTACAGTCAAAGTTTTCACTTTTTTTGCAGTAAGTACAGAACAAATAACTTTGTGACTGTTTCCATTAAAAAAATCTAGTAAACTATTTTCTTCTGAGCAAACAAATGGAAGTTGAACCGTCTCATGCTAACTTTTGTTCTCATTTAGACGTTGATTTGGTTCTGAGTCAGAGAATGGTTGGGTTCAGCAAAAAGGAAAAACATTTTAAAGCAAATAACTTCATTTCCACACAATGATATCATTTCATAATATGTTGATATTAATGGGACGGTTATGTTTTATTGGCATCGTGTTTTTTTGGCAACTTCCAAAAACACTTTCATAAAGTTTTACCTGTTGTCCTGTGAAACTGTTAGAAGTTTTTAATTATTATTTTTTTGTCCTTTTGCATCAAGCTGCAGTCACACTGTTCTCTGTAAATTGCGTTCAGACGACATTTCCAATGAAAAGTCATGCAAATGCGTGTAAATGTGCATTTGGAGCTTCCGCATTCCAAACACTCACGTTCACGCACGTTTTCAGTCCGTTTTCGGGCTCTATGTACGAAACGTGTCGCAGGTGGAATTTTGACCAATCAGGGACTCTGATTTGTTAGTGACGTATGGATGCCGTTCCTTTGAAAAACACATAAGATCTAATCCTGTTGATTCAGGAGGACGGATTCATATTTGCAGTTTGTGTCCGACTGGAAGTCTTTGATATATCGGAATAGAGCTGTGCAAGGGAAAAGTCTGGAGCAAGAATCACCAGATATGCTCCAACATTTCAGGCCTTTACCACCTGTAACTAAAAGAAAACAAATCCCCTTCCTGCCTGTCCAGTCTGAACACCACTATAGACATTCTTCAGTGACCGTCATGTGTCCATTTGTGGCTTTCCACCAAACAAACGGCCTTGTAACTGTTTCCATAAAATGTACAACAAACCAGGTCATATTAAAGCCTTTTTTATACTTCTGCAGACCAAACGGAATACGTCTATTCATCACAGTTTATGTCAGAACCATCTTTTTTATATGTCAGCATAAATAAAGAGAAAAACGGAAAAAGTGATTGACGAAACTTTGGCCGGGAATGATCTGTAGTTTAGCAACGAAAATCTGTGTTAAATCTGTGAAAAATGTCGGTCAGTGACTATAAATAAGCGACAGACCCTTCAGGTACACCACTGTTTTGAAAATGATCCTAACAGTAATTTGAAGCTGCTGAAACGTCGTTTTTCCTCTCAGCTTTACTCATAAACAACTTGTCTGCTCCTCTTGAGAGTGTTCGTAGAGAGTTAGGTCATCTGACAGTTCATCACATTCAGAGGTTACAGTGTAATAACCACTGCAAATATTTATTTTCCCAACGCATAACAAAATCTGATTGGCTGTTAATTTCCAATCCCTCAAAACACGCTTGAGAGGCTGGTTCAGATGTTTTTTATTTAACCCCACATTTCAGAACCCATTTGGCTATTTTGACACGAAATAAACAGTTGTTTAACAAATAGAAAACACTTTAAATTCACAGAGCAAACAGTTAACATAAGCTAGAAAACAAAACAATTTATTAGAAAGTCTTTGGTGAATGTCCATTTTTCCAGTTTACGCTGAAGAACATGTTCTTTCAGGCCAACCCATCCATAGATAGATGGATGGATTCTTTAATAAATCTAGGTTTTGAAGATTGTCTTTAATGTCCTAATCTTTATGTTGTACTCGTTAAAAAAAAAGCTTTCTTACGTATCTCTAAAGTTGAAATGTTACAAAAACGTCGGTTCTGACAGCGGCTTTGTTGTGTTCCACGTCAGATTGAGTGAACATGTTTCTCGGTGATTTACGGAATATTAGCCCGATACCTTGTGGTATGTGTTTGCTTGCTGCGTACGTCTTGGTTTTCGGAGGTCAGAATTTACGGTGCGAAGTGGCGAGCTCTGACTAAAGCAGAGTTGCTCCCTCGCGGCTCTGCTCATGTGTGCAGCAGATGCCATTCTGCTGATGTCAGACCCGCATACTCTTCCCCAACTTTCCCCGATGACTGGCGGTGGTGTCGAGCCGTTTCGCCAGTCAGGAGGCGTCCAAACAGAATTTTTCTTCTTTTTTTTTCTTCTCCTTACAGATCCTGCCGACGTCAGGCGGAGAACATCTGCCCGAGGATCCACAAGCTGCCGTGGGAAAGGAAATCAAAAGGAAGCGGTGGGTTTGTGTGTCTGCTGCCACTCCACACTGACGTATGTGTTGTGTGGCAGCAGATATAGCTGCGCGTCTGTGTGATCGGGGTTTACACCAAAACAAATGTGCTATTCTAGTTCCAGAGAGCATTTTTCCTGAAAAGAAGCAAAACATAAAACCAAACCACAAAAAAAGAAAGAAAAAGTTGCAAAAAAGCTGACATTTATCTTCAGTTAACTTTGCTATTAATTTGTGCAAAGTTATTATTCAAAAAAAGACTTTTATTTTGCCTGGTTACGTCTCTTGTTTTTACCAAAAACCCTTTAACCCCTCCTCCGCCGCCTCTGATGAACCCAGGCAGTCGCCAAAAGCGCAGTGATGTTGGGAAAATGAGCTCTGAAACGTGTGCTCGGAGCAGCACAGCAAAGACGAGTTGAAAGGTTGCGTGGATTTATGCGGGAAGCGCCTCTCTTTGCTTCTCCGAGTCGCTCACTTGCAGACGTGAAGTGTGCAGAGCTGAGAGGTTGCATACATTGAGCTGAAAAAAACCCCGTAGAATACGGGTTTCCTTGCAGGAGCTCCATTGGTCAAACGTATGCACGCTTTCCGCCTGAGCCCTCTGCTCTGATGGAGTTCAGGAACATTCGGTGTCACCGATTATGAGGGTGGGAGTGGAGGGGTGAACAGAAGCCGAGGTTTTAGCCACGAGGAGCTTTTTTGTTTTTTGTTTTTTTTATTGACGTGGGAAGACGTGAGGAACGGAGCTGCTTTCACTCTTGCATGTCCAGTCCTTCTGTTGGCGCGCCAGTCCAAAACAAATTTCCGATTTTAGTGGAAATCCGAGGGGGCAGCTGGCGTTCCCACAGCCGGGGCTGGAATTAGCCGCCGATGCGCTTGCAACCCTATCTGCTCTGCACCTGGACGGCGAGCATGTTGGGCCGCCCCTCTGAACCGGCGCGGGAGAAGACGAGGCGGGCAACATGTGTTTTCTAGGCAGGATTTAGTATGTTTTCCCTTGTCAATAAACAATTGTTTACAATCATTTGATGTTTATTCCACGACCATCAAACCTTTTTTTGACGCCTCATACCCAATAATAATAAAATTCAACAAGTTTCAATCCTCGTCTTTTATTTTTGTTAAAAGTTAAAAGTGATTTAAATGGAAAATATTAGTGAAAACTTGAATTTAATGTCAAAAAGTTATTGAAAGTGTTGATTGTTAATTGTGCGTGATTTAAAAAAATAAGTAATATTGAAGATTTCTAAAAGAAAAAATTAGGATATTTCAAAAATTCAACAATTGTCTTCTTTATTGATATCACATTTTTTTTACAAATGTTTCTTGCAAAAACAATGTGTAAATGTTAGCTTTTACAGTGGTATTCGGTTAGTCTGCAGGTGAGACTTGTATATAACTTCTTTTCAATTATAGCTATATTTACAGTATTTTTTTTTTGCTTATTTTATAATTATAATTTTTAAATTTATGAAATATGTTTGTTATTTTGAGCGGAATTTGGTATTTTTTGAGGCATTTGTTGACTTTACTGCAATTAGAATCTTGAAACATGCTAAATAGTTAGTAATAATAATAATTTTGTTACTAAAGTAATTAGGTGCTAACTGTAAAATCACATTTTTTTTTTTTTTGCAAAAAACATCAAATATAGAAATGGATCCATTGGTACATTTTATTTGTACTTTTTTCAATGTTGTTTTAGCTGCTTCTATTTGTTTATATTACTACTACTCTATTACTGAATTAATGTGATTTAAAAAGTTACAAAAATTCAAATAAATTATATCATATTTGCTTCAATATTTTTTTTTAATTTTTGTACGATTGTAATGTTGTGTAAACATTAGCTTTAAAAGTGTCATTGAATTTTGCATGTCAATCCATAGTTTGTAGGTGTAACTTAAATAGTTTGACTTTTATACTTGGCAGTTTTTGGCAGATTTTTCATTTATTTATTTTATTATTATATTTAGACGATATATATCTATATATTTTTTGTGACTACTAACTTTACTACTATTAGAATTTTGTAAAATCCCAAATATTGAAAAAAAAAGTTTGTCAAAAGATGCTTGAATATATTGGTTTAAATAGAAAAAAGTAGAACCTGGTAGCATAAAAAACACTTTTATTTCTATATTTATTAATTTAATAGAAAGCATTTACTAAACTACGGCTTTCGTGGCTAAAACTGGGCCCGTCTTCGCCTGGGCCGGGCTGGAGCGCCACGGGAGTTTGCGGCGGCGTGACAGGCAGGCGTGGTAAACAGCGGTGAGGAGTGAACATGTTGTCGCCCGTGTTGAACATCTGACCTGGCTGGAACCTGCGGCGAGCGGCACAGCTGAACAGGAGGCCGTCTGGATGGGAGGGGGCGGATGGAGGGGAGGCTTGGCTCTCCATGCTTGGCTCCTTGCCCCGGTCCCATTGACCAGACAGCTGAACTAGTGAGGAAAAGGAGGGGGGTGGGGGTGCAGGAAATGGATGCAGCTTCTGTGGTTCTTGCACACGAGAAAATAGTGTCGGTTCAGTACGACCATGGACGGCGGTTGAGACATAAAGTTGACCCAAAGCCAACATTTCCTAATACAACTGCAGACGAATTGCTTGATGTTCTATTTCACATATTTTCTCTTTCCTATGGGTGTCCCCATGTGGCCCCGCCCAGAAGAATCAGTTCCAGCCAATCGGGTGCTCATGTGTGGGAATCAGAGAGGTCTGCTGACAGATGGTGGACTGACCTGGAAAACCTGCCCCCTTTTCAGGGTTCAACAGCCTGGAGATGACAGGTATTCTTTCATAACCTGAACCAGAAAGCAGTCTGTAAACACCGACGCCATCCTTCCCCGGTCGCTTAGAGGTTTCCTGTTGCATCAGCTTGGAGTGTAGGCTTTGTTTTGGGGAGTTTGGTTGAAATACACGCCAGAACAGTTGAAATTATGACGCATCAAACGACTTAAAGCGTTCATTTAAGCAGCCCTAATATCGCCGAAGCGCAACACACACCTGCTTCTCAGTCACCGCGCCTTCAAAAGTCTTCAAAAATCCGATTTAGTAGACCACACACATCCATCTGACTCTCCAACAAGCTGTGGAACTCCGGCATCAGGGCAGATCTGTCAGGCTGAAAGTGCTTTTTGATGAAGTCGTTCATAAATTTTAATACGACACGTCAGCCGCTGTGATGTATAGACTGGCTGCTCATTCATATTTCAGGGCGCCGTTGAGAAAACGGCGCCCGTCGTACCTTTCTGTACCTTAAAGAGCCATGTGGTCGCAGCTGTCAGAGCGTGAGTGGAGAGATGCTGGAGCGCGTGCAAACAGGGATGTTACCGCTCATCTGCCATCAATCACATCCGCCGGTGAGACGTGGAGGAGAGGCGGAAAACTGATGACTTTTCTCAGACGGTAGCCACGACTTCTTTAAAAAGACTGCGCTTTTCTGAATCCACTTTGGTCCTCATCAGTTTTTTTCCTGCATCTGCAAATGTTTGACACTTAAGGGAGTGGCCAAAAGAATCCTAGTGCTAATTGGTTAAAATCCAGCTTATTAAAAAGACTTTTCCTGCTTTAGGCTAATAATAAAGCACAGAGAAAGATGGAATATTATTTTATGATTCAGTTATCAGGAAAATGCTTCTTCAACACAAACAGATCTCAACATTTATACTGGCAGAAAAATAAATTACTTTTCGTTCCAGAAATCGGTGTCCATGCTGAAATGTCTTCACTTTTTATGCTGAAAATTTGAACTAATTGCACTTTTTTTTTCTTTCAACCAGAAGAAAACTTCAAACCAAATAAATGTGTAAATATTTTCAGCCTTTCTCGTCCAAATGAAGTGGATTACCCCAGTGTAAAAGCTCCTTAACCTGCATGGTTTCTGTCTTATTTTTATACTTTTTTAGGCTAAAAACATTAAGTCAGTTTTTTTCTTTTAAACAGAAAAAAATATAAATCAAATCACATAAATGTCTACATTTTATTAGCCTTTCCTGCCCATTTGAAGTGGAGTACTCCCGGGTAAAACAGCTTAAATTGTAATATTTCTCTCCCATTTTTTCATCTTTTTTTTTCTCCAAGATAACTGAACATTTTCAGCCTTTCCCGCTCATTTGAAGTGGACTACCCCAGTGTAAAGTACCTCAAATTGCATAATTTTGTGTCATGATATCTTCACTTGCCAAAGGTTTGTTTCATTTTTTTTTTATCCCCAAAAAAATGCTGAAACTTGATAAACGTGTGGACATTTTCAGCCCTTTCTATGCATTTGAAGTGGACCAGCCCAATGTTAAAATCACTAAACTGCATTTCTTTCTGCTCGCTTTGTCTTTACTTTTTATTAAAAAAAAGTAAAAAACAAACTTTGAATCATTCTCTCCATTAAATTCTTCCTAACCCCTCAATAAAACTTAAACTAGATAATGTGTAAAGATTTTTAGCCTTTCCTGCTCATTTGAACCACAATGTGAGCGTAAAAGCTCTTTAAATTGATACATTTCTTTGTGTCTTCACTTGTCAGCCTGAAAATGATCTTTTTTTTATCTTATTTTTATTTTTAACAGAAAAAAAACTCAAACCAGAGAGATACGTTAACATTTTTAGACTTTACCATCTATTTGAAGTGTAAAAGCAGCGGAAACAACGATCTGTCTGGTTGTTATAGCTTCACTTTTTGTTTAAAAGACTTTGGAATCAGTCTTTCTACTTTTTTCCACTAACCAGATAAATGTGAGTATTTTCAACCTCTCTCACACATTTGAAGCCGACTACCCCCCTGTAAAAGCACCACAAATTGCATCTTTTTTTCTTCACTATTAAGCTAAAACTTGGGATCGCTGTTTTTCTTCAAAAACATAAACAGCCAATGTCAATATAAATGTCAATATAATCAGCAGTTTTCACCCGTTTGAAGCGGACTACCCCAGTGTGAAAGCACCTTCTAGAGAATCATTTCTTTGTCATTAATCCTTCACTTTTTAGGCCAAAAATTTGAATTATTCTTTTCGCTTCCTTCTTTCAACCAAAAACGTCAAACCAGATAAACATCGCGTCTCCCACCCGTTTGAAGCGGACTACCCCAGTGTGAAAGCACCTTAAATTAAACTGCATAATTTCTTTTTCATCTTTTTTTAACTTCTTATTCTATTAACTGGAATCATCATTTTCCTTTTTTTATTTTACCTTGAAAAAATTCTAATCAGACAGATGTTTAAACAGCCTTTTTTCACCCATTTGAAGCGGACTATCCCCGTGTAAAAGCACCTTAAACTGCATGAATCAATTTAACAACATTTTTTCAAAAATATGCTTTTAATCTGACAATGGCGCATAAAAACCTTTTTTACAAATTACAAAAAAATAAATAAAAGCAATTTATACTTTCTGATTCTGCATCATCACCTTTTTATCTGCCATTAATAAAATGTTGTTTGTTTGTTTAAAAAGCAAATAAATAATAATGGTTTTTGAAAGTTTTTGAAAGTTTGCAGACTTCGGTTATGACAGATGGTCGCCCTTCCTGACTGTTTTTGGAAATTGTTGGAAGTTTCCTCCTCTTGCTCCATATGTCAGGAGTTTGTTTTTG
The DNA here is from genome assembly GCA_014656515.1 of Oryzias celebensis. NCBI lineage: Eukaryota > Metazoa > Chordata > Actinopteri > Beloniformes > Adrianichthyidae > Oryzias > Oryzias celebensis. The sequence goes on along the minus strand of BNCR01000019.1, from coordinate 2,812,010 downwards.
CCATTTGAGACTCTAAACTCTAAAGAACTTCAAAATAATCATTTCACAAACAACTCGATTGTCCAAAGCTTTTTCTGACCCCTATGTTTGTCTATCAACCATTTTTCCCAGTTGTAGTGGAAGATGCTCCAGTGCTTTCAAGCTCCGTTAAGATCACTCACCATCTGAAATGGTCAAATCACGCTCGCCTTGGTAAAGCGCACATAAAAAATGTCGTGCGTTTTGTAACGGACGGGTTCCAGTCGTTCCTGGTCGTTTCCTGGTGGTATTTCGTGTTGATGAGCTTGATCCAGCCTCACAAAATGAAATAAGGTGCCTCATTGACCATAAATGCAAATTTCACACACATTCCATTCCATCAGTTTAATTAAAGAGTATCAGGGTATCCAAGTTCATATCATCAAACCTTAAGGTTTCTCTAAGTTACCAAATTAATCTGGGAATAATAATTAAAGCAGTTCAACCGTGGTCGCTGCAATAAAAGAGGAACCGTGTCACTAAGTGGAATACGGAAAAACTGACAGCAAACGTCTATAAGGCGCATAGATTACCGCTCCCAGAAACGTGTTTGGAGTCAAAGGGAGAAATTAGTCAGACAGAAAATACTCTTTATGCCATGCAGCTCCAAACTGCTGAACATCATATCGAATTCCTCCTCACATAACTCCAACCGTTGCCTCGCTTACTTATTTGAAGGTGGCTGATATCTGATTTTCCCAGCGCGGGATTCCTGCCTTGTATGAAAATGAGACGCATTACCGGTCCATTAATTGATCTGGCAGCTGCTTTGAAATGTGGACCTTCCCTGAGAATTAGAAATTAGGGCGGACTCCAGGGCCAATTAGGTGAATTTTCGCCATGTCTCCTACAGCTCCGCCAATGCATTTCAATCAGTCTGGAGCGTCTGCAGGTAAAATGCCAGACAGAGGCGGCGCTTGCCGCCGCGCATGCTAACGGCCGGTCGGGAGGTAATGCTATTCATGTCCGAATCATGCCATGCATACTGCACGTGGGACCAAAGGCTAATAGTCTTTCATCGGCTGTTTTCACCTCTGCTGCTAAGCGTCATTGACTGATCAGTAACTGGTTCCTGTTCAGAACCACCTTTGCCTTTCATTTCTCCCAATAAAACAGTCATCCTGCCAATGAAAATGAAATATGACGAAATGGGATATAAATGAAATAGTCTCGTGGGGGTTGTTTCACCTGCCTATATACAGTTTATTCCATAGTTTTGAGTTTTAACTAGCTATTAATTCATTTGTAACAATTTGCATGTTTTATTTTTTCTTTGTTTTTGTACTTGTTTTACTGAAAGAAAGTCAAAATCTACTTGAAATCTTGAATAGTACCATTATAAAGCATTAGCTTCCTGTTAGCTAACATTTCTGGGGGGGGGGGGGGGTTGCTAGTAATTCTTTTTTTTTTCTTTTTCATAATTTGTCACGACAAATTTAAAGCAAAAATGTTCTAATTCCAATTTATGACGTTTTTATGTCGATGGTTGAAGTTTTCACAGACATTTTACGCTTCAAAACCAACAACGTCATGCTAGCTAGCATTGCTCAGAATCAGAGCTACTCATGTCCAACTAATGCTATGCATACTGAAGATTTTAAATACATTTTGTGTACTTGTCAACAAAACGGTTAAAGAAATAGAACAAGACTAAAAATTGAAAATAATGTGACAATTGAGACATGCTAAGTATGTTGTGTTCTCCTATTGGCATGGTAGCTATGATGTCATGTTTGTATAATAAATCAGCTAATAACGGAGGTCATCCTGATGTCTTTAGAACAAAGTAAATGTTGCAAAAATGAGTAAAAATAAAAATTTATGTTTTATACAAAAACAAACATAAGTTAGCTTTGCTAATTAGCCATAGCTTCTTGCAGTTGGTTAACTCCTGACTGAAATTCAAACAACATAAAGATTTTTTTTTTTAATCATGTTTCTACCTTTCCAGTTTTCAGTGGTCAGTGCAGAAAATCCAAACTTATGTAAGATTAATTCATACATTTATGAAGCCATTTTCGCAGATTTTACATAAAATTAGCATCTTAAAGTTGTCTGCGCTGCAGGGCGCAGTGGTTAGCGGCCCCCAGTTCAATTCCTGGCTGGGGGACTAGAAACAGCGTCACCAATGGGGGACCTTTCTGCGTGGAGTTTGCATGTTCTCCCCGTGCAGGCGTGGGTTTTCTCTGAGGACTCCGTCCGTCCAAAAACATGCTTCATCGGTTAATCGGTCACTCTGAATTGTCCCTAGGTGTGGATGTGAGGGTTTATGGGTTTGTGAGTGTGTCCCTGCGACAGACTGGCGACCAGTCTGCCCTTCCTTCGCCCACAAGTGATCGGGTTAGGCTCCAGCACCGTGACCCTGAAAAGGACAAGGCGGCTTTAGAAAATGGAGGCATGTAAGTTGTCTGTGATTAACACTCTGCAATCCTCACCATGAAAATTGACATATTTGTGACAAGGATGCTGCCTCATTATACCACAAACTATTTCCACATAAAACAGACAAAAACAGGAATTAAATCTGTCCAAACCGCATTTAATGAAGGTTTATAGGAGTTTCAAAGCTGGAAATTACTGTTTTTTTTTTTTTTTGTTCCTTTTCTGACACGTGTGACATAAGCCACAGCTTTTAATTCCAATGACAACAGATTGTACGTTTTTCCAGCCACATATGTCCATTTTCAAAAATTGCAGCGGCTTTAGCAGTGTTGTGTTTGCACAAAGATGAGACCGTGCCAGCTGACGGTTGTCACCACTTTCACTCAGGAAAAGTTCAACAAACTTCCAGAGTCAAAACATTTTTCCGAGTTAAGAAAAGAATCCGGAGGAATAATAATATATGTTGAATTAATAAAAAATGTACCAATAATGTACTTTTTTTTTTCTTTTTGCTCACAGAAAAATAAACAAACATGCTTCTCAAAAGAAAAACACACTGATAAACATATTGGAAAACTAAACGTTGTCCATGAATTTTACAAGTACATGTAAACAAATACACATAAGTCACTATAGGATTATGTTTTGACACTGATTATGTATTATAATCTGTTTGATTACAGTTTTTTAGAATAATTAAGTGGGAATAAACATTTTTTAAAAGAGGATTATCGTGGTTTACATGACAGTTTGATGCATTAATGTGACAGCAGGTTAAATATCTTTTTACAGATTAAAAGAAACAAAAAAAAAAGAAACAAAAATACAGAAAAAACAGACTTAAAAACATAATTTGCTTTGTTTCAGCACAAAATTGAGATAAAAATGTCAAAAACATTTCGTGATTCATACGGAAACATACTAATTATGGCTCCTTGTTTGTCATATTTCAGCCGTATAATCCGTGGGAGCTGTGAGGCTGACCATGTGCCGTGTTCAGATGTGTCCCGCCACTCTAAACCCTGTTGTAATCCCGCAATCGACCAGCGTGAGCTTTAATTGAAATAATCCCTGCCGATGAGCGGGCTGGCTCTGCAAAGACCTGCGGCCGGGGCCAGTTCCGTGATGAGTCCAGTTTAACCCACTGTGTGACTCTGACCTTTCCCTCGCCGCTCGCAGGGACCATCTGAACCCGTCCCAGCGAGGACATCTGGTCGAGTACTGGGGAGGCCGTTTGATCCGCCTGGCTGCCCCCAGAGGCCTTTCAGAGCCACAATGCTGCATGACAGCAGCACAGCAGAGATCGGTCCATCGGTGAGAGGGGGAGGAGCCTTTGCCGGTTTGTCAGACAGTCCCTGACATCTTCTTGATGGTTTTTTTCAAAAGCGAAAGTCTGGTCAACACGTCCTTTTGTGTTTTCAACGCATACCAGAAAAAACCTCCTTTATATCGTTAAAACAGTGTTGAAATTTGGTTTCGTCTGCTTCCGACTTCACCTTTCTCAATCAAAAGTACAATTATACTTCTCCGCCTGTCAGTAAAGGGAATAATTGACTATAATATAGGCCAACCTACATTCTACCTTTCCCTCTCCTCCCTGCCATTCTGTTTTGAATCTATAATAGGCTGTTCTTTAACCTATATAATCTATTATTAATATTGCTGGGAGCAATCTATTAAATTCAGCATATTCCTCTTCATCTTTTCACATGTATTTATTTAAACTTTTCAAAGGGAATTAAAGAAGAGAGAATTTTTTGTATTTATTTTTGCAGATTTTTTAAGTTGTTTTCTTTTTTTTTTTTTTTTTTTTTTAAAGACAAAGTTTAATCATATGACGGAGTATTAGGGTCACCACATAAGCTAAAAATAATTATGTAAGGAATAAAGTTGTAAAATTGTTGGAAAAAATGTGTTAAATGATGAGAAAAAAAGTCAACATTTTACAACAATAAAGTTTTCACTTGTTGAGAAAAAGTAGTTAAATTGTGAGAAAGAATTCAACATTTTACCAGAAGAAAGTTATAAAACTACGAAAAAAAAGTCAACATTTTACCAGAATAAAGTCGAAAAACTATGAGAAAAAAACACAACATTTTATGAAAAAGTCGTCAAACTATGGAAAGAAAGTCCATATTTTACAAGGCTAAAGTTATAAAACTTTAAGAAAAAAAGTCAACATTTTACCAGAATAAAGTCGAAAAACTATGAGAAAAAAACACAACATTTTATGAAAAAGTCGTCAAACTAGGGAAAGAAAGTCCTTATTTTACAAGGCTAAAGTTATAAAACTACAAGGAAAAAAGTCAACATTTTACCAGAATAAAACAACAAGGAAAAAAAGCCAACATTTTATGAGAATAAAGTTATAAAATTGTTGAGAAAAAGTAGTCAAACTATGAGAGAAAAAAGTCAACATTTTACAGAATAAAGTCAAACAGTTATTTGAAAATGGTCAAAATTTTATGAATTTTTTTTTTTTTTTTACGATAAGACGTAGCTCTATAAGAAAATCTTTACAAAAACGAAGTTGCCCAATTATGAGAAAAAGTCAAAATTTTACAAGAATAAATTAGTATAATGATTAAAGAGTGTCACAATTTTAGGAGAATTGAGTCGTACAAATATGATAAATAAGTCGACATTTTATGAGCATAAAGACGTACAATAAAAAAAAAAGTTGTTATAAAAAAACAAAGTTGTAAAATTATGAGAAAACAGTTTTTAAAAAGATTTAAGTTTTTAGCTACACATGTTTCTAAAATCCAGAATACTGTAATAAAATAATGTCAACAAATCGTGTCTAACAGAATAAAAGCATAAGATGGTCACAGTGTGTCAAAATAAAACTGAAGTTTTGAAGAATGTGTGTTGAACAGACGATTGTTCACATGCATGAATGTAAGACATGACAATCTGACATGCAGAGACATGAGACTTGAAGTCTCAACTTAAGACGTGAAGTTAGAGCTACAGATTTGAGGCTTGACTTGCTGTTTCAGCTAAAGACTTGGACTTTGAAAATTATATTTACAGACTAGGGACTTTGAGATTTCAAGCTTGGGCTTTAAAATTGTTGTTACAGATTTGAGTCGAGACTTGAAATTTCAGCTAGACACAGCAGTTGACTTGAAATTGTAGCTACGGAATAGACACTCGACTTCAAAGTTCAGCAAAAGACTTGGGACTTGAAAATAAAGCTGCTGACTTGAAGTTTCAGCCACAGACCAGAGACATGTAATTCCTGCTAAAGCCTTGAGATTTGACATCATTACTACAGACCTGAAACTTCGCTTGAAATTTCAACTTAACACCTCAGATTTGACTTGATAAATGTTAGCTAAAGACTAAAGGGAGCTAAAGGGAGTCACATTCTTGAGACTTGACCTGAAATCTCAGCTAAAATCTTTGGACTTGACTTGAACTTACAGCTACAGGCTTGACACTTGACCCGGACTTGCAAAACAGGACGTGTGAGCATCTCTATCTTGAAAATAAAGTTAAAACACGAGTCTAAAGGCAAAATATGTAAGTAATTGTCAAATGTAGCTCACTTTGTTGTATTTTTGGGTCATGTTTTCAGCCATTGGAATCCCACAATGGTCCTGGTTAATATTTGGACTTGCATCACCGGTAATTAAACGCACTTGGTGATCAGGAAAGACACTTTGTATATTTCTTGCAAAGACTACACATGAAACACAGTTGGAGCGAGAGGTTTTTCCACACAAATGCATTTTTGATGAAATATTTTCTTGATAAAGTCATATATTTGAAGATTGCAGAGTTTCTCATGTTTGAAATGAAATTCCAGGTGTGTCGTGGTGCAGGTACGACAGACACTAGACTGCATTTGAGCTAAGCTTTGAATTTGGCACAGGATGACCACGGAGCTCGGCACCATGAGGACCACAAAATCCCTTTTCAACGGTCACTCTCCATAGAATCATCCGATCGTGTCACCAGATCTCACCGAGTCAGATGTTATGAAGAAGATTCCGGTTGGAGCAAGTCAGTTGGGTCAGTTTACCCCCTAGGGAATGAGATCTTTGTAAAAAGTTCTTGCACTGTTTCCTTTAAGTAACTAAGTAAAAACTCGTGAGGAAATTATGAGAGAAACGAATAGATAACGAAAAGAAAATGACCACGATGTGTTCCCTAACAGCGGAATGCTGAAAGTAGTAAAAGCAATAAAGTAAAAGTTTTGCCTTCCGACTGCCTTGTGAAACGTTCAAAAACCTATTCAGTTTAGACTCAATTCATAGTAAATGATAACTTTTATTAATATTTAAACCTAAATCCTGCGAAAAACATTATCACTTAGCAACCTCAAGGGGGTTTAAGGTTTTTTTCTTTTTTACTTTAGTCCAAATAAGAACATTTGTAAAAATGGTTTAAGAGACCAAAAATGCAACGATTGGTGTCCAGCTAAACGGAGACAAGCGTCAGCACAACTGGCTGAGCGCTGGCATCGCTCAGGCCCCTAATGGCACCCCGGTTTGGTTGGGTTGGGCTACTAAGAATTGGGTCGGTTCATACTCTGACTTGGCAGGTTCTAACTACTTTTGGACTTTTGTGGAGCAGTGTTGGACTGTTCTTTGTTTTCATACGTGTTGCTAACAACGTTAGGAGTTTGCGTTGTCACAGTATTGTTTGTTTGAGAGGCATTTGTTTTGGGTTTTTTTACGTTTTGAAAGTAGGTTGGGTGTTACAGGTATTGTCAATATGCTAATGAGCAGCAAGTTACAAATTCCAGAATTGGTGCGAACACAGTTAACAAAGTCTGATGGATCTCAGACTCTTTTATCTCACTTAATGCGCTCAATAACCCGGTATGCCCTATAATGCAGAAAATATATTCTCTCGGAAGCAAAGCAATCATTTCCAGTGGCTAAAAGCTAATTAGCCAAACGTTTGTGTAAAAGACTGGTTTAAATGTTAGACGCTAAACCAAGTAAACTATAAATGCATGTCTTTTAATAAAATAAAAAAATTAAGTTTGATTTAGTCTTTTAGGGAGAAATTTACATTAAAGTTTTAAAGCAAAACTATTTCAATGCTAAGATGTTTGCTAATAAGTGAAGTCGTCTCCTTTTCTCCTGTTGAGACTTTTCCCAGCAGCCTTTCTATCGGATCACCTTTGAATTCCTCCTGGCTATGTGCTCCGGTGTCGCTCTGTGTTTAGCTTTTAGTGCGTCTGAATGGGTTCGCCTCTGCCTCCCCCCCGCCGCTGTATCTAAAGCAGAGCGCTAACATCTGCAGTCCATTTAGGCGCCGCTAACGCTCGGCTAATAACAGCGTGTCGCGACACACGAGCCAGGCCGCGGCCAACAGGCACAGCTGAGAGGTGTCACCCAGGCTCCTGCGCCTCCTCTAACAGCCCTGGAGTCAGGAGGGCGCTTAGTCGAAAAAAAGAAAAAAACAAACGTGTTCGACATCAAAACAGTTTTAGCTTGAATCACCTGGAAACGTCGCGGGTTAGAAAGCTCCACCCGCCGTCTCCTCCCCTCTCCTTCCCCTCCTTTCTATTGTCATTCCGAAATTATTGATCTTCTACAAATATTTTTTCAAGGTATCTTAATTACTCGCAAAAGAAGCGGCGCCTTGGCCGGCGTACAACACAAATAAGTTAATTTGCATTTCTGTGTTGTGAGTGTTTTGGCAGGCGGCGCGCCGGTCCAGATTGTAACCCCTATTTCTGCCTCCAAAAACCTGCCTTGGAGGAGCGTCCACGGAGGGGATTAGGGATTTAGCGGGGAAGGTAAGTGTGACTACAAGCTTTGGCTCGCCATCTGCTCCCCAGCAGAGTTGAGGCCAACCTGTGCAGCCTGCAGCAAAGACCTGGGCACTGTGCTAACTCCGGCTCGAGCCAACCTGGCGCCCGCGGCCCCAATCACCAACAGTCTGCTGATTAGTTGTAAGAAGCACTCCATATGTAGCGTTTTTTTTTTTTTTCTGTCTGTCTTCCTTCCTTCCTTCCTCTCGTCTTTGTGTATTCTCTCATCGCATTAAATAATGATGGACGTATGGAATTTATTCTCCGGCGAATGGTGGATCGCCTTCGGATGTCTGACTGACTTGAACCAAGCCAAGGAAGAAGAGAAAAGAAAAAAAAACTGAACAGAAGAAGAAGAAATGCTGGCTATCCTCCTCTCCCTCCCCGCCTTTTGGCTGGCATTGCCAGGAGACAGATGACAGGGGTTTGGGTCCGTCTGATCACCCCTGGGTGGGGTTTTATTATTTTATTTCTTGGCGAAAGAGGAAAAAAAGGATGGGTTAAAAAAAAAAAAAAAGGACACCTGAGAAGATCAGAGGAGAGAAAAAAGAGGAGAAACATAACGCTCATTTATGAAATTGCAGCCATTCCTGTTGCCAGGAACCAATTTCTCTGTATTAATTATTCATATTTTGTTTCTGTAATTCAATACTCAGGTGAGAGCGGCGGCGGCGTGATAGAACATGTAATTTTGAGGCTTAATGGCGGCGGCCGAAGCGAGGGATGAAAAAAAAAACAAAGGATAAATCACTTATGGTTGCACAAACAACCCCTGAATCTGTCTCTCTTTGTGTTTACGTGTTTTATTGCATACTCGGAGGTTCGCCGTGACCTTTCCTTTGCACTTGAGGATGGAGGGGTGGAGGTGGGAGGGTGGAGAAAGAGGGGAAAAAAGAATCACACGTTCGAGGCGCTGCAACTTCCAGATTTGTCTAAACAAAAGAGTTCATCAGCATCCTCCTGGTCCTTGTGACACGTCCGCCTCCCTCCTCGTATAAATAGTGCTTTTCAAACAGAATAGCACCATCACTTACTTTTGATCCGATTAGCTTCATTCCTCGAAATTCGTCTTCGGCGTCGAAACACCACGCCGTAATAACGATTTATGGACGCGCTGGAATTTGGGGGAAGATTATAAACATACAGCATTTGCTGTCAGCAAAATGTAGCACCCGAGGCCTCGCCTTTCTTTATTTCCTTCTCTCCCACATAAATGTCTCTGTCCTACCCCATCGCTCAGACAGGCTGCCTTAGCAGCAGAAGGGCTTTCAGTTCCAAGTTTCCTCGCCTTTTCTTCGCCTTAATCTCTTTTTTTTTAATCCAAAAACACAAAAGAAAGTGTTGAAAATGCACAAAATGTTGACTCTGGGGGAATATTTAAATTCATTCATTTCAGGTCAGTGGATTTGACAATGAGGCACAGCTACAACAATCCAAAAAGTCAAAGTGTGTCATGCATTTTCTGTGAATTTATCCACGGTGTTGGTTAGCATAACCTAAAAACATGGCACATGAGCGTTAACAGAAACATTTTTATCACTTGAGTCATTGCTGACAAATAAAGAATGTAAAATGTCTTTTTTTTAATTACAATCTAAAGAATGTAAGCTAAACTCTGGAATTAAAATTTGAATTTTGAACCATATGAGCCAATAGGAATTGATTGCCTTTTGTAACCAGACCCCAGTGGCCATTTAAGGAACTGCAGCTTCTGGGTTCTTGGGGGTTGAAAAGTGTTGACTTGGTCACAAAAAAGCTTAAAAATATAATTAAAATAGTACATCTCCAACTAAAGTATGCCTTTTGTAGCTAGCCCCAGTGGTCTTTTGAGGAACTGCAGGTTTTTTTTGTGAGAATTTGGGAGTTGAACAGTTGGGGCTCAGTCTTGATGTTTAAAAACATCATTAAAATAGTGAAATAGTTAAACTACCCCTAAAAAAATATTCAGAAAAGAGTTTTAAAAGTTTAAATGGGCTTAATCTATAAACATGGTAACAAGTCGTTGCAGAGTTGTCAGCTGTGAATAGAATAAAAGGCATTGCGTTATATAAAAAACTTTAAATAGGTTGAGTTTTAGTCAGTGGGAATTTTGTCTCTTTGCAACCAGCCCCTCGTGGTCTTTTTAGGAACTGCTTTTGTTTTACTTCCAGGGTCTTTAAGAAATTTAAAGTTTTTTTTTTTTTTTTAAACTGCTGAAAAGAGTAAAATATGCAAACTACAACTAAGGAACGAATAAAAACAGTTTTGATCTGGGGTTGATTAGCTTAATATACAACATGGATAATGGGAGAAAAAACTTGCAACAACTAAATGGTTTAACAGTTGCCATAAATAGTCTAAAATATTTATTTGTTTAAAATCGCAATGTAAATAGGTCAAAATTCAGTGTAAACTCAGAAAATTGCTCCCTTTTGCAACCCTAGTGGTTTTTAAAGGAAGTGCAACATTTGCTATTTCTAGTTTTTTTCAGGTTTTAAGTTGGAAAGTAGGTTTTAAATCATGATGTAAGCTTGAAAAAAATGGGTAGAAGATTGAAAAAGATTTTTGAAAAAGGTTTTGTGGAGAGGTGGATAGCTTAATCTAAACGTGGATCACATAAATTTGATTAGAGTTGTCATGAATGTAATGAAAAGCATGTTTTTTTTAAACTAGAATGTAATCAAGATGCATTATGTAGTAAAATCGAACTTTTAAAATATTAGATCAATGGGAAAATGCTCCCTTTTGCAACCAGTCCCCAGTGGTCATTAAAGGAATCGCAACATTTGTTTCTACTTTTTATCCTGGATAAATTTGCAGTTGAAAAGTGTGAGTTTGATCCTAAAAAATATCATAAAACAGTCAAACTACAACAAAAGAGTGATAAAATATTGAGGGGTTTACAAATCAGTTTAAAATACATGAGTATTTTGACGGAGACTTGAAACCACTGGTGCTGGCTCCACATTAACCTTCCTAAATGCCCGAGTGATGAGCATTTCTGACATGCTTCCTGGTTGATGGCTGGAAAGGTGCTGTGCAGCATTTAGCTTCACAGGGAAAAAAAAGGCAATTAGGTCAGAGAATATGCACACATCTTGCATGCTCTCTGGACTCCTGCAATTTGGGCTTAAAAAAAGTAAAGGTCAGCCACGTTAGTCAGATTGCTCTCGACAAATTCTAAAAAGGCTCGCTGGTCACGCCGAATGTATTCCCTGCAACATAATTAGCCCCCTCAATTCCCTGTCGTGCCAGGCTACCGGGTGTCTCCAAAGCCCCGCCCCCTTCCCCCAAAATGCCTCTCACCTCTGCCGGTTCCTCCGGCCCCCCCCTCCCTCTCCTCGCTCCATCGCACATTGTTGCTCCTCCAAACTTGCTGCAGATGCGCTCGGGCTGATGCATAAATTAGTCATCAACATTAGCATTAGCCTGCGCGTGGCACCCGGTGCCAACTGCTCTCCGAACGGCCATAAAAGGTCATGTTTTGATGACTGAATGCCACACAGGCACCTTGGCTCCCCCGAGGAGGGTTCCCCAGGTGCACGTGAAAGGTTAAAAATTACCTACCCGCCGCCGCCTGTCTCTGGCGAAGGAAATAATTAGGGGGTTTTTAGGGAGCGGCAGAATGCCTCGCTGTCAGATGACAGAGCGTTACCTAATGGTCGTATCTGGGGAAGAGTCAAGTGGCCTGTCATTCTCTTGACAGGACAAATGAGTATAATGGTGGCAGAAAATGGGCGCCCCCACCCCCCTCCTTGAAAGGAGGGGGGGGGGGGGGGGGTAAAATGGCAATGCCTGAACAGCAGACGGCGAGGACACTAACCTTTTACTTAAATCATTGAATACATCCATGAGTGCTGCAACAGTCTGACAGAGGAATAGCTTGTCATACCTGTATATGTATATTTTCAGTAAAAGAGTTTTATGAATCTGACATTGATTCTGTAGCTCCAGTAACAACAAAAAACAACGTAGCTGAAAATAACAGCAACAGTTACCCTTTATGGTTGCTGATGGTCAGACTTTAATGATTGTGTTTACAGTAACTCTAGAACTAGTTTGTAACATGCTACATGTAGAAGGGTTAGCTGTGTTACCATGTTAAGACCTGTAGCTCCCAACCTTGTTAGTAACTCGAAAAAAAAAAAAAAACAGTCTGACACTGATACACAATAGCCGCACATTAGTGCATTTACAGTAACACCCAAAATTTGTTTGCAAGTCATAAAAAAACAGATTGGACTGATACCAGTAAAATCAACGTTAAAGTGAGGATGCTAACTCCCAATCTTGTTATGAACAGATAAAAACACAGTCAAATGTTAGCCATATCAGTGTATTCCCAAAACACGCAACCTCTTTTGGAACTCGTACAAAAAAAAAAAAGACTAGCTCTCAACTTTTTCTCTAACAGGTGTAAGAAACACAGTCCGATACCGCTACACGTTAGCTGGGTCAGTGGATTTATAATACTGCCCACTTTAAAAAACAAAACAACAAAAAAAACAATTATAACATTAAAACAATTTTTCTTGACTACTGTTTTCAAACTTCAAACCTTGTTAGTAACTCAAAAAAAACCACAGTCTGACATCTAGTACATCTAGCTACATCAAGTATCAAAACATGTCATCAAGCCAGATTTAAATTTCACTTTATATTACTTTTATTTTCTTATTTTGGTGTCTCATTTTATGCTGTTAACTATCTTGCGCGTCTGTCTATTATATATGTCTTCCTTTCTTAGAGTGGATTCAGACTAGACAAATTTAGTGCAGTTAAAGTGAACCAGAGTTTGTTTCCGCCGATAATTCGGAACAAAGTCTTAATACACGGCAGCAAACCCTTGTCCGGAACCAGGAATCACGCTCTGACCCACCTTTCAAGGCGGTCTCGGTTCGTTTGCAATTGGACTGAGCTTCGGTTCGCTCTGAAATTCCTCATTCTGAATGCGGTCCGTGTTGGGACTGGAACAACTGAACCATAATGGCCACCGTAGCCGGTCATTAGCGGGCAAATGCAACAGCAATGCATTGCAATGTGGTTGGATGCATGTAAGCTCATTTACAAAACTTTTAACGTGATACAATCTATGTGTCACAAACACCTTATCACCGTAGCCGTAGCGTCCAAAGTAAGCGCCTTGCAGCAGCCTCCACCGTACCAAAGTAGCAGTAAAAAGTGTTGAACCAACGTTGATAAAGGTGTTGAATAAAGTTTGAATTGAAAAGTGAATTACCTACTTCGACAAATATTTTCGAGGTGCAGCGCCTCCATCTTTCTCTTTTTGCTTTGACGCCCCTGTAACTGCTGGCCAATGACTGAAGAGATCTTTAGTCACATGGTTTTGTTTACAAGCTTTGGTCCAGAACAAAGGTCTCCAGTCGACCCCAATCTGGATACAGACCAAACGCAAAGCTTAGGACTCTTTCCGGAACAGATCTCTTTTCCAGTGTGAATACACCCTTCTTTATTAGTCTATCTTATCTATCTTAAGTATCTATCTAATTGATCGATCTCAAGTATCTATCTAATTGATCTATCTCAAGTATCTATCTAATTGATCTTTCTTAAGTATCTATCATATGTCTATCTATTTGATCTATCTTAAGTAACTAATTGATCTATCTTGAGTATCTATCTAATTGATCTATCTCAAGTATCTATCTAATTGATCTTTCTTAAGTATCTATCATATGTCTATCTATTTGATCTATCTTAAGTAACTAATTGATCTATCTTAAGTATCTATCATATGTCTATCTATTTGATCTATCTTAAGTATCTAATTGATCTATCTTAAGTAACTATCTAATTGATCTATCTTAAGTATCTATCATATGTCTATCTAATTGATCCTATGTGGCTTTCTGTCTTATGTCGATGTCTATACCATATACATATAGAGACCTCCAGAGATGCTTATTTTCTTCTGCCGCAGGTTAAGCTGGACCATCAGAACCTCCTGAGGACAGAGTTGGATCCGGATGCTGTGCAGCTGCGTCTCACACCTCATCCGGAGCCTGCGAGATCACACAGAGGTGCAGTCCAACCTGCTGCTCCTCCCTCCACCGTGCACACACACACACGTTCAGGCGTGTTTTTCCTGCGCCACATCCTGCACGCCAACAGAGGGGTTATTAACACAACAAACTCAAATGCCCTATATAAATAATATGTTCTGAGAAATGCAAAGCGACTCAGCTGACAGCGCCTCCAACATCTGTTTATGAGCACTTTCCCTAATGATATCATCCGATATCATTAACTGTGGCAGTGCGCGTGGCGGCGGCAGCAGCAGGTGCAGCTGTTTATGCCTCCCCCGGCATCTCCCCGGCGCGCGCCACAAACACACTAAAGAGGGGGAAAGACTTTCCCCGGCCTCCTCCAACGCCAGCTCCAGCCCTTTCCTCCCCTCCACCCCGCAAATCGCCAAACTGCTCATTAGGACAATTTTACGCCACGCAAAAAAAAGCTTCCCCTATGATTTCAATCTGTATATCACCTGTAATTGTAGTTTTTAGCCAGAGCCTGATTCCATACATTTAGCGGGAGTAAGCCGGCGAGCTCTCAAAGCACGCCTCTCGCTGCGAGCGCCAGCTGCAGGGGCTGTTTGGAGGTGGTGAGCGCCGCTTTAGGCCCCGGTGTGGTGTTTTTTTTCTGTTTTTTTATTCCGGTGGAGGTGGAGATGCAGCTTGGCGTATTGCTGCTTTGTTTTCCTGACTTTCTGTTTGGATGTGAGAAATTATAGGAAATTATTATTCGCGGCAGTGACGGTGACGCTGCTTCCCCTTCCTGAGCGGAAGGTCACATCTGGGGTCTCTGCAGGTTCTGACGTGCACCACCCCACCCCCGCTGTAATTACACGCTTTGCCGTCACCCTGGGTGACGGTGATGCAGCCCGGACCAATTACAGGTCCAAAACAAACATTGACGGCCATCTTTTGTACTTAAGGAAACAAAAACGCATCTGCTTTGTCAACCGTTGTGTAACTTTGTTGTGTAACGTTCATCAACAGCCACTGTGTAATCAACAATAAAAAAAAGTTACTCAATAAACGAAAGTAGAGCTTTAGAAATGGAACAAACCGGTGAAGAGTTTAAAAAAAGGGTTTAAATGAAAAACAAGGAAGTTTAATCCCAAAAACTATTTTGTTTTAGGCTTTTATAGCTAATTCGACTATGTCTTTTTGTTTTTTGAGTGGCTGTTGCCTCCAAAAATGATTTCAAAAAAATGTAATTAAATACGTTTGAAAATAATGAAAAAACAAATCTGCAGCTAAATACGACCACATGAGTTCAAACTCTCCAACATACAAAAAATAAATAAACAACATCAGCAATTTCTAAAGTTTTTGTTTTCATTTAAAAAAAAATCTTGCTGTTTAATGATTTGATCCTGTCAGGAGTTTGAGCTTTGTCTCCATCTCTGGTCACCGGCGGGAGCCATCTCGTTACCAGACCTTTTGGCATATTTGACTCTGCCTCTTTGCCTCCTGCACCGACCTTTGCCTGGACTCTGACCCTGATTTAGCTGTGTGAACTTAAAGCTGAGCTTTGCTCCTGTCTGCCTGTCTGAGTCAATAAAAAAATGCTGCACGTAGAATCAGCCGTCTACCTGTTTGTGACAAATCCCTTCCGCCACCTGTTAAATTTTGTCTATTTTTAAACATCTGTACATAAAAATTTCAACTACATTCTTAGCGATGGATGACCCAGAACAAGTTGGCACCAGAAGTCTTGAAGTAGAAGTTAAAGTAAAAATATTACAGTGAAAATTAAAGGCATTGTATGGCTCACAGGTACTGCTCTATTTCACTTTTCTGTTGGTTTTATCTCCATAGAAACCATTTTATTTTTTGGTTGTCAGGGGGTAACGACAATGTCTATGGGATTTTTAGAAAAATTGGTAAAAGTACATTTTTGGATTTCCTTGACAACGGAGGTTTGTTGTTAACCATGCCAAAATTTCTTATATGTTGATATTGTATGTCATATTGACTCTTTCAGCTTTCAACAGTCAGCGATTCATGTATTATGTTTTTACAATAATCTAGTATTTTAATGTGCGTGCAATGCACTTGTACAAACTCGCAATGCTAATGCTGTTGAAGTTTGAGAAAATAAAAAACTTGCATTTTTTTTCCCCAAGTAGCTTTGTAATTGTGCTTGACAAGTTATAAGCTGATAGATCACAATCCTCAGGAGATTAAATTTGTAGCTGAAGATGATTTTCTTGAAATTCAAGATGGCGGCCTCTTTGACAGGTCAAAGGTCAACAAAATGTCAATTATTATTGTGGACTTTGTGGACGGCGTGCATGTGAAATTTTGTGAAAATCCTTTGAATACGTTTCCTTTTCCCATATTGTGGGAAAATTTCAATTTCTGAAAGTTTCCCTCTTTGCAACAAAATGGCCGCCGACATTTATTTTGAGAGGGTACTTTTGGGTTTGATTATTTTTTTTTAAGAATACAATGAGGTCTACATAAACAGGAAGTCAAAAAAGCTAAAAGCACACATTTCAAGAGGATTCACTTGATTTTCAAAGTAAAATGCTTCGTGTATCTCCGAAGTTTTGCTACATGAACAACATCCTGTGACTGCAAAGCTTCTCTTATGCAATGTTTTTAGTCTTCTAGCATAAAAATGTTTTTGATTGCAGATAAAAGCCAGACTAACTTATGTTTGCGATTGGCAAACAGAGTTCGCCTCTACTAAGAACTGAAAACATTCTAGCAGTGTGTCTGCCTCTTAACCCTTTAACACCAGACAGCTAAATAACCCACATTCTTTGACATATCAGAAGCCTGTTATTTGTTATCAGCGTGGATCTGCTGATTCTAAGTGTAGAAAAGCAACTTTTTGTGCCATATTTACAAAAGAGAAGTATGGCATAACAGCACAAAACCACTTGTCACTGTGACACACTTAGCTGATTCACGTTGATTGCGTGAACAGTGCTGTAAAGTGTTGCACATCAGCGCAAAGCTGTTATTTTCCTCTTTGGAATCCTGAGGAATTTTGCTAATCACATAAAAAATTGGAGAATAACGGTAGTTTGGACTTACACTAGGAGCTAAAAGGCTTCACTTTAGCATTTTACACCCTCATTTTTTGCTAATCTTTTAGTTTGCTAGCTTAGCACCTTTTGCTAAACTTGATATTGCTACTATTTGCAAATGTTTGTTTCTATGACTGTTTCTAGCTTTCATCCTTTTTTTGTCTTTTAGCCATCTTTTCTTTTTCTAGAATATTTTAAAATGAATTAAATTTTCTTTGGTTTTGAACATTAAAACTTTATTTAAAAGAGCACTTTGGCACACATTGGCAGCATCATGTCTTTTTAGGCAGTCTTTGTCTTTAGCAGAGAACCTTTTTGGACATTGGTTAAAAAAACCTAAAATCTATGGACTTACACATGCTAATATTTGTAGATTTATTCACGTGTGAACACTATCAACTGTTTTGACTTTTTTTTTTCACTCTTTAACATCTGAACTACTTACTTTGACACTTTCATCCAAAGACAAAGTCTGGGCGCCGAAATGAGGAGTTTTATTTGCAGTCAAAGACCTGGACACTGAAATCGCTTTGAGCAACAAGGCGTTGCCGGGATCGCACACAAAACGCTGCTCACACGGACGCACAAACGACAGATCGAGCTCATCTCAACACTAGAACTCCTTCTCCTTCCAGCTGTTCTCTAAATGTTGATTACACAAGACACCGGTGGTGGGGGGGGTGTCTGGAGTCGGGCGATTTGCCCCACAAGAAGCTGAACCGGCTGACCCGAGGAGCTCCGTGACCCCGGGTTGGAGGTCCAGAGAGGGCCGCAGCCTGGGGGCCCCTTGGCTTCTCAACGCCCCCCCCCCTTGCCTCGGCCTCCCTCAGCTTTGTTCGCTGCGGATCCCGGGACGCCAGACATGGGCAGAGACAGCAACGGCCCGGAGACAACTGGCCAAGGAGCAGAAAGCAAGAATATTTAAAAAAAAAAAAAAAAAAAAAAAAAAGAAAGCCAGACCGCTGATGAGCTGCTCGGTTAACTTTACGTCAAGAGAGACTCGGAGTGAGAAGATTTTTATCCAAACTGATTTTCCAAAGATGTAATTCGTACTTTTGTTTTTGAGCTCAAGCTCTAGCCCGGAAGCAGATTAGAGAATCGCTCTGAGGTTTAAAAGTGGTCGTAAACCGAAACCCAAACCCCTTTTTAAAAGAGGAAACTCTACAGTTGAATGTCTTTATATTTGTTATATAAGTTTCGCCCAAAACAGACAAAAATCAAAATGAAACATAAAAACTGTGATTTTCACCGTCAAAACGAGAGGATTTATTTTGGCTAGCAACAGTCATGAGCTGCAAGCACCAGATTGTTGACCTGTTTTTCTTTCTTGAAGCAAAAATGTGTCCCCCAACACTCAAATAAAATCTGCACACACCTAATGACGGGTAAAACGATGACATCACAGATGGCGAAACCGTCAAAAAAATGAATAGGGCCAAAATCTCCTTTGAAGCTCCAATAAAACATGTTTTTAAATCAAGTTCAGTCAAGTCTTATCTAAAGGAAGTTTTGAAATTCTGGGGTAGCCACCGGACCTAGAATTTGGCAGCCGTTTTGTGGCAAAGTGTGAAGTTTGTTGATTTTCATTATTTTCCGCAATATGGAAAAAGGAAAACTCTAGTTTGAGCAATCTTTAGAAAATTTGACACACAAGCTGCCACTTTAAGTCTGCAACCACAACCGAAGTTTCATTGACCTTTGACCTGGGGAAGAGGCCGCCATCTTTAATTTTTACAAATTTTAATTTCGACCTACGGCTTCCAAACTCTTGGAGATATCGTTGGGAATCTACTTGGGGAAAAAAAAATTGGTTTCAAAGTTTGTAGATTTAAAACGACGTTGGCTTGAAGAGCTAACGTGGAATGCGGTGTTCCCCTTTTCAATCTCACATTTTTTACCAGATTATTGTGAAAATTGAACACAGTAAGTGGAACGAGTTCAAGTGGAACGAAACAAAACAAACACCCAATATGATTATACTTGGAATGTGGGCGTATTTAACAAAAAATCCAAAAATGTACTGTTTTTTGATACTTTTATAATAACTACATAAACCCGTTTGTCATTCTCAGCCGACCAAAAAACAAAATGTTTGCTCTGGAGATATAATTAACAGAAAACTTGCCATTTTGAACAGTGTTCATTGTTTTTTATTGAATTTGACACGAAAACTGTCGTTATCGCAGACATAGTTTCTGCAGAACAGCAGCGGTTCGTTAGAAATTTGCGCTGTGGGTGGGACTACTGGTGTGGAGGAACCCCTGCCCCATTTGAACTTCCTGTTGCTGAGGAGGGCGCTTGTGGCCCACCTAGCGTATTTTGTACGTCACGAATACAATCTTTTTCAATCTGCCCTTGATTTATAACAATTTGAACAAAAAAATACCCAGAAATGCAGTTTTGAGCTAAATCTTCTTTTTATTTGTCTTCCATCATGTGAAAAATGACACAAGGACATACTAAAAACGCTATTTTTATCGGAGGGGGTCTGTAACTTTAGTAGCACTTTATCATTTTAACCTTTAAACATCATTAATGTTCGGGAGTGCGGAGAAAAAGATCTGTTTTCCACGTTTTACTGGTTTGTGTTTTCAGCATTCAGCCGGTGCGTCGGCTGTCTGGGAGCCTGAACTTCCTGCTGGTTGATGTACTCTCGCCGTGGCATCGCCTGACCTGTCTGAAGTGATTTCTGACGGCCTCCTCTAATTAGCCTTACGTGCCCGGCCACTGTTTTACATATTCATCCGCAGCCGTCTTCGATCCTGTGATTGATTCAGAAGGTTTCGGGATCTGAGAATCCCAACGACGTAGCCGTTTGCGGTGCCCGCCTTCTTAGAAGAAAGACCACCTGAGAGAGTTTCGTCTCCTCCGTTTTCATGAGTAAACGACTCATTTAGGGTTTCAGATAAGAAGCGCTTTAAAAAATGGTGACTCGGGAATCTCCGTGGAGACGTGCTCATTACTCCGCCGCCTCAGGCCAAGTTCCCCGCTTCAAATGCATCCTCTTTTTTCACCCTCCCCTCTTCTGTCTGTTTTCCTGCTTTGCCTGATGCTGTAACGTGACAGCGGTTTGTTCAAAGCTGCTGCCATGTTTTGGGCTCCTAGCAGGTGCCGCCCCGATATCTGTTCAATTATTAAAGGACGGGGGGGCGCTGCTTTGCTCTACAGGCACCGCCCCCATCAGATAATATAAAAAGACAACTTTTTTTGTCGTTTCTCTACTGCAGCCCCTTTTCTCACTGCGTCGTTTCCTTTTATTCCACGATTTCTGAAATATCCGAGAAGCATTCGTTCCCGTTCAGCAAATTCTGTACACAAACGGGACGTCTGAAAAGCTAAAAGCACAAATGACAAGAATAAAATGTAACTCATTGAAGAAGATGCCGCGAGTTTTGCTATTTGCACGTTGATTAAAAACGTTTTTTGATCTCAGATAAGTCAAACAGACGTTTGTTTGCAATATTGCTAATAAGTAGTGTGTCTGGGCTTTAATTGTTAGCATTTTACTGCGTTATTCGTTGCTTTTCTGTTAGCTTAATGGTTTTCGCTTAGCTGGATTTTGGCACTATTTGCAAAATGTTTCTTAATTTAACAGTTTTTTGTCCTTTAGCCATATTAGCATTTCAGTGTTCTTAAAATTCTTAGTATTTTGCGACTCACCTTTAGCGAACTCGTTTTGCAGACTTTTTTTTTGGTGTAAATTCTGTAAACTGCTCATTTTTCATCACATTGTGTTCTCCGTTCTGATTGGCTATTGACCATTGTCAACCAGTCTCGTCCGTGCCCTGTACAAATGCATTCAGCTAGCAAAACGTACATGAAACTTTGATCGTGACGTTTTCATTCCTTATTCTTGGTGTATTTTTTTTTTTTACAAAGTTTGAGTCTTGAGAGTTTAAATAAGAAAAAAAGGGGAAATGCTCTGATAAAAGGTGTATAAAGATGGAAACTTCGCAGATTTTACCTATTTTTAGACACATCTCCACGATAAACAAAGGTACGACTGTATTACAACTTTGTTTCAAATTTGAATAGAGTAAATTTGGGGTCCCTCAAACCACCTTCCACTCCCACACCAACCTCTCCGCCTCCTCCTGCTTTTCCTCATCGTACGTTCTCTACATGCCAACAAATCCTAATTGTGCCCCGCTCTGTTCTCTTTCCGCCGACGCCGCAGCGCGCCACCAATTTCCTCGTGCGCTAATTAGGCGCGCAGGAACAGTGAAATCCACTCCTGACAGGTGCCGCTGCCCTGCCGGGGTCACCGACGCACGAACGCTCAAATCAAGAGACAACAGGAGAGTCGCCCGACCTCGCAGCATTAAAAATAAATGGGCAGAGGAGAATAACGAGAGACGTGTTAATTTCTAGCTTCCATCTGTTATTACATAAGCACTGCCAACAACTACGCAGCTCGGCGAGGAGGGGAGGAAGAGAAACAACACCAGCCATCACCAAAGTCCTGCACAGGAGAATACCTCCAGGAATTTTAAAAAATTGATCAACAAATGCTTATCTGAAGGCTTTCCAAAAACTATTTGGTGAACATAACCTTCTTAATTTCCAAAAAAAAAAACCAAATTCCTCTGATTTTGAGCTCTAAATTTAACTCGTTAGCACATTTATTAAACCAGTGTCTAGTGTTTCTCTGTTAAAAGTTTACCTGGTTGCAAATAAGATTTGATTTCTTTGCTCAGAGAACTTACTTTTCCTTTGTGTCACTTCTTTCACATGAGGATAAAATAAAACATAAATTATTACAAATAGAGAACAGTGAAAAGATTTTTTAAAGACCATAAAAAATGTTATTTATGACAAAATTGTCATAAAACAAAGCAAATCATAGGTGATGTGAATACATTGTCCAGAAACTGAAACTGAAGTTTTAAAAAGTGCTTAAAAAAACAAAATTTGCCATGTTGTGTTTCTAAGTCCTTAAAATGTAAAAACACAACGATTTATTCATTACATCCAAAGCACGACATGCATCAAAATAATGTGAGCATCTGTCTGACCAGGAAACGTCACAAAGGAGGTTTTTTTAAGATCAATTTGAAGGAGAGATGAAGACTAAAAGAATATAATATCAATAATATGAACCACTTGCCTAATATGTTCACATCACATGTCATAGTCTTTCATTTAACTTCAGCAAATCGTTCACTTATTAATTTTTTACAAATTCATAAAAAATACATGAAAAAATGTGCACATAACAAGAAAACGCCACTTTTATGAGCTCATTGAAAATCAACTTTATGTCTAACGGTTTTTCCCGGGGAATTCACAAATGATGAGTCAGGAAGTAACAGGTTGAAATTGGTGGAGTTCAAATTTGTAGCTAGTCCTAAAGGTACTTTTTTTATTAAGGTCAAGATGGCGAACTTTTTCTCGAGATCAATCAATCAGTAAAACTTCAGTTGTGGCTGTAGACATATGTTTTTTCCCCGATTCTGTGAGAAAATGTGAAACTCACCAAATTTCATATTTTGACACAATTTGAAAACACATTTTTCATTTTTAAATGGAACTTGATGCTTAATGAATTGCATGTGGATGCCCCCCTAGTGGTTACCTGTGGAACTGATCTGGCTCCAGTTGCTTTTAGATTTCCCAAGGGTTCCTTTTGATGTCAATACTTCTCGATTACAATTTCTCTGACTCTATCAGTTGGAGCGATAACACACAAAAATCGAACATCTTGGACAAAACCAAGAAGGTAAACGTTTAGGGCTCAGTATGGGTGTGTTTCTTTCTGCTTTAAAATGTTTCAATCTTAAAACTGAGTTGATGTTAATTGAAGTTATTATGTACCAAGGCCCCCCCCTAGTGGCTACCTGTGGAAGTGATCTGGCTCCAACTGCTTTTGGAATAAACCTGCCTTAAAAAAAAAGAAATGAAAGGGATTCCTTCTGTTGACAAGACCTACAAAGTGTAGCATCAAGTGGCGTGAAAATTCTACATCTACCATTGTAACAATTTTTTAATTTTTTTCAAAAACCCTAAATCTATGGCTTTTTTGTATCATTTTCTTGGACAATAAATTAAACCACAGAATAAAAAAAAACCTTTGGAGGCACAATCTGGGTGTGTTTTGTATTTTGTTTCCCATTTTATATGGAAAACGATGCGTTAAAGATTGATTGTGAAACGAGGCCCCCTGGTGGTTACCTGCAGAACTAATTTGGCTCCAGTTGTTTTTTCTAACTCAGCAACAGGTTCTTTTTGGAGTCCACACCTCCGGAGTACCTTCCCAGTTGTTGCCTCAAGCTTTTGTCCTGCAAAGATGCTTGTAAACAAAACTGCGCGTAAAATCACCTCCAAAAGCTTTAAAACCAGGTTGAAAGCATAGTGGTGGTAGTATCATGATATGGGCTGTTTTAAAATATGATGCACTTGTGTTATGAAGAGTTCAAAATGGTTAAAGTCACATAATAAAAGTGAAGGAATTCCCTCAAATTGAATAAATACTCGGCCAAACTTCGTGAAAGGCAACCAAAAGTGTTCATGTCTATTCTCAGAAACTTTAAGTTCTTTCATAGTTTCTCAAGTACCAGTTTGCACTTTTCTCAACAGTGCATCCAAATATTCACCTTCTATCTGACCGTGGCCTTCCTCATTTTTACAGCATGATGTGCTTCTGCTGTGAAACCTAAGGTCCAGGACTTTCCACTGGCTCCCTCCAGTATAAATAATCCAGTGACAGCGGAGACGAACGCGTTATCGCCTAACAAAACACCTCTCCTCCGTCGAACAATGGAGCGCTCTGGAAAACAAAGGCGTCCGAGGAGTGACGAGTCGCCCCGGAGGGGTCCACACCGCTTGTTTGTCTTGAGGATCTTTCCACGGGCGAGGCGTCGAGGCCTCAAGACCCGCTGACGCTCCGAGGTGTTTCCTGTCAGCGACGGTGAGCTCTGCCTTTGTTTTTCTGGACGCCGGGAGAGGTCGCAGACATCTGGGTGTTTTTGCGGGGACGCGGCGGATTCTTTCCCAAGTCAAGACTCTCGCTGCCAGAATACACACAAGCCCTTTTGCGGCGTTTCAACACCCCCTGCAGTGAGAGTTGTTGCTTTTGCCGGTAATCGGCGGTTGGGGGAATGCGCATCCTAATTGTTTGTTCAATTATTTTTCTTGGATGTTGCACCTGCACGTCACACGGCGAACTCCAGAGACTCAAGTGCAATTAAACCCCCACACAGCAGCGCTGACAAACAGCATGGAGAGAGGCAGATAAATACCTTTTTAACAGTCAAGGTAACAAGCAAGGCGAGAAAGGCTCACAGGGAGCAATTTCCTACTTTTTTCTCCTCTGATTTGGCCTTTTTCTTGACAAGGTCCTAAGACTTATTACCGTATCTGTCCTGGGCTGTAATTGCCGCCCATTAGGAATCTTCGCCAGGCAGAATTTGCCGCATGTTGCCATGGGATGTGTGAGTGCAAACTTTAAGAAATATCTTAAAAAATGACTTCTAACAGAAAATGCTAAAGTTCTTTTTGGATGTTAGCTAAAAAAGTTGTTTTTGAAGCAGTTTAACAAGAAAACAAAGAGTTCTGGGGGGAAAAAAGAAATCAGCAAAGAACAAAATACAATTTTTGGTTGGAGGTAAACAGATACGGCACAGATTGAGGACAGTGGTTCCTAGATATATCGCTGTTTTGTGGATCTTTTCAAAGCAACATTGTGTTCTCCACCCGGATTGGCTGCTGATCATTGTCAATCAATCTCTTCCTGCCGTGTCTGCTGAACAAAATGCGTTCAGTTTACCAAGTCCATGTGAAGCTACGATCGTAACGGCCGCCCATCAGGATTTCTCACCAGGTGAAAGTTTTGCATAAACTTTTTAACATCGTTTAGGAAACACAAAAAGCGACGTCAACAAATTACAGAAAAACGTAAGCATCATTTTCAAACGATAGCTTAAAAACGTAGTTTAAGTTAAACAAGAAACAAAACTAAAAATGAAAATAAAATTTAAAATAATGAAAAACAAAAACAGATTTAGATTTTTTTGGTGGGACGAAACAGAAACTAACAGACATTGAATACCGTGGTCTCAGCTATATCACAGTTCACCTTTTTTTTTTTCATTTGTGCATCTGAAAGTATGCAATGCTTAGCAGAAATAAACTTGTATTTATTGAAATAAACTTTGCAAAGTCCTCCCTACAGTCTGTCTAGTATAAATGTCTCCAAGCACTGGTTTTAGGTCGGACTGTGGTCTTCTGTGAAAGTCCTAAATGTTTGTTTTTTAGCTGTTCCTACCACATACCATAATACCCCCTCCACCAAACTTCACACTAGGTCCACTACTCCTAAATTACCAAACCTAAATTTGTCCACCAGACAGCCAGTTGGACAGATGGATTTGTCCCCACATAGACCACATCTCCACAACTCTACCCGTATTTTTGAGCTAATCTGAAGGTTACATGAAGTTTGATTTATACAAAAAGTTTGGGATCTCTGTGCACCATGTGCCTTAGTCTCCACGCCTTAGTCTCCACGCCTTAGTTTACGCGCCTTAGTCTACGCGCCTTAGTCTACGCGCCTTAGTCTACGCGCCTTAGTCTACGCGCCTTAGTCTCCGCTCCCCATGGTAATCATGGTCACGGTTGGTGGTCACCGTCATATGAAGGACATAAGTAGATAATAGTGTTTTAATGAATCGTCTTTTCTCCATAACCCTTTAACATCTGCGATGTCGTTGGCGACGCCTAAACAAAACTTGCGCTTTGCTACACCGTAACTCGTTTATGTTATTAGCGTGAAAGAGAGGATTCGCTTGCAGAGAGGAGCTGCTTTGCATGTCGCCCCAAAATTGACGTGAATTGAATTTACGTCAAAAGACTTTTTTATGAGTTTTTCCTCACCGCGAAGGAGGGTGTAAGGACAGAGATGTTTGTTCAGCTTAGTCTGTTGTATAACCAGCTATTGTTTACTTTTACATGTTTTATAATTATTTTTGCTTCTTGCAATATATTCCTAATCAGTCCAATGAGACGGCTATGGCTGTAATATTGGGCTATAGAAATAAAATTAAATTAAATAAATTAAATTGAATTGAATTAAATTGAATTGAATTGAATTGTCCGTGATATGACTCGTTGTAATTGTGTTAATATGTACGAACGATTGACGGCATTACAATGAATGTCAAAACTATCTCTGATGACATGTAAATAACACTTTGACGAACTAAAACTCTTTGACCGTTTAAAAAGTCCACACAAACCAGAGGATTCTGAGGTGGAGAAAGCAGCTTTGCGCGAAGTTGATGCAAATGCAAAGCTGCTTTAGAATCCACGAGTTAATTTTGTTGAAGAGTCGCAATAATTCAAAGCACATCAACATCGTAGCTAAAGCTCCAATATGAAAGCGCTAAAAATCAGTGTTTGGCTTGATTCAGTGAAGCTTTCTTCAGCACAGAGGAACACATTACACGTTTTGTTTTGAGACTGAATGTATTTATTGCAGACTTTTTGTTTTGTTTTATTTTGAAATTATCCAAACAAAGTCATCTAATAAGGCAGAAAATGCAGGGAATATTTTTCTTTTACTAAAGCTGAACAATCGTAGCCTCTGTCTTCTTTTGCTCATGTCTCTGGACTGAAATGTGTACATTTCTTACATTTTCAGCATCTAACAATTTTTAGTTTCTGCTCCTTCTGCACAAAGATTTTTTTTTAGCTTTCCCTTGTTCAGTGACTCTGCCGTACCCCCCCCTCCCATGTATTATTCACGGCCACATTAAAACCCAGCGCTAAGAGGAAGACAAGCACGTTGAAGCGGATGAATCTGGGAGGTGCCGCCACAACAGCTGAAATTGTCCGTCACAGAGTTATAACTTTTTTTTCCCCCCCTTATAGTTGTCGGCAGTGCAGCTGCCTAAATGAGAGGGATTAAGTAAACTCCCCGCTCAGAGGAAGAGCAGCCCCTGGATTAGGGCAGCGGGCATGGACACAGAGAGCATTCAAGCAGGAGCCGCCGCTTTTTTAAACAGGAGGAGGAGGAGGAGGCAGCGGTCCTGACAGGAACCGGCACAGGAGTTGCTTGAACAAATACACAGATGAGTGTAAAAGGCCCTACTGCATTATGGGAAACCGTGGGGGGGGGGGGGGGGGGAGACATTTGGCAGACATTTTTTTTTTCCCCTCCATGCAATCCATAATTTTTGTCAAAAATACAAAAAAGAATCAAAATCTTCTATAAAAAAGAATAAAAACAAATTAAATCCGACATCAAATGGAAGGGTTGTTGAGTAGCGGGTTTTTGTGTGTTCGTCAAAGCTGCATAGTAACACCAGAAGAACAATCAAGTTTCTGTCTGAAGGCTGAAAAACTTAGAGTACCGTTACTTCAGAGTATTACTATTCAATTAAAGTACAGCTGTTAACGTTAATGCGTTAACGCACGCGAGTCATTTAAAAAAAAGAACGCGTTCATCTTTAACGTAAATCTATCACACATCCGACGTGACCGTCGTCCGCTTTGCCGCGGACGGTTCAGGGTTCTACGGCGTGCGTCAATTTCTGAAAAACTGACTGAACACTTGAATATACAAAAACAGATTCATTAAACTCCTGCAAAAGTAAGACTTTTAGAGGACCCAAAAACACTGTTGGTGGTTTTTTTACTTTCTGTGAAGTAACGAAGAAGTAAACAAAAAAAATGTGATTAATGAAATGTTAACATGTAACATTGAAATCCAGTAGTTTGTTTGGAGACTTTGTCTTGTCCTTTCTTTCCAGTCCTTTTCCAGGGGAGTAAGGAATTTTTCTACAAATTCTTTTTATTTGATATTTTAGATCTTTTTTTGTCCTTCGAAATGAATCTATGAAAGTCATACTGCAGTTAAAATATCTGTATTAAAGATTCAGCTTGATAGTCATGGATTATTTCATCCTATAATGCTACTATAAATAATGACAGTGTTTGCAGCTTTCATTTTGGTTTCTTACTGAATATGTTTAATTTTTATCGTAGTCGCTAAGAAGTTGGTCAAACCAGCCAAATGTTACGCTAAAAATGTAAAAAATCCTGAAACAGAATGAGTTTTTAACCACTGTGGGGCTCACAATCTCTCCTTTTAGCCCACAGGACAAAAAAAAAACTGAAAACGTTTAAAACATTCTGCAATTTGAAAAAATTGTCACAATAATTATTACAAAAAAAAAGTTTCGATTGTTGGAAACCCCATTGAGGTAATCGCATGCTTGAAATTTGAAGAATAACAAGGCAGAATGAGTTTTTAACCTTTGTGGGGCTCACAATCTCTCCTTTTACCCCATAGGATAAAAAAAACTGAAAAATTGAACTCACTGACATGTTTGAAAATTCCTTAGTTACAAAGTTTGAAATCCACAAAGATTATGACATGTGCTTCAAATTTGAAGAACCACAAAACCCAATAGGTTTTAAACGTATATAAGGCTAAAAATCCTTCATATTTTCCCCCAGAATGACAAAAAAAATGACATTGAACACATTTTTCAAAATACTATGACGTTATGAGAGTTGGAAGCCCCATACAGGTTACGTCTCATGCTAGAAATAAAAAAAAAAAGAAACAGGATGAGTTTGACACCTGTATGGCGTCAAAATTCTTCATTTTTAGTCCACCAGATTAAAAAAAAGAATTTTTATGCATTTTTAGCTATTTTTTAAAAATTCTTAAAAGATTTTGTCATATTCAACATTTAAAGAAACCAGGAAACAGTGAGTTGACAACAACAAAAATTTGAACACATTTTGCGATTTTTAAAAATTCCGGAAAGTTCCAAAAGTTGGAAGCCTCTTAGAGTTCTTCTGTCAGATGCTGGAAACTCAAAGAAACAGGATGAGTTTGTAACCAAAGCAGGGCTCAAAATCTGTCATTTTTGCCCGAAAGATGACAAACAAGAATAAAAAGTAGAAGTTTAAAACACTTGAATTGTTTAAAAAGTGAATGCAACAGTAAAAAGTCACAGTTGCTTTTCATACCTCTTAATAATTCCCTTTTGTTCTGCAAAAGAGCCAGCAGAAGAATGCAGAGCACAGCTGAGGTATTCTTTGGTAAATATTCACACATAAACCTTTCTCTAACACTTGTTTTTATTGCTATTTCACATTGTGGAGTGATATTCTGAGATTAGTGCATGCACATGCTGCAGTGTTTGCCCAAGCCCTTCTTCACGGAGGAGGGGGGGGTAAGAAAAACCTGGGAAGGAGTGGAGATGAGAACAGGTGGTGAAACAGTGTGAGAAACACGAGGGAGAAAAACAACAGACACCTGCTCGTGAAACCCAACCTGGTTCCTCCATCGCATTCCAGCAGAGTTCAGCAGACCGAGCCGCTCAGACAGCGGCTGTGGGGGGGCGGGCGCTCAATCCCCCACAGCGGTCAGCGCGGCCCATGCAGCAGCGACGCCGACTGTGCGTTTGTTTCGTTTCAGACGATCATTTTGAGGTAAAGCTAAAAATAACTGGAAACACCGTCTCGCTTTAACTTCACGCCGCCAGATGGTTTGGTTTCAGGAGACCATCTGGGAGGAACCTGTAGACACGGTTCGGAAAGGACGGACGGATCCGGGGAAGCACCTGTCCATCAAAGTCACCGGTGAACTTTAAAATATATACGAATCCAAGCAGATCTGATGTCCAAAAGCCCAGCAGAGCAAGACGCTGACTACTCCATCGTTGGTGCACAAAAAGTTTGTCGACTTTCATAACCGAACTGAACAAAAATGAGAAAAATAAGAACTTATAATTAAAAGTGAAGCAGTTATTCGTACAGAACATTTAATGGGCAAGTCTCAAATGTCAGCTTCTTCAGAAAAAGACCGAAAAACCCCAAGAACCTTCATATAGTTTACAAAAAAAGTAAAAGTTGTTTTTTTTATTTTTTTTCGTTAATGCGACTTTCCAACACTAACATTTGTATGAAGGATTGTCATGTTTGGAGGAACTGAGTGACGCCTCATCTCTGAAAATGTGGTTTTTATATTCAGATTCAGACCATTTTCCATCATAAGAAAATGATGGGGGTCAATCGTAGGCGTTCCCAGACCTGTGACCTGGGCCTCTGTCCAGCGGCACATCCCCGGAACACCTTTCCAGGGAGGCGTCCAGGAAGCATCCAGGAAGTCCCGGCTTGATGAAGCCAACAGGACAACATCATCTGCAAAGATGACGGCTTTGTGGTTTTGGTTCATTAAAAAGTGACTTCTGTTTCTTGGTTTTGGTTCCGTCAGAGGTGTATTTGCTGTTCTTGCATATTCACAGGTGGTTTTTATTTAGGTTTTGGTTCCTCTAGAACTCGTCTTGTTATTTCTCGTTCATCCAGAGGTGGACTTACGCCGGCGATGCCATGTCGCTCCCCTAAAGACTCTGGGCTGATTTGAGCCTCCAGTCTTTCCCGTTGTCCTCTGCTTGTCCTGTGACCTCCTCGAAGAGTCTTTGTTGCGTTCTTGGAGTCACTGGTTGCTCCCGGCTCTTTGAGTCATTTCAGACTGATACCCATTGATGACTCAGCAACTCAGTGTCCTACTTGTAGACTGTCTGGAAGGTTGTCAGTTCAAATCCACAATTGAGCCGCACCAAGGACTCTAAAAACGAGACCCAGTGACTCCCTGCTTGACATTAGGGGTCTGTGGTTATGCATTTATAACCAAACGAGGTGGGAGTTACTTTTTTACATGGAACCTGGTCAGATTTTAACACATTTCCAGTGAAGCTTCTTTTAGTCGTGGCAAATGTGCTACAGAAGGAGGAGGGGTAAATACTTCTTTTTTAACAGCTGGGCATTCTGGGTGCTGCAGTGGTGAAGTCTTGAACTCCGTCTGGCTGTTTGACATCCTTTGTGCTCCTTTTGGCTGCAGGCCTCAGTCACGTCAGCTCCATGACATCGGAGCGACCGTGACACGCCGGCGAGCCGCCGATGACTGATGCCTTTTTGTCTTCTGCAGTCAGGACGGTCGGCGCGGCCGGCGGACGACCATAATCACACGGACAGGTGACGGGTATGTGGGAAGCAGAGGATGATGGGGGAGACGTGTCGGATCATGTGACCCGCACCTCACACGCCGCTTGAACGTGTTGTGAGGAGCGGGGTCCCTGACAACCGATGACATTTAGGAAGCAATCTGAGTTAAATCCTCATTAGCAGGCAGCTGATTCTGAGGTGACACGTTCTTCTGTCTCCTCCATGATCCTCGGACGCTCTGCTTTCACGAAAACCTCCAAATATCTTGGTTTCCCTTTTTTCCATTGATTATTAATGGCTATGGACAACAAAAGCCCCCTGAAATCTGACAGTTTGAGCTCATGCAAAATAAAAAAGGAAGTTGAAATCAAATATTTACAAAGAACATTGTTAAAAAGTCTTTGTCAGGACCGTCAACGTGTCTGATAGAAAATTTAAACGTCAAATAATGCAAAAAATCCGAACATTTCCAGACAACTGATCTCTCTCATCAACTGATGCTTTTATTTTGTTAACAACGTTTAATTTTTGATTTGAGCGACTGTTTTGAAAAATGGATCAGAGTGTTTTCTTTTTTTGTTCAAGAATAATGCATGATGGGATATGTCAGTCGAAATGTGCCTCTGGTTTCAACAAAGACAAAATACTTGATCTTCAGAATAAAAGCGCTCCACTTCAATGGGAAAACAATGTATTTGTGATGTTAACTTGATTGCAAACTTTTTACTTAAAATTCTTTGCTGAGCTGCAAACGTCACACAGGCAGGTGTGAAATTTGATCTCCGCATTTGACCCATCGACTGCGAAAGTGGTACGCTCCAGACACAGCCTCGCCCCTACTAAAATAGAAAAGTCCATAGCAACCATTCACTTTGTTTACATATCACAGGCTGGTAAATACTTGTAGCAATTTTTGTAACTCTACAATAACTTAAAAAGATTTTTTTCCTTAGCAACCATTGACACACCTTAATAATTATTCCTTACTACTGTAACTATTTGACTGTTTATGTGATCAATGTAGTTCCAACTAATTTGTAATTCCAGTGACTTTATGTTGTTATGCAGCATTTTTCTAACGTAAAATGTTGGCGCAAATCTGGTTTCCTCTGCAACAGAATCAGCTAATTTATGTCGATTGCAAAAGCACTTCACAACTGTAAAATGTTGCATATCAGCGCAGAGCGGATTTTTTTGATGGAAGACTTTGAATATTTCAAAGAAACATTTTATTTATTAATTTTTCATGATTTAAGATTAAGATGATTTGAAGTTATAAGTTCAGATTACAGATAAGCACATCCAATCAAAAACCAAATCACTTTATCTCCGTAAAATGCACTTGTAAATGTATTAAGGCACTAAAATCTTTTAGCTTTAATGTTGTGTCATTGGTAAAGCTTGTTTCATATGATCTATCTTAATGTCCTGATTGGAAGAAAAATCAGAACTGGTGTTTTTTAAACTATATTTCTAAGTCTGGTCAGTTGCCATAGCAACATTGTTCAGGGGGTAGATTTTAAAGGTTTACCAATTCAGGGGGGTTTAGGTGATGGATTAGGTTTAAAACTTTCCCGTCTCTGTCGGCATCCGTTTGAACCCCTAAATATTTGCAAAGACGCTCATGAAATATATTTGCAGTGAGGCCTTTTTGCTTTCTCCCCAACTTCCTGAACTCTGAAGAACTCTAATTCTGAGGTGACTCCAACTATGATCAGGCTAAGATATTTCCTTAAATACGTTTGGATCTACCTTAACTCTGTGTCACCTTTTAATGACCAGACACTCTTTGATCTTTACCAGCAGGAAGATGGAATAAATTTGAAGCAGATGTTTCAAATCTGCAACAAACTTCAGAGAAAACGGGTCTTTTTTGTCATCTGTGGCCCAATTAGGAAGCATATCTTTTAGCTAAAAGCTAAAACATTTTTTTTTTTTGGCAGAAACTCGACAAATTGTGGTCAGATCCCTACCATTTCAAAGAACAACCTTTTTTTTTTGCTTTGTTTTTTTTTTGTCCAGCGCCGAACAATTCCCAAGTTGTTTGTTAGGTGGGGCTACTTCGACAGCTGCTTTTTTTTTTTGTCAGTGAAGCTCTTGATAGCCCTTTTTCTGCCCCTGATGAGGCCGAAGAGCGGCGTGCGGCGGGATAGCCCCGGGGAGAAAGGATGCCGTCCTATTTGTCAAAGCTTTCCATCTTCACTTTCACCGGCGGCCAGCGGGAGGTGGGGTTTAATAAACTCCGGCCGCCGTCTTCCCCGCATGACTGTTTTCTATTTGGCCGCAAAAAAAAAAGGAATCAAAGTAAGTCCTTGCTCTGCGACTTTTCACACACTCTTCGTAAGCGCGAGCTCTCCGGGGCTTGAGAATTTCCCCGCCTCTGTCTTTATCTGCCGGTAAATGTTGACAGATCACTGAACCCTGATGCCGGACTGTGACAGGCTTGTCTGTTTGCAAGGAGCCGGAGTGAGAAAGGAGGGGAAACAAAGGGGCCTCTGGTGTGGTAGTTAGCCATCATGGCTGCTCAGCTGGTGGTGAAAGGACCCTCCCCTATCGCCGCCCCCACTCCCCCCACGCCCCGGTTGCCGGCCGGCGGGTCATTGGGGAAAAAGGCTGA
Source organism: Oryzias celebensis (assembly GCA_014656515.1). NCBI lineage: Eukaryota > Metazoa > Chordata > Actinopteri > Beloniformes > Adrianichthyidae > Oryzias > Oryzias celebensis. The sequence goes on along the minus strand of BNCR01000019.1, from coordinate 2,778,215 downwards.
AGGGTTTCCCGTGCTTCAGACCCGGCTGCACCGTTTCACATTAATGAGGAGGTTGTCAGCATTTCAGAGGTGATGGGTGTGACGAGCGAGACCCCCGCACGGATCCGGACAACGAGAACACCCGAGACTAAATCCGCCGCACTCCACTGGAAAGCTGACTTCACTGCCTTGAACCCCATTCCGCAGACGTAAACTTTAGTCTCAGAGCTCCTGTTTGCCGTCTCTCTCAACCCATAGGCCGTTTAAATGAGACCCCTGCATCTGACAGGGGTCAGCAACCTGAGGCTCAGGAGCCAAACGTGGCCCTTTGAATCTTTCTTTCTTGATGATAAAAAAAAAAAAAGATTACATTTCTTGTATCTTGCAAGTCAAGCGAAAGAAACCAGTCATCTAATTTAAACTTTATAAAAGTTTTTACAAACAGCGCACTTCTCCACCAGGCTCCTGACAACAGTACACATAGTGCTCGAATAAACCGTCAGCGGGCAGGCTTTGTAGTTCATAAAAGGTGAACATATTGACTGATTTTTATTGCAGAAAATCAATTTGAGGTCAGTAACCAAAATATGTACTTAAAGCAGATTTAAAATTGGACTTTCTCTTATTGAACAAAATTCAACAACTCCAATATGGTCCAAAAATACGTTAAGGGTCACTTAAGCAGCTCTGATTAAATGTTATTTTGTTAGATTTACAAATGTCTGGCTGAGATGCAAAAAGAACAATAAAATAAACTGTATGGCTATTTTTTCTTGTTTTATCACTGCTGACATTACAGTAGCTACTACTGCATTTGTTGCATTAAGATGATCTTTTTTAATACAGAGTCTTGCATTCTAAACAGTAGTCATAAACTATTTTATATTTCAAAAAAACGATCCATTTCAATTATTTGTTTAATTTTTTTCAACATTTCATTTTGATTTCTGGGAATTCCTTTTGTTTTACAAAATAATGTATTAAGACATTACATGTTTTTTTTTAAATTACCATTTGTTTTGCTTTATTTTTAGTTGTTGATCAAGATAAAAACATTCATAAAGATCACTAAAACTGGTTGGTTGAGCCTGCTTCTAAACTCCATCCATCCGCTTCCTTTCTTCTGCTCATTGGAGACCGGGTCGCGGGGGCTGAAGTCTAAGCAAAGGTGCCCAGACTTCCCTCTCCTCGGCCACTTCCTCCAGCTCCTCTGGGGGACCCCGAGGCATTCCCAGGCCAGCCATGAGACATATCTCGAACTCTATCTCTAAGTGAGCGCCCAGCTACCCTACGGAGGAAGCTCATTTCAGCTGCTTGTACCTCGTTCTTTCGGTCATGACCCAAAGCTGTTGACCATAGCTGAGTATTGGAGCAAAGATTGACCGGTAAAGTGAGGGCTTTACTTTTTGGCTTAGCTCTCTCTTCACCATGACGGACCGGTACAGGGACCGCATACCAGCGACGCAGCACCAGTTCGCCTTTCGATCTCACGCTTCGATCTTCCCTCACTCGTGAACAAGACCCCACGATACTTAAACTCCTCCACTTGGGGAAGGAGCACTACACCCACCCAGAGAGGACAAACCCCCGTTATCCAGTAGATAACCATGGCCTCAGGCTTAGCGGTGCTGACCCTCATCCCAGCCGCTTCACACTCGGCAGCAAACTGTTCCAATGCATGCTGGAGGTCCTGGCTCGATGAAGACAAAAGGACAACATCATCTGCAAAGAGCAGAGAGGAAATCCTGTGGTTCCCAAACCAGACCCCCTCCGGGTAATGGACTGGCTCATAGTCAGCAGCTCCCCACCTGTACTTGTAGGAAACTGCTTTCCCATCCTGAGGCGCCGGACGGTTTGCCAGAACCTCTTCAAGGCCAACCGATAGTCCTTCTCAATAGCCTCACTAACTCCTCCCAGGACTGAGTTTTTGCCTCCACAACAGCCCGTTCTGCAGCTTGCTTGGACTGCCGAACCTAGTGGAGGACACCAGAAGTAAGGGATGCCATCGAGCTGAAGAAAGAATCCTATCGGTTCTGGCTGACTTGTAGGACTCCAGAGGAAGCTGACAGGTATCAACAATCCAAACTTCTAAAACGCAGCATTATTTCCATTCATACACCTTTTGACCTTCTGTAATCCTCGTTACGGTCACAGGGTTGCTGGAGCCTATACCAAATAGTGTTGGGCAAAGGCGGGGTCACACCCTGAACAGGTCGCCAGTTTGTTGCAGGGCCACACACTTAATTTAGAGTAATGACGCATGTTTTTAGACTGTGGGAGGGAACAGGAGCGGGATTTGAACCAGGACCTGTTATCTGTGAGGCCAAAGTCCTACATCACAATCTGGAAATAATAAAAATCAGTTTGCTACAAGTAGGAAAACTTCACCAAACCATGACCAGTCCACCCCCGTGCTTAACAGTTGAGGTTTCCTCTTATTGCAGTTTTGCTTAATTTGAATTATGTTCAAAGTTTACAAATTCATCTAAGTAACAAATTTATTGAAAAAGGTTTTCTTTAGTGGCTGCACGCAAAACGTTTGGTGAATTTCCCCTAAAATTGAACTAAGAACTCCTCAAATAAACTAATAATGAAATCGTTTTTTGAGATGATGAATAGCAGAAATCTGACCAGGAAAAAGCATGGAGGCAGTTTTACTCTTTATCAGCTTCCAGATGAGTGACATGTTCTGGAACTTTTGCGATTCAGCAAGATTTTTGCAGACAGACACACAAAAGACACACAAAAAAGCCACCAGCTGCTGCTGGAAGTGTCACAGTGGCTCACCTTTGCTTGTTTGATCCCCCCCACACACACTTCCTGTGGGAACTCCAAGCCGGAGCGACCTGCCAACAGCGTGACAGTCAGTGAAGACATAAAGGCGCAGAGGTGAGGACAGACAATGAGGTGCGGCGCTGGCGAGGTCCCGACCTGCCGTGGCGGCGGCGGCTTTCGCCAAACAATGGCGACTGGGACCGGAGGACGCAACTTAGCAAATGAAATCAGTCATGTGGGCTTCCCTGAATGGAGATGAAAATGTGTCGCACACCTCTGTGTTTGTAGCTGGGTGGCACGAACACGGCCTGCAGGGACACCAGACAGCAAATTGGATTTGAGCTGCCAGTGTTTCACTGAAGGACAAATTAAATATGTCCTTGGTGTCCATCCGGGCCCCCGTGCTGCTGAGCAACACACTGACTACTGACTGGAGCCATTTCCACATGACAAATTACCCCCTTCGTAATCCAATCATGGTGAAATGTAAGGTAAACAGGAACGTTTAGAACAATTCAGTCCCGGTAAGAACGGATTTTTGGCATAGCGAAAAACCCCCACCCCCCAAAAAACTGATGACATCACACTAAACTTCATAAAAACCTTTTTTTTATCATCACTTTAAATGAGAGCTTTCTTATATAGACAAAATGTTTGCTCTGTTAAGCGGATTAGAACCCATCCAACCAACCATCCAACCATTTATCTAACAATTAAACCATCCATCCGTCCATTTATTCATTCAATCATCCATACATCCAACCCACTAATGAACCATCCTTTCATTTATATCAACCATCCAACCATCCATGAATCAATCATTTTACTCCTCCAATTATCAAGCCATCCAACCATTAATTTCTTCATCCATTAAACATCCAACCATTTGCTTCTATCCAATCATTCATCCATAAATCCAACCATCCAGATATCTATCCATGTATCCATCCAACCATTCAACCAACCAAGCAAAGATCTATTTACCCATCAATCAAACAAACAATCCATCCACCCATCAAACAAATCATTTATCCATCCAACCATTTATTGATCTATCCATCCATCCAATCATGTGAACATCTGAGTTTTTAATGTATTTACAAAGACTTTTCTTTGGCACTTGAACGATTTTTTCCGGAGGAGGTGTGAACGTGGCTTAAGAAGTTAAAAGAAATCAGTAAATAATTAAGACAGACGTCGTTCTTTAATTGCAATCCATTGATTATTGGAAACTAGTGTCAGTTATGCTACAGTCACACTGGGCTCAGTAACACGCATTCAAACGACCACTTTCAATGAAAAGCCTGTGCTTGGACGTCCGCATTCAAAATTTTCAAGCATAGCTGCGCACATTTTTTGAGTTTTTTATCTCTACGTAGACGTAAGTTAAACTGGTTAATGTTTGACCAAATTGTGCGGCTGGAATCATATGACGCCAAGTCTGTCAAATATCAAAAGAGAGCTGCAAAAGGAAAGAGTCACTAGACTGTCCAGGCTTCAACATTTCACACCAAAGCTCTTCCAACTGTAGATACACGAGCTAGTATCATGTAGCAGTCCAGTCTGAACACCAAGACTAAAAGTGCGTATAGAAGCCCACATTCAACGCGTTCTTCAACGTGTCACACATGCCTAATGTGCACACAGCGTAAGAAACGAGCCACTACGACTAGATTCTGTTTAGTAAGTGATTGATTTTCTGTTTTTTTGGGTAACTGACTCCCTGAGTAACTGAGAGCTCAAAGATGCAGCTTTTGGGACTTCTGAGGTTTGTGAAAACTTTGTCTTCTTGAGCCATTCAACAGGGTTTTGAAACATATGAAAACTACAACCCACCCACACTTCGCGATGCGTCAACAACGCAAGAGCTTTCAGCCTTATGCGGAGAGACATCTCTGCATTAGCATAATTAATGGAAAGGCTGGCAAGTATCTGCAAAAAAAAAGTTTTTTATAACCTCCAAAGAAGGAGGGATGCTTTTTCTTCCTCTTTTTTCGCTCATTAGACCGTCAGCGGTGAAGACTCCCAGTAAAGTATTTTTGTGCATAAATTGGATGGAAACATACCCAACAATTAACATGTTCAGTCATATAAACGCTCAACCGGCGGTGCAGCCATTAAAATCATAGCTTTTCCAGCAGATAAATACACGTTCACCTGTTGTTGGCTGAAGCCCGCCTTGATCAGAGCGCCGGGAACAGATGCGGAAACCTCCCTCCCAGTAGGAGACGGTGTCAGGAGTCGGATATTACAGCCGGCTGATTAGAGACAGTTGAATGTGTGGTAATGATCCCTCGGCCTGTTTGATCTGGCAAAAACACGCAGGTCAGGAGACACTTTCCACACGGCTCATCCTGGAGGAAGAGCTCCCCCCACCTATATGCCTCCTGTCCGATTTTTTTTTTTAAGTTTTAACTTTTTTTTTCCTTCCATCTCAGGGAATTCACTTTACTTTAATTGTTTGACAGTCTTTTCCTGTCTTTTTTCTGCAGCTGCAGAAGGTGCCGAGGATTTTTTTCCCCCCTTTTTTTTAAGCATTAATAACATTCCGCTCGACTGATTCCCCGGGGCACAACCTCATTATGGCTTATAGGCAGAAAAAATAAACTGTCTGCGCCGCCTGGCAGCTTTTCCCCCCCTTTTTTTTCCTTCATTTTTCTGGTGTGAAGTGCCTGCTTCTAAAAGAGTCTTCTTGTTGCTAACTGAAACACAGGTCCGGGGTGTCGAGGGCTTCTGCTGGGGACGGCAGCGGGCACTGGGTGGCAGCACTGTGGGGGTGGGGGGTGCACATGATGGTCTTTCAACCTGGATTTCACCAGCAACAGTTGTTTTTCCTTTGATCGTTACTATCATTTACGGAATTCTCCCAGTCAGAACCGCAGAGACCGTTAGTGTCAATGTTCTCAGGAAACGGACCCAATATTCTCATGAACTCCAAAAAAAACTCTTCTAAAATGAACATGAATACATCAATTATTCTTATCATTTTTTAAGGAGCTGCTTTATTCTTACTTTTTGATGGGCTGACATTTAAATCTCGGAAAATCTGTGTTTTGTTTTGTTTTTTTGAGTTCTTTTCTGAAGCCCAGTGGCTCAGCAAAGGGAATATAACCATCATCAGACCATTCGTCCAACAATACATCCTAACTTACACCCAATCATTCATTCGTCCAACAATCCATCAGATCATACATCCATTAATTTATCCAACCACCCATTCATCCATCTAACCATCCATTTATCTAACAATCCGATGTCTATGCATTTAAGGCAACCAACCATAAGTCCAACTATACACCCATTCAATTTTCCAACCATCTCTCTATCCATCCAACCATCCATCCACCCATTTTCCAAACGTGTTTAATCCCTTCTGGGGTCATGGGGTTGCTGGAGCCTATCCCAGCTACTATTGGGCCTCAGGTGGGGTACACCCCAGAAAGGCCGCCGGTCTGCTCAAAGACAGGAATAGGACCCTTTAACACCGGGGATGTCACCAGCAACACCTAAATAACCACCGCTCTTTGACCACCGTCACTCTAAGACCATTTACATGATCAACGTGAATCAACTGATTTTGACGCAGAGAAAATCGGCGTTTCGTATCACTGCAGCCATATTTTTCTGCAACAGAATCAGCTGATTTGTGCTAATTATATAAGAGTAAAGTCATCTTTCTCAGAATAAGAATGCCATTAATTGCGTGAAAGGTTGAAAAATCTGGGGAAAATTATTTTTCTCCTTAACATTATTTTAAACTGGAGTTTTATTCCCTATCCCAATTCCTCGTTCAGTGCAGAGTATTAGAATCCATCCATTCATTTCTCAAACTCATTTAACCACCTTCAGGGTCATGGGGTTGCTGGAGCCTATCCCAGCTACCGCTGGGCTAAGGCAGGGTACACCCTGGATAGGTCTCCAGCCAATTGTAGGAAAGGATTACAACCCTTTAATGTCTTGTGTTGGTCATTTCTACACACCAATATTAAATTCCAACTGTCGGAATTTTGGTCAACCTGGAATGAACTGGACCAAAGAAAAAAACAAATACCGAAATATTTTATTGGTTTTTACGTTTTTTCTACAATCTTTGTGTAGCTCCTCTGTTGTTGGTCATTCATGTGTAACTAAAGTATGAATTGGTAAAAAGCCAGAGTGTTAACGGTAAGATCTGACCTTACTGCTCCATCTACTCTCAGTTTCTTGAAATCGTTCCCTTAATCCTTCACATTAGGGTTTCTATTTAACTTACTAGTAAAGATCCTAGATAGAGAAAACAACTTACAGTCTCGATACTCAATCTGAACTTCAATTTTTTAGGCAATTAAAGTCTTGGAATGCCACATTTGAAAGACACTAGTCATTAATTCATTTATTAGACTGTCCCTCCCTCCTGCCCCCCCAGCAGTGACAGTACCCCCTCCCTCTCACCTCCATCACGTTACAGCTCCCCTTCCTTTCATCTGACACAAATTCCTGCATTAACGTCGCGTCTAAAAGCTTCTCTGACTCTTGATTTGTATTCATTCTGTGAAATTAGGGGCCCTCTGGTTTGTTCCGACTTTAGCCGTGTTTAAGTGGTAGTGGGGGGGGGGTACCAACAAGGTCGCCATCAAATCCTCCTAATGTGGCCAACAGATTTGCGTTCATTGAGTGAAGGCTTGTAATTAAAAGGCAGGTTCCCGTCGATGAAGTTCCTTTCAGGAGATCCGCGCCGATGCCTCGCCGTAATCCCTAAAAAAGACAACACCGGAACGTAGACATGAACGCTGATGGACATGTTGATGGCGTTTTAGTAAACCTCATAAGAATTGATTCAAGGTTGTGGGAACGTTTTTTATTCCTCAAATTCTCCCCCTCCCTCCCCTCCAATGCTTTACATGTGTAATGAACCTGCCCAGCATTGATCAAAAAACAAAAAAATGACAAAGTAAATCTGCTTAAAATGAAGCTTTTGTCCCGGCAGCGGGCTGGCCAGCACTTACCGAGGCGGTATATGTCTCTTAAATTGCCTCCCCTCCTCCAACCCCTCCACCGCCCCTTTTCTCCTCCGGTGATGGTTTGCGGGCATTAGTCGAAAGTTTTTTCCCGCAAATATTTAATCCCCGCTATGACTGACAATGTTGTCAGACCGCCGGACGGAGTTTTTTTTATTTTATTTTATTTTATTTTTTTGCCGTCGTTTATTACGAGCCCTCCTCCGTCTGTGGCACTTTGGATTATTCAAGATTATGTTGTAATCCCTTTAATCCCTATTGCATTAAGATTTCAGTCAAAATACGGCAATGCCAAAGTAGCACCCGGAGGTTCTTAAGCGTGCGCCGTGATTGGACCTTGTTTTTTTTTTCTTCTCCCTCCGTTTATCCGTAGACCTCGCCACGCGGTGCATGAAAAAACATCCAATCGCAGGAGTTTGCAACTTTTCAGATGACATGTTTGTCTCCGGCGGTGCGTCCAGTTGTTTCTCCTCAGCCCCTCCCCCCCCGCTCTCCGCCGCTGCTCTATACAGCCCTTATCTCCCCGCGCTTGACTTCCCGCCATGCCAGAGAGCTTTCAGCAGGCGCCCGTCTGCGTCTTCCAGCAGTATGAATAAAACAATGTCCGACTCTCCACACGTTCCGCAGTGTGTCTGAACACGGCTGAAAGGGTAATCCGCGTCGCCGATGCAAATCCATGCGGTGATGGGCGGTTTATAGACGCCGCTTTGTTTACATGGGACTACAAATGGTCTCGTGTCACTTCGTGGTTCGATTTCTCCATTTACATGACCACAAAAACAAAAAACCAAACACACCGTTTTAAGAACCCAACCATGTTTCATTTTTTTGTTTTTAACCATCATGAGATCAATAGAACCACAAATTATATACTCAAGAGTCACACATTCTGGACAAAACTTTTATGCATTTAAGCAACTTAAACATTTGTGTGAAAAAATGTATAAAACTGTCACTAAGCCTCTAGTGAATTGAAATATTTGTTTTCGAGCAAATGTGCCTAAAGTTACACTGAAACTGAGGTATGGAAGTCTGAATGTGGAAAAACTCAAAGAAGTTGAAAACTTTTCGATTTTATTTATTTTAAACAGCATCATTTTAAAAGACATTTTTCAACTACCAACATTCAGATGAACAAATTCATAACGTTCTCTCTTTTGTTTTTTTTTTAAAAAGAAGTGAGACCAATAAAAAGACAACAGTTGAACATTATGCTGTACGCTGTTCAGTATGGAATAAAGAAAACTAAGCTCCAAAGTTGACCTTAATAAAACTGACATAGATTTAAAAATAGTTTGTTTTATTATATTGAACAGAAAGAAAAATGTCAAAAGGTTTTCCGGTTCCAAAGAGGAAATGTCAATAGAAAACATGCAACAGAAAACGTCGAACTAAAGCTTGATATGTTTTTGAGGGTAAATAATCTGAAAAAAATCATAAAACTTGTGAGCAAAGTGAACCAAAAAGATATGAAAACAGATTACACAGCATGTCGGACGCTGTCTACCATAAAGTCCATTCATTTCTGATACTGCAGGTGTCTTTGGGCCATTCATGGTTCAGATTAGGTTTTCATCTGTGAATTTTTTACCGAAAAGGCTCTTTAAGTGAGGAAGGTTACAGACCTCTGACCTGGATCTTGATCTAACAGAGATTCCAGCACAGTTGACATTGCTTGTGTGTGATCGAGTCTTGTAATTAAAAGCCACGAGCAAATTCTGGACGACTCACGACACGAAACGATCACGTTTCATTTTGAAAGTCAGATTCATTAACCGGAGTTAACGGGATTCCGTTTTTCGGGTCCCCGTCCTCCAGCTTTTTTTCTGGATGCAGGTTTTTTTTCTCTGGTTTCTTATGCGCACTGACATGTTTTCACTGGTGTACTCGAGCCTCAGAGGCAAAGGAGACATAACATGATCGAGTCTGAGAGCGATCTCTAATGGCATCATGTTTAATGTGGTCGATGGTGCTACTCGGTTCCTTCTTGTCCACAGAAATAAGCTGTTGGCCTCGTGAAGGTCCGCGGGAAGACGTTGATGCTTCGTTGAAGCAAAGTACAGCTTGGAGGGAAACAGAGAAGCGGGTGTTTTCCCCGCTTCAAACCCGCTAAGACATCCGACTCGCCTCCAAGTGTGACTTCAAACTGGCAGCTAGCGGTTGAGAGGAGACCAGCAGGATGATGCTGATGATGTTGTGGCTGCTACAGGCCAGCGGTGGGTCCGCCTGTGTGTGCGTTCAAGAGCAGAGGTCAGATCCACAGTCAGCAGGAGCGGAAAAGGAAAAACTCTTTTCTTATGTTTTAACTTACGTGAGAAAATTGGACACAAACTTAATTTTTTTTTACATAACAAAGAAATACAAAAAAATATATAGGTTTTCTTTTGGATCACAAAACATTTGACATTTGAACACATGAAGGTGGAACTTCAGGATTTTCCCTAAAGCAAGCCAATAAAAGACCAAACAAAGAATATCTCATGTATGGAGACACTTTAGAAACAAAATAAAGAAAAAGAGAAAAAAAAAGCACATTAGAGATCAAAAGTAAAAATATTCACAAAAGCCAAAATTTACAAAAAAAAAATTAAAGAAAAAAAGTTGAGAAAAAGTTTCAAAATTTTATTTTGAAAAGAGAAAAATTCTGCCTAAAAAACAATTTTTACAAAAATAAGCACAAATAGGAAAGCGCAACAAAAAAGGTCAGAGAATTTTGAGGTCAAAGTTTCAAGTCAACTTTTTTTTTTCTCAAAAACGAAAAAAAAAAACTAAAACAAAGTCAATATTTAGTCAAAATAGTACGGATATGAAATCAGCCGTTCTAAAAGTAACTACATAATCAGTTCTTTAAAAAATGAGAAACTTAAATTTTTGAGCAAAATAAACCAAAAGATTTAAAACCTGCTCGTAAAATGACAACTGGAAAAAATAAATAAATAGATTCAAAAAGAAACCCCAATAAAAATGTTTACTTTATTTACATTCATTTTTATTATTAAATTGACCTGGGTTTTCTTTTAGAAGAAACATTAAAAACAAGTTTTTAAGTCTCACTTAAACCGTAATAGTTTTATTTCATGGCCCTCATAACACTTGAAAGGTACCAGAAATGTTCTGGTGTAAAAAAAATAAATAAATATGAGCGCAGCTGAAATTTATTTTTCTTTTCTTTTCTTTTTTTTTTTTTTTTTTTTTACAAAATTCTTATCAGAGAACTGGAACGGGTGAGTGTGACAACACCCTTAGTAAATGGTTTACTCCGGGTTCCAATGAAATAAAGTTAATTCAATTGCTTTTTTTGTTTTTTTGGCAATATGGACACCGCCATGTTGGAACCAGAGGTCTCCAGTCAGCAGTGATTGGTCCGAGGACGTCTAAGTCAACATTTCTAAGGCAACCACTCTCACCATTCAGGAGTGAGCACCCCCTACCAGTTGAAAGCGAGCTACAAGAAATCTGTCGCAAACGTTCAACAACCAACTTTTAATTGATTGGTCAAATTCTGACCTAAATAACTTAAACTACGCAAAAAATGTCATGAAAGAAAAGAGAATTATCAAGAACATGTGAACAGGAGTTATCAGAATTATTTTTTTTTTATTGTTATTCTGACCAATCGAATGACAGCTGAGTAACAGCTGTTTATTTCTCTATAGAAGTCTATGGGATTTTAGCTTCTTGGAGCCAGCAGGTACTTCCTGTTTGGAACCACAGGGGGGAGGGGTCACTCAGTCCACTTCTTATTTTGAAAAACTCAAAAGTTTCTACAGACTCCTCAGAACAAACGATAAATGTTTCGACAAACACAAAAATGGGCAAACACAGTGAAAAACAAAATCCACAGTTTTACGACAAAACCATTATAGTTACGGTAACATATTTGCTTGAGTGTGATTGCATGTTTTCAGGTTTGTAACTTTTAAGTGAAAGATCACACCGGAACTTACTGACTTTAATTGTCTTGACTTGTTTTCAGCTCTTCTTCCATACATGTGTTGTGTTGGAGGAAAGTGTTGGTTGAAAGGTGGAGATCCTGATGGTGCTGCAGGGCGTAGACCAGCGTTCCGCCCACACCCGCACCACCGTTTGTCTGGCGGCTCGATGCCTCCGTGTTCGCTGGTCTGGCCTTTTGACTTTGAAAAACAGTTGAAGAGTAGACGAGTCATCTGCCTGGCAACAGTGTGTGTGTGGGGGGGGTGAAAGTAGGTTACAGTTTGCTGTTGGGACAGGCAGCCGACCCCCCGTGACCCCTGGCTTGGTTCCTGCTCCCGCACCCCTTCAGCAGCGAACGGCCTGCAGGACCCGGCTGGCCATGTCAAAGTGCACAGGCAGCCTGGAGAGGCTTTCACATGGCGGCAGCGCTCGAACGGACGTCCGTGGTTTTCCTCCCTCGCTTGTCCCCGAACCGAGCGACCGTCGATGCTGTCATCACGGTCACGTCGCGGCGAGTGAGCGGCCGATCTGTGTCGGGGACCGAGTGACCACGTTTTGCCTTTGGACGACCCGGATCATGTTGACAAAAGCGAGAGCGGCGGCTGCACCTCAGAGACATGAGTTACCCAGAATACTGTCCCCGCGCTGAGACTCGGGGCTCGCAGTGACGTGAAGCCAGCGACGGTTTGTTTGTTCCCTTCAGGAGGGAGTCTGTTTACTTTGTTTGTAATGCCAACCCTTTGATGATTCGTTACGTTTCTACACCTTCAGTCTATAGATACGTAATTCCAGTGGATTCTGATGCAGAAAAAAGCAGCCAAGAGAAAAGATCAAAGGAGAAACCATAAAAAAAAGTTTATTCTGAAGGTTTAGCTAAAAGAAATACCCAAAAACATTTAAAGAAACGTATCACAGACCCAGGAGTAGAAAAACAAAGGTGTCAGATATAATATGTACAAAAACTACAGTGCAAGAGGAACCGGTTCAACACTCAAGCACTATGTCTGCTTTCTCACAAGGTGACGCTGGCCTTGTGTCAGGTTTGGCTCCTCCCACAGTTCAGGCCACTTCTATTCTATTTTGCTGTTTGCCAGTTTGAGCCAGACACCAAAAAGTTGAGCCAAACATCCAAGTTAACCAAGAATCTCTTCAAATTACTTTGTCTGTGTGCTTGTATCCATCGTGTTTTTGTTGACGGGGAACAAACCAAGATGTTTGATTCATTTGATTCGAGAAGCTTCTCGAAACGTGATTCACGAATTCATGCAAATAATGTATTTCTAAAAATGTATTTTAGTCAATACTTTTGTGGCAATACGATGCTGTCCAATTCTTTTACCTCAGTGTGACGATGCAGAGCAGCCGATGACTTATACCTCAATAAAACCATATAATACAGTCAAATTATTTCACCTCAACGTGGTAAAACAGTCCGATCCTTTGAGCTCAATGGATACTATCTAGAAATGTATTTCTCATTTGGAATTCAAAAACTTAGATATAAGTTTCGTTTAACAGAGAAACTTTTTTTCTAGCTAGCTCTTTTTATTTTAAGCAACAAAAACGAAATGTTTGCCAGAAACCAATGATTGACTTCCCAATCATTTTCTACTACTTTTGTGGTCTTTAACTTGTACTGCTGTAACTATATGTACAAGACCGATATTTCCATATGTATCTGTGTCCTTTACATCTCTAGCAGCGACTTAACCAGCACTAGCAAAGCCTCCCTACTGAGTGCATGTGCGCACGTGAACGGTCTGGGGCTTCAGTGGGCTGATGAAACCACCTCCTAACCACTTAGTAAGAGGACGTGGTCGTAGTATTCTTCGTCGCTCAGATTTGACATCAAACCTGAGCATCAAACCAACTCCGGAAAGACGGAAAGGAACTGGAGCGTGAAAATCTTTTCACTAGGAAAGTCCCTCGCGTCCATTGCCGTGTCTTGTTCTTGGTAGATTTTTTTTCTCGCGGTGAAACCTCTCTGCGATTTTTAAGCAGGACAGTTTCCGAGGGTGCACTTTGAGAAAGCGGACGAGATGTTCCCGCCAGCGCGCTGGTGTTTCCAGTTTACACGAGCCGCGGCGCGCACATGCCATAACACAGGAATATTTCGTCAATCGCCGTATACAAAGCTCTCGCAGGGCCACAGGAGAGCCGCGTGAGAGTTTTTAAGAGGTCCATTCTGTGTTAACAACAATGGGCAGTAAAGCACCCCGGGAAGAGTGTTTACACATGCTCAGCTGCGCCGCCGAACCCCACCTCGCCGTCAACCTGCGAGTAAACAGGAAGCCCGCCAGCACTTGAACGAAGGCCGCGCTCATAATTCACCAAAAGCAGGATTTATTACGGGCCCAGCAGAAGGAATAAACGGTAAATCCCTGGGAGAAAAAAGGGACGCTGGTGGTTATACAATCCAGCAATCTGGTGCCATCTGACAGGTCCATGTCCTGTTAGGGATTAGAGAACGTTCACAAAGGAGGAGTTTTCCTCAACTCCTGACACCGAAATGTATCCCTGCTGCTGGGATTGATCTCGTTGGTCTGAAACAATGGCAGGATGTGTCTTTTTAAGGTGGTGTTTTCTGTGGACCCTTCAAACCATCGGAGCTCGTCTTTTTATTTCCTTCTCTTCATTTCAGATCCAATTGCAGTAAAAAAAAAAAAAAAAAAGTCAAAAAAAACATTCAAATCTTCAGCAGCACTGATGAAAAGCCGTCCCCAAAAGCTGTCGCTTTAGAAAAATGAAAGTTCCACGCCTTTGCCACCGAGTCTCTCGAGGGAGATTAACGCCAAGCGTCCCGATCAAACCCAGATAATCTGAAATTGCCTCTTTTCAAACATCTCTAAATCCGGACGGGGTGACGGCGGAGAGCCGCGTCGGCGCCACGGCGGTCAGTGCGGCTCGAAGGCTGACAGCCTCAAAGTTAAAGGCGCCAGAATTAATCTGAAGGATCAGTTTAATGAGAAATTAAGAGTTAGAAAGGCTAATTGATGCTTCGCAGATTAGGAATATGTTACGGGATCTCCAAAATGGGGTTTAGAGTTTGTCTGTGTGTTTGTGGCCGCTCTGAACACAAATCCACATGTCACTTCTGCAATCAGAAACTCCGTTTTTATTCGATGCTGCGGGGATTATTTTTCTGGTGTCTCTCAGTTTGGACTTTACTGTAATTCTGGTTGAAGTGGATTTATTTTCGGTCCAAGATCTGGTTTTTGGGTCAGTACCATGTAGGAGTCGTCTAAAATCCGTTCTCTGACTCTAAAAGCATTTGTAAAAGTCGCCATTCATATGCGAGTCAAAAGCGTGACTTTTTTAAAGCATAATTATGCTTTTAACGAATAATATAAAACAAAACTGTGTTAAAGCTACAAGCTAAGCTACATGTTACGCTAGTAACACTTTACGTTAGTAGAGTCTTGCATTTCAACGTAACGCAACAGTCTTTTTAGGTAATACTTCACTGACAGAAAATGCTGTGTTTTCCCACACTTTACATCAGTAGTACTTCTTAAGTCTTGCGTAATGTAACATTTTACGTCAAAAACATCCTGTCATTACACTTTACTAACATAAAATCTTGTGTATCGGCAGAAAGTCAACATTTTACATGAGTAGGACTTTGCATATTGGTGTTACGCAACACTTTACTAGCTGCATCTTTCTTAGTAACACGTCACTAATGTAAAGTGTAGCGTAACTTCCACTAGCTAAACTTTATATTAGTAACACGTCACTAATGTAAAGTGTAGCGTAACGTCCACTAGCTAAACTTTATATTAGTAACACGTCACTAATGTAAAGTGTAGCGTAACTTCCACTAGCTAAACTTTATATTAGTAACACGTCACTAATGTAAAGTGTAGCGTAACGTCCATACGCTACACTTTACATTAGTAACAGTATATGTCAGTTTGCAACACGTCAGAGAAATTAATAATTGAGAAATAACTGGACTTATGGTCGTCCAAAAATGACTTTTTTTTTTTTGTTTTCAGCGACTGCTCCACTGTTAACAAAAATTGATGCTATGTGACGACGTTAGCCTTTATAATGAACTTTGGATCTCCAAACAGAAATCCTTTTTTCAAAGCATTTCTTGCCGAAGGTTTTCATGCGGAAGGTGCATGCTGGGACGCATGAGGCCGTCAGGACGTGCAGACCTCCACAGTGACTATTTCACAATAAGAAGAAAATACAGCAGGATGGCTGAGAGGCTTACAAAACACACCTCTTGTGCAGTATAAACAGGATTTTAATCTAAACTGTGTACACAGTCGCGGTGGTTCAGCTGGAGAGCCTGAGGTCTGAGCTCACTAATGTGGCAAAGAGCGTCGGTGCAGATCCCAGTCTCAGGACTCCAAAGTAAATACAACTTCTTCCAAGGTAACAATTGAGCTTGTGTACGATATGATGGAATGCAAAAATCCCCCTCGCCTCTTATTAAACGCTACTTCAAATATTTATATTTCTCTTTGGTATAAATATAACAGAAAGTTTCACAGTTCTGGCATTGTTTGGAAGGGCAAGGCACCCGCCGCAGTTATAAATGCGAGCTCAGTGACAGGTGGCGATGCAAAAATGAAGAGCATGGGGGCCTGAGGGTAAACAAAGCGCTTTAACAATCCGGGAGAGATGCGTTTGGAAGCCGAACGGCCGACCGCAGCCGCCGATTTTACGTCACCCGAGCAGAGTTTTATGGCCTGGGCTGGATTTCCCTTTCAGCATGTCTGCCTCTGCTGATTTAAACATTTACAGAGAGCCAAAGCGTGTGTGTGATCCTCAACAATGTAAACAATACGTCTTCACTTTCTTTATGTGGCTCAAAACGTAAAGAGCTCAAATATTGTTGGGTTTGGTTGAACAAAGAGCAGAATAGTCCAGTTCTGAAGTCAGTAGATCACAGTTGATATCAAATCATGTGGGCTTTTACGCGGAAAGAGTTCATTGGTCCTGATAAACCACACCAGAACTCTGCTGAAGATCAAACAGGGTAACCTTGACCCCCTAAACCCGACATGTGTTGGACATTCTAGAATGCCCATTTCGCGTGTTCCTCCTTTAGCAGGCGGTGTTCACTCTGGACTGTCGTTACCTGATACTAGCGCTACCATTGAAAGATGTTTGGTGCGAAATGTCAAATCTAGACAATCTTGCTCCAGGATTTTTCCTTCACAGCTCTATTCCGATATATGCAAACGGTGTCACAGAATTCCAGCCGGACACAAACTGCACTTAATCATTTCTCCTTCATGATCGCTGTCGCTAGCCGGTGCGAGCGCGTATACTTGCAGTTGGAAAAGGCTTGTGCCAGAGTCTAAACCGCAGCAGCCTAAAGTGTGCACATAAGACCATTTATAAAAGACTTTTTCTTGGAAACGTGTTTTTTTTTTTACGTGCGTTGTCGATGGCGGTCAAGATGCGCCTTTTCTTAAGCTACATCATGTGCAACACCAAATCTCTATGACAGAAAGGAAACCTTTATCTGAGACAAATGGGTCTGGATCTGTTTCAGAAGATCAGTGAGCTTTCAAAGTTACCACATTTAGAGCTTTCAAAACAAATCTGTCAACATTTTAGGAAAGAGCAGAAATAACGCAGACAATTATGATCTTTTTTTTTTTTGTCTTTAGAAACATCTATATTTGATGTTGCTGCGTGTAAAACCAACGCTCTTTAGGGTTTGGTGTGACTGGATCATCGCCCTTCAAGACCTGCTGGTGAACATGAGTTATGGGTCGCAGTGAGAGCTCATTCGTAATGCAAACCTTTAAATACTCCTGACTGAGGAGGCTTGACGTGCCGAGGTGTAATGTCAGCTATCGATTGATTGGCGGTCGGGTGTCTCGGTATCAGGTCCCATTGACATTCTCTCGTCTTACGGTGGAGGTAACTTGTTATATCTGTTTACGGCTGCCCGGGTGTGCCGGGAACTCCTCGTCTCAGCGGCGGCTCGTTCCTCTTCCTCACCCCTCTTTCTGGGAAGGAACCGTAACGGATCTCGCCGCGAGTTAGCCGCGGTGCAGGCTGTTGACTGTAAGTGCCAAAGCAATTGATCACCTTCCTTTCAGTGACGCACATTAATACAAACACGCAGCCTCTGTCAACCTGACATTTTGAAGGTTTCTAACATCAAATCTGAGACATTTGAGTCATTTCTTTATTTTTTAATTGTAACATCATTTTCTGTGGAACTCCTGAAGTGTAATGAATGTTTTAAATGAAGATTGTTTAAAAAGATTAGCAATGAGATGTTTTAGATAGGTGTTTTTTTTTATTTATTTTTTTCAAAATTAAAAGTATCTAAAAAAAAATGGTAAAAATTAAGTAGAAAAAATATGTACTTTCAATCAATTTACACTGTGACACTTTCCTTTTAAAGGCCTTCAACATAAAAGTTCAGATGAATTTCAGTGAAACTGACAGTTCAAAGATATTGAAGGTCAAATGTGAGATATTTGAGTCATGTCTTAGTTTCTTTTTCATGTAAAAATCCCACCATATGGAACTCCTAATGTGCCCAAAAATAATTTCTGACTAAAATGATGACAGTTAAAAAAAAAGGAATAAAAATGTAACTTCAAAAATGCGTTTTTAATTATAACAATTAAGCTTTAAAAAAATAATTTTCTTTGTTCAAATAAAATCCTCTAAAAGATAAAAACTGCAAAAAAAAAAAAAAACATAAAAAAAAAAAATTACTACACGTATTCTTAAATACGTAAATGTTTATTTACAACCAATTTTGTACTAACAAGGTATGGTTTTTGTCAGTTACAACACAGATTATCTTCATGTTTAAAAAAAATGCAACTAAAGAAAAATGAATTCTATAGAACTATCAAAATGTCACATAATTGTTCCATGTTAAATTTTATTCCATTTCAAATTCTTGTTTTGAGTAATTATTTGGTTTCAAAAAGCATTTGACACAACATTAGTTGTAGTTAAATGTAATGTACATTTAATACTGACTTAAGCTGGTAAAATGTAACTTAATGGTTCCATGATACCCACCTTTTTTAAAAATCTTACTTTGATGTTAAAATAGAAAAAAATAAAAAATAAATAACACAGTTATACAAGATGTGATGGTCTTTATAGTCCATAATCTTTCAGAATCTAGTATTTTCAAATTTAAAAAATTCCATTTATGTAAATTACACTTGTGATCAAAGAGATTTAAAAAAAATGAAAACAGTATTTTCACTGTGGGTTTATTCAAATCTTCACTTAAAATCACATTTTTAAACAATTGTTCACTGACCTTAGAAAAATATCAGTTTATATATATATATATAAAAAAAACATTTTACTTATTATTGTAAATAGTTTTGCACTTCAGTGATGCCGTATTTCCTTTATATATTTTCTTCTTTCTTAAATTTTGATTTTCCACCCAAACACTGACCTGCATTAAGCCCCGCCTCCCAAATCATGCGTGCACACAGGCGCACACGTGCCGCATATGTGTTTTCTCAAAACAAACTTGCAAGCACCTTGGAGCGAGCGCATGTTGTTGGGTGACAACACTCCCCCCACACACACACGCACCATCACCACCTCCCCCCATGTTGTTTAAAAATAAAAGCACATGGAGAGGAGGTGTGGTGTGTCTGTACCCCCCGCTCAATCGCTCTTAGCGGGGGTTATTGATAGTGACGTGCGCTCGCAGTGCACCTTCCCAGTTGCCTGTCAGCCAGATGCATGCTGGCAGATTTGCCCCCACCCCCCACATTGTAGCATGTTTGACAGCTCCTGTGTGGTGGGGAGGTGGCAGGAGGGCCTGGCAGGGGTGTTGGAGGACTCGTGTAGGGGCGGGGGGCAGCTGGCCCTCCTTCCATAGCGCAGGAGGTGAACCTCCACCCCCCCACCCCCCTGCTGTTTTGCTGTAGTCGTCGCTACAAGGTGAGTGCAGCTGCCTGGGCGAGTTAGCCTCAATCTAAGCACGCTCAGGTCAGTCAGGAGCGGTTTTCACCCTGAAACCCCGCCCTCCAGTAGCTCCACACAGCATTTCTCTCTGCTGCTTCGTAACGACACCCAAGCGCCCTCCGAGTACCTGCTCCCGCGACACCAGGCCCTCCAGAAGGTGTGTGGCGAGCACGCTCGGCGGCTCAGACAGGTAATGAGTTAGCCCGGGGAGGGCGGCCGACATGACTGCACACGTGCGAGAGTGTGAAATTACCTGACGCGGCACAAGTTGCTTCCCCCGTCTGTGGGTTTTTCCACCGACACACACGAGAGGGAAACGCAGCATATGTGAACACTTTGACTCAAACAGCCTAACAGCAGCAGCTTACACGAGGGAAAACATCCTCACTGGTTAGCATCATCTCCATCTTTAGCGCTAAATATTTAAAAACATGTTCTTCACCAGCACTAGCTTATTGATTTCTGTTTTATTCCGTTGCATTTATTTTATATAAACGATTTACCTAATGGCCTAATTACGACTCTTTATGACTACTTTAGCTGCTCTTAACCCTTTAACACCAGAGCTTTAGCTACAGTTTTTACATTCTTTGAATTACTGTAACTCTTTAACGCGTCATAACATAAGTCTAATCGATTCTAAAAGCTAAGAAAAGCAGCTTTGTGCTGATATGCAACACTTTACCATGGTAAACCAGTATGCAAACTGCAAAAACTGTCAAAGGATTACGGTAATTCAAAGAGTTCGGACGCAGAAACAAGCAGTTTAGCTGTGATATGTAACGTTTCAGGATTGTAAAGTCGTGAGTTTATTGGTCAAAGAGTCTGTAACGTGTTTACTCAATCAACGTAGACCAGCTAATTCGGACACAGACTTCACTTTAGCAATACTGTAATGTTACATACACATTGCCCCCGGCGACACGCATTCAACCAACCACTTTCAAGGAGAAGTCCGTGTAAACGCGAGTACATGCGCATTTCGGGCTTTTGCGCTCAAAACTCTTGTGTTTATGCATAACTACGCACATTTTTACAACCACTGTCAGGCTCTCCGTACAAAATGCACAGCAAAGAAACACAAGTTAAACCAGGTTGAATTTTGACCAATCAGGAACTTGGATTTGGTTTTGACGTGTGGATGGAGTCCCTTTAAGCTAACTAGCTAGCATTTTGAGGTATCTGAAAGGGAATATTTTGTGCTTGGCTGCAATAACATGTCACCAAGTCTTTAATAAGTCGGAATAGAGCTATGAAGGAAAAAGTCTGAGGCAACATTCATGAGATTTGCACTGCTTCAACATTTGGTACAGACTCTTTCAACCGTAGGTGGCACACAGGCGCTAGTACCATATATCGTACACCATGGACTAAACACGTGTCACATGACTGGTGTGAACGTACACTTAAACTAGTCCTAAATGAGGAAAAAAAACAAACTTTTTCCAAATTCCTGTTTTAATATGCCCGACCGTTAAAGTCCAGATGTCAGTCTGCGATGCTGAAACCTCCCACTTCAAGTTCTGCAGGCCTTGCAAGACTTTTGTGGCCAGCAGCAGAGAATCAGTCATTTGTCTCCTGAGTTTCCCCCAAAGGTAACCCCTCTGTACAGAGAGTAATGCCACCAACAAGCTGGGACAAGCCTGAAACACCGAATGGATCATAAGTAATAATCACACGAGGTTGCAGACAATAAGATCCCCCTCCCAACGCTATCTCCGTCCATTCGTCTTGGAAAAGGAAATTACTAAATCCAATACAGTTGGATAAAAATCTGGCCTGTCTGGATCGGCTGCTGGAGGATAATGCAGCCTGATAAAGGCGCTCGTTTCCGGACGCTCGCTATCCGTCATGCGCGGGGGTTGCTTCACTGGTCAAGCTGTCAGCCGCGCCAATAGATGAGTGCAACTCTTCTTGTGAGGTTAGAAAGTTTACAGAAGGTTTTTTTGTTAACTTGTGCTGACCGTTGTGATGCTCTACGTGACTCGAAAAGCAAAGTTTCCTCGGTTCTCATCCACAACCTTTCCTGTAATCCAGTGTAATCCAAGCAGTTGGATGCAATTTTGGAGACATCATTTGCTTCATCCAGCAAAGAACCTGCAGTAAAAAAAGAAAAAGTAAAACTAAAAGTAGAAAGTACAATTACCACATCATATTGTACAAAAATAATACCATTCCATACAAATATATAACTATACCATACAATATAAATACCATACAATGCAAGTATACTACTATACCATACAAATACATTACCATACCACACAATACAGATACAGTACCATGCGTTGGACAAAATAACTTTGCGTTGGTCAAAGAACCACAAGCACTTAGGAGTGTATAAACGGAACACTGAAATGAATTCTAATTGCCTATTACAATGCAAATTTGCCTAACAAGTCTCACTTCATGTGGCCTGGGGGGGGCGGGTCCGGGATGTGTCGTCTTTACTTAAGGTGCTGTGTGACCTCCAGAGGACCCGCCATTAAAAAGGGGCACAAATGTTGCTGCAGTTAATGGGGCGAGAGCAGTAGAGCTCATAAAGACGTGTAAATATTGGAGCGCTTTCAGGAAAGACAATAAAATGACTTCAACAGTAGGTTAATAAAAAAAAAAAGAGGAATTTCAAACTGTTTTTTTCAAGTTGAATTAATTCTTGGGCACCAGAAGGTAACATTTGGTACCTGCAATTTTAGCAATAATGTAATTTTTTGGAGGTTTTATAGTTGCACAGCAAACTACACCTCAGTATCTAAGATGTTTCAAGATGTACGACACACGCCGTAACACACTAAATACACACGCACGCTTTTCCATACCGTAACCCTTTGACCATTTTCGCAATTGACCTTATTCCTACAAACTCTGATGCTGAGAAAAGGACCAATACTTTTTTAAGTTACTTAGTTACATTTGGAGAGCGTTGTATATTCGTACAAAGCTGCTTTTTTCCGCTTCATGATTAAGGTTAAAGAGTTACGGTAATCCATAGATAATCAACACTGGAGCTAAAGCTCCGGTTTTAAGGGGCTAAAGAGGATTTGTTGGCTTTTAAGACCACATCTTCACCATCCAGTTACTTTCTCCACGAGTCAGTTCAAACCTCGATTTTTGGGTCACGGTTGTGTTTCGGTTGGATGTTAGTGTATTACAAAACCACAGCAAAAAACTCAAAATTCCCAAATAATAAATGTCCTTGTAAGCAAGTAACATTGACGCAAAATCTTTCAGTTGGCTCATAATAAGCCTGGTGTAATGTAATAAAACAATTAACAATAAGTCTTTCTTCTACGTAAACATATTGGTATACCGTAGGGATGTAACGATTCACTTTCCCCACGATTGGGTTCAACTGTTTCACATATGGTTTGGTTTTGAACCGAGAATTGGGGTATTCTGCGTCCTCACCATGTCCATAGTATAACCTAAAGCTAGTCCCTTTCCTTTTATTGGTGGGTGATAAACCAACAAATACAGGTCAAAACTTTTATCGTCTGTACAGTGTAAAGTAAAAAGTATAACTGAATCAATCAGGTTTGCATTGTTTTTGAGGATTTGACCTCCAGACGTCAAGGTAAATGGTGGTGTTGGGGTTTCACACACCATGTGCATCGTATTTCATCTCACTAGATGATTCAAGGCTCCATCTTATCACTTTCTTAAGCTGATAGACTGGCTCCTCCCACCTGAAATGGAAATACGTAGTGTTTTGTTTTTTTAATCTTCCTTTAAGGCCCAAATGTCTTAACAGCCAGAGTCTCATTAACTCGTGCACACACACATACATTCACACTGCCATACATGGCGCCACCAGGAGCAACGTGGGGTTCAGTGTCTTGCTCAAGGACACTTCAAAGCTTTTAACTAAAAAAGGCTTGATCTTTCTGTGAACTTAAATTAATTCATGAAAAAAAAAAAATTAGACTTTTTTTTTTTTATCGTAATTTGTCCAAATGGAAAGAAAAGCGGACA
Organism: Oryzias celebensis; assembly: GCA_014656515.1. Classification (NCBI taxonomy): domain Eukaryota; kingdom Metazoa; phylum Chordata; class Actinopteri; order Beloniformes; family Adrianichthyidae; genus Oryzias; species Oryzias celebensis. The sequence goes on along the minus strand of BNCR01000019.1, from coordinate 2,754,627 downwards.
ATTGTTTAGTTTTTTTGTTTGGTTTTTTTTTTTTTACATGAAATTTGACGTAGTGTGAGATGGGGTCCTATGTATGGATGTAAACATCGATTATACTCACTTTTTTTTTCACTATAAGGCTGTCAATAAGCAGACTATTTACAGTTTTATGTCATACGACGCCCCGAAGTCCAGAACTTGTCTGTAACACGCTATGCATTAGCCACATTAGAAGAGTTAGTCATATTAGTGTATTCACAGTATCTGTATGACTTCCAACCTTGTTATTAACACATAAAATAACAGACGGATACCTCTAAAACAAACATTACTGTGACTACGCTAACTTCCCACCTTGTTAGTAACACGTAAATAAAACAGTGTTTGACACCGCTACAGGGTAGCCATGTTTGCGTATTTACAATACCTATAACTCCCTAACTATAAAGTATAATGTTTTCAACTCATAAATAAACAAATGGATACAGCTAAAACACACGTTACTATGAGAACGCTAACTCCTAGCCTTATTAACACAATAAAAAAAAGTCCAACACCGCTACACATTAGCCATGTTAGCAAATGTACAATTAATAATAAAACATTTTGTCAGAGAGGGGTTCTGGATTATAAAGTGCGCTGTTGTTGTGGTTTTGTTTTTTAATAAACGTATTTCCCAATCCAAAGCTCTTTATATGAACTAATTCTGGTCGTGTTTACTGACATCAAAGTGATTTTAGGAGGTACATGGCGCTCTGCCAAAATGTCAGGTTTTTTTTTTTGTTTTACAAGTTGCAAATAAGGTTGGGTTTTATTGTGAATGTGTTAAAGCAGCTAACATGTAGCATGTCGAACAGCTTCACCTTGAGCTACTAACAAGGTTGGGAGTTAGCATAGTTCCAGTAACATTTGTTTTAACCGGATCCGTCTGCTTTATTTACGTGAGGCACACAAAGTTGGGATTTACAAGTATTGTAAACATGTTTACGCGGCTAATACTCCAAGCATGACTGATGAGTAGCATGTTACAAACGGTTTTTAGATTGACTGTGAACGCAGTTTTTAAAGTCTGACTTACTGACGGTCTAATCTCTTCCTCTTGTTTTGGTTAATGTGCCCTATAGTTTTGTGTGCCTTATTTATGACATACGTTGGATTAAAAGACCATTCATCGTCGGTGTGCCTCATAATCAGGAAAGCGAAGTGTGGTATTTGTCGGTTAAGAGCATAAGTTATTTTAAAAAATGACTTCAACCGGCGTTTTAAGGTGGTGAAATGATGGAAAAACTGGACTTGCGACCTAACATTAATAATCCAAGTACACCGTTCTTGATGATGTGAGGGGGTACTTTGTCACACCGCGGCTGTGTTCAAATTTAAAGGTAGATAAAGCTGACCTATTCCTTGTCTGTCAAGGCCGGGTAATTGCTGTTTCCACCGAGGCATATGGCTCTTTGTTGCAGCCTATGTGGACCGACTCCTGAGTGATCCGACTCGAGAGGCCACTCCGGTCACCCGCCCCCCCCGCCTCTGAAGTCTGTATAATGCGCTCGTCTCGATTCGATCCACGTCTCTGCCACAGCATTTCAAAAGACACTTAATTTCATACTTGTTTACAGCTCTCTCCAGAGATCTAAAGTTCAAAATCGCATGCATTTTTAATTCCAAATTAAGCCAGGGGAAGGGGATGGAGAAGGAGGAGGGAAAATATTCCATGTTCACTTCCACGATTTTTGACAAACATGACCTCCCCTTGCCGGGGTGGAGGGATTATGTGGAACAAAAGTTGGCCCACTCGTTGCCGTACTACGGCTTAAGGCTATTGGGATGACAGATTAGAATATCTTTTACCGTTTCTGGGAGATAAGAGAGACGAGGCCATCAAAAAAATGTTGAATATAATGAACTGGTGATCTGCTTCCACCAAGAAGCATTTTTAGGACGACTGCTCAGACATGATCGGTTTCAAAGCCTGTAAAGAAAACCGTCTGGTGTTTTGTTGCTGTATTTTGTTTCTTATTATCCCTGATAATTGCAAATGTGTCAGAGGTGTTGCCACGTGGTGTGAGGCGAAACAACACGGTGATATGTCTCCCGCTCTCAATTAGCTCCCAGTGCTCCAGGTTAATGGAACTTTTGATTGGGGGGAAACTCCAGTTTCCTGGACATGGCCGTTCTCTTGTAGATGCGGCGTACCAGGAGGTCGACCCTCGTTCTTATCTGCCATTGCAAGAAGAAGAGTCACTCTATTGTGCTTCTGTGTGTTTTTACTACACAAGACCACCTAAATGTACCCCAAATCACTTCACTTACTTTAGAGTCTTTTTTAGTCTGAGCTTTATCACCATTTAAACAAATTGTTGGCCGTTAAAGTGGCACCTCTTCAAAGGTCATAATCCCATGAGTCCTGGTGTGGGTTCCCCCTTCAGACACCTCCTGAAGATGTTCAAGTCCTCAACACCTATACGATTTTAAAGTTTTGCTGAAACAAATTGGGAATGGCAGTGTCTAGTCTAGGGATATATCCCTTCACAGGACATATCAAACTGTAGCTGATGAAAGCTCCTTTTTTTCCAGAAGTATCCCTTCACTGCCTTATCTTGATTATATTGGATGTTGCAAGGACAGAGGTGATGAGAAAAGATGACAGTGGAACCCAACAGTAGCTAAATTAAATGAACAATAGATGGCTAACATCTCTTGGGTAACGTCTCTTGTCAAACACTGACAACATCCCAGACTTTGATGTGTGAAGTTCACATCTGTTGTAAAGATTTAACCAAAAAAAAAAAGATCAGTCCTGTCCAGTCATGTGGCAGTCTGGCAGGCCCTAGTGTGGGTGCTTGGCCGGATGGCCCCGCAGGCGGATCTCCTCTGTCGGCCCTACAGTGCAGGTGTGGGGGGGGGTCCTGGCCGCCTCTGCTTCTGGGTCTTGGTTTGGGGCATGGCCGGGAACTTTCCCTCCTTTTTTCATTTTTACATTCACTAAAATATAAACACTCACCTGTACACAGGAGTCAGCTCACATTTGCACTATTGGTTCATGTGAGAGAATGAAATGCTTTACATGTGTTGGTTTGCATGCAAATCCAGCGGAACCGTTGACTAAATAGGTAGACTTTAACACAATCTCCAAAAAAAAAAAAAAAAACCGATAAAATAAAAGCTCAATGTGGAGGTTTATAGTAGTTTTCTAAAAGTAGTTTTATTGCTGAGTGTGTTAAGGAAACTAAAGTTTTGGGGGAAAAAACTGACTTGCATGATTTTTGTGGTTCAACGGTTCAGACCAGCTTTACTAAGAATGTATTTTTACTAGATTTCAAGTTTTCTGGTTCAGTAAGTGGACCTACAGTGTGTACTGTGGAACCCCTGATGACGTGTTGAGGGAGAGTTTTAGGGTGCATTTAAATGAGGGATCCACATTCATGTTCACTGCAACTTTAAAATAAATTGACTGATACCACTAAAATGAACTTTACTAAAACTTTGCTAACTCTCAACCTTCTAAGTAATACATTATGGAAAAAAAAACGTTATTGTTACTACGCTAACTCCAAACAAGATTTGTAACAAGTAAAAAAAAAAAAAAAAAACAGACTGAGGCCGCTAAAAAAAAGTTTACTTTGACTACACTAATACCTAAAAAAAAAATAAATAAAGACTGATAGAGCGACCGCAAAAACAAACTTTAGGCCAACTGTGATCACACCAACTACCAACCTTGTTCGTAATGTACAAATAACTGACTTGACTGATGCCACTAAAACAAACTTTACTGTGACTAACCTTTTTAGTAACGGCAAAAACAAAACTTTAATGTTAATGATGAGCCTCAATGTTATTGGTAACATGTGGAAAAAACAGACTGAAACTGAAACAAACATCACTGTGACTACACTAAACCCCAACCTCGTTAGTACATGTAAATAACAAATGTTATTGTTACAATGCTAACTCTCAAACGTGTTAGTAGCGTGTAGAAAAACTACTGATGCAGCTAAAGCAAGCATTACTTTGACATTCTACCTCCCAGCCTTGTGAGTAACACATTTTTTGGAAGTTTTACAGTATAGGTAGGTCTTTTGGAGTTGGTCGTTTTGAAAGTAGTTTACATGCCAAAACAGTGTCTGCACTCGTATTTTATGCCATCCTAAACGCAAGTTTCCACTTTTTCCAAAAGATCCAAGTAAAGTTTGAAGGAAACGACCCCCGAGTGTCCTGGCTGACCCCCCCATCCCTCTGCACAAACCTCCTCCGGCCAAGCAAAGCCCGCTATCAGAGGATGACATGAAACACCACGCTGCCGGGCATCCTCCTCTTCCTCCTCCTCCTCCTCCTCTGGAGCAAACGCATCAGTGAGTTCGTCTGCAGCTTGTTTGCGGTCATGTTGGAGGCAAGGTGACAAGAGCAATACACGAGAAACATTCCTGTAATTCCCAAAAAAAGAGCTTAAGGAAAAACAGTTTGCGGGGGGGCAGCTGCCACCTCCTTTTCTTCTTCTTGGTTTACCTAACAATGCCAAAAAAAAAAAAAAGATTGTGGGGGTGGAGTTTTAGACACACAAACAGGCCTCCTGAGAAATGGCCGGCGAGAAAGAAGAAATGCGCCCTGACAATCTCCTCTTCCCCGCGGCAGCTGGATGCCAGAAAGGAGTGCCGCTTCCTCCCTGAGATTCTTCCCAGAAGATGCCAGGGATTAAAGGAAGAGAAGACTGCAAGACACTGCCGTGTCACCTAGCATTAAACACCACTAAACTCTCCAGTTATGAGATACTCGCTTCAGAAATGGGTCAGACGGCAAAAAAACAGAAATATTTACCAGTTTCCATCCAGTGACTCTCCTGCTTTGTGGATGAACCACAAAAAAAACATTAAAAAGAGCTTTTTGTAAGAAAAAAAAATGTTCTTTTTACTTTCATCATTTAATTTAACAAAAATCAGCAAAATGTGTCTAAACCTTGTTTTCTGTTCGGGTCAAAATGGACCCATTTTCACAATTTCAAATGGGTCAGTCTTGACCCGAACACTATATAAGGTTTAACCTTTATATTGGATTATAAGATTACATGCAATATAACATAATAACATTATTTTACAATATAGGGGTCATTCCTTGTTTTGTGTTCGGGTCAAAATTGACCCATATTCACACTTAAAAACGAGTCAACATTGACCCGAACACAATATAAATGTTAAAGTTTTATGACTTTATCTGTAAATTAACTCACTTTCTTAGGATTTTAAGACAACTAACTGAATCTTGTTTGATTTAATACTTTTTTTTGTCCTTCAAGTTTATATTTTATATTTTTATTTATTGGAATTTCCATTTTGAAAATGTTTAATTTTTTGTATTTGTTAAAAAGTACTTATTATGGCACAATTTCATCAGTTTTTACGGATGCAGGATTTAAACAAGTAAAGGAATATTGATAAATTTAGCCTAGAAAGCAAATACAAAAACTTTTGAAAAGTTTTGTACTCAATAAATGTTATTAAAAGTGCATTCTAAAGAAAACAAAATTAAAAATTACTCATTTGCTTAACTAATATAACTAATATTATGCTATAGGAACAGTTTTTAAGGGTGCAAAACAAACTTTTGATAATGAACATCAAGATTATAAACTTAATGCAACAATTTGAGTGTTCTTGTGTTTATGCGTCTTTTTACATTTTTTAAATTAAATTCATGGGAAAATTACAAAAAAGCAAATAAAAAAATCACATTTGCCTGTTAAATTCTAACTTTTATTGTCAAAGTTTAGAAGTGTTTATGTATTGAAAATTAATTTAAAACAATTCTAGAAATAGGTATTTTTATTGGATCCTTAAAAATCTGTCTATTGTGATGTTGTCTCATCAGTTTTTAAAGGTAGAGGATCAAAATGTGTCAAATACCAATACAATCAAGTTATGGAAGAAAAGGCAACAATTTGTGTCTTTATAACTATTTTTACTGTGTTTATTCAGGTTTTTAAATGAATTTCAAAGTTAAAAAAATCATATGTTTGTTTTGTTTTAAGTTCAGGTGTTGCATTTTTATGTGCTGACATTTCCAAAAATAATCATTTGTAGTTATTAATTGATATCATTAAAATTCTGAATTTTATAGCATTATTACCAGTTATTAACGGTGTAGGACAAACTTTTTTGAAGGAAAGTCAATCAAATAAATGAATGACTTTTTGTAGGTTAATGTAATTTGCTTACAAGGCCATTTTTAAACAACAAATTGCAAAAACAAAAAACAAAAGTTTCTTTGGTATTTGCTTATTATGATGTTATTTGATCGTTTTATAAGGAAACATTTGCTAAATAATACAAAAATACAAATAAAATCAAGTTCAGAGAAGATGCAACAATTTATGAATGTTTTGTTTTAGGTTTAATTAGACTCCAAAACAGCATTTTGAAAGTATAAAAAAAAGGTTAAAAAAGATCAGTTTTTAGTGTAGGATTACTTAAGTCAAATCAAGCTTAGAAAATAAATGCAACAATTTATGAATGTTTTGTTTTAGGTTTAATCAGACTCCAAAACAGCATTTTGAAAGTACAAAAAAAAAAAGGTTAAAAAAGATCAGTTTTTAGAGTGCAGGATTACTTAAGTCAAATCAAGCTTAGGAAATAAATGCAACAATTTCTTGGTGTTTATATCTGTTTTAATGTGTTTATTCTGGTACTATAAATGCATCATAAGGCAAAAAAAAAATAAAAATAGTAATCAAATAGTCATTTGATCAACTTACAAGGAAACATTTGCTAAAAGAATACCAATAAAATCAAAAAGTAGATACAACAATTTATGAATGCTTTTTTTTTTTATTTTTAATCGGCTTAAGAAGTTGCAAGAAAAACTGACATCAGTTTAAAAAGGTCTCATCAAACACACAAAAAACAAAAGTCTTACATTTTCAGTTTTGTCTTTAGCCTGACTTTTTATTTGCGTTTGACCTCCTTTTTTCCCCTCAAACTTGTTGAGGTCCGTCAAATAATTTAGACAAAGTCTTGGTGATGAAGACAAACTTAAAAAAAGAAAAGAAAAAAGTTTCCTGTTGTCTTTTTTTGTCATCTTTTGCACTCGGCCCGCTCTGAATAATTCAGCGTCCGTCTGCTGGAATGCAAACAAACGGAATAAAACATAGATCGTTATCAGGCATAAATATGAACAAACAGCATCCAAAAGCATTAAAGAAACCGGAGAGCGCCACGTTTCAGAGCGACACTTGAGGACAGCGTTTCTGACTGGGTGGACGGGGGCCCTCCCCACCACCGCCACCTCCACCATAATGATGCGTAGGCTGTCAGAGAGCCACCGCCAAATTACATTCAAGACTACAAAGCCCTTCGTTCAACGTTTTCCGTGCACAAAAAAAAAAAAAAACAATAACTGGGATTCAGCAGCTGCAAATTGCACTCAAATTTCCCAGTCTCTTTCTGTGAATTATTAATGAGAGCCCAACCAAAAAAAGACCAAATTAAAAAAAGAAAAAAAAAAAAAAACACAGGAAGGAGGGATATCCACAGCACGCCAGAGAAGTGAGGAATGCTATGAAGCTGTAATTATGCCACAGAATGAGAAACAAAGTTGTTGGAGCCAGAAAAGCCTGAAACTAAGAGCTGGAAAAGGGAAAGTTTTATTCCACATGCAGGAAGACAAAAAGCTCCACACGCAATTAAGACCAGGATCAACAACAGCATTTGCAAGCCTTCCATATTGAGGGGTTTAATACCCTGCAACGGAGCAAGGAGGGAAGAGGTTACAGTCTCACGGAACAAAGCTCCACTTTCTAGGAAGAAAGAAAAAAATGCAGGAAATTAGACATTTTTAGGACTCTACACACAACATCATCATTAGTTTTTTCCTTTCCCCTTTTGGAAAAGTTAACAAAAAATGCTCCAAAAGTTAAAAAAATCCAATTTTCACCAAATATATTACAAAAGACGTGACCTTTGACCTTTTGTCAGAAGAAACATCCACTTTGATCATCTTAAGGACTCGATTTGATTAAATGGTTTATTTTTCTTCAGACTGGTTGCTTAAGATTTGTGATTCAGTTTCCCCCAGTTAGCCTTGTAAACACTGGGTTGCTAAGGAAAGTAAAATAACTAGTTTAAGCTGAAGATGTGAAAGTTGGTAGACATTATTATCTGTCTGAGATGAACAGAAAACTCAATGGTTTCTATGGACCTACATCTTCTGCAAAACCCCCAATTCAAATCCAATGCAACTTATCCCATTTTAGGAGGCACTTTTCAACGTTTATTTTCCCAAACTTGGGTGATGGTGTTGAAAAGATTCGAACACGCCCCCCCCCACCACCAACAACCATGCAAACCAAATAGAGAATGAACATTTGTGTCAAGATGGGTCCTGTCTTCAGGGTAGATTTGAACCCATGACCTCCCAGTCTTAGGGTGAACATTCTTCCTCTAGGCCTAAAACCTGTCTGTATTTCTTCAAATTGACTTCCTGAAAAATTTTGATTCAGTTTCAACTTGCCAATTTTGTGACTACTGGGTTGCTAAGGAAACTAAAACATTTAGCTTAGGTTAAATATGTGAAAGTTGAAACATGTTCTTACCAGTCCAAGATGAGCGGAAAACTCAATGGTTGCTATTGACCTACACCTTCTGCAAAACCCCCATCCCAAATCCAATGCGGATTTGAGCTGAATTTAGTTTTTACATATGTTGAGTAAAAAGTTTAAAAGAAGAAAGTTCAACATTTTTGAGTCACAACTGTTGGTATGAGTGGAAACAGGTTGGCAAACCTGGACAAGGCAAGCAGGTGACCCGCATGTGACTAAGGTTCCTTTTGAGACTTTTACAAGATTTGATGCTACCATCACCAACAGAAAGTGATATTTGTTGAAATACACTGTAATGGGTGCAATGAATTCTAACTCAAGAAGAGTTCCAATTGTGTGTTTTTTTTTTAAATCTAACTAAAGCGCAAACATTTGGGTGTGTTTCACACATTTTCTCTCATTTCAGTGAATGTTTGACTATCCTGAAGTTTATAGCGTCTGGGATGCATCCCCAGCGTTTTTGAACAGTTTGTACGATTTTAGTTTGCAAAAAAACCCTCTCAAACATCATTTTCTCTCCATCTTGGGTTTTATTTTGCATTCAAATGTTGCAGATCATTTCAAAATGTGCTGAACAGAGAGTTTTTTTGTTTGATCAGATGCTAAGGTCGTCACGCGTGTTCTGCGTTCCTCTGATGAAGAAACCCTCGTCTTTTTTAGCGGTGCATGAAATCTTTTCTCGCGAGAAACTTTCCTCAGTGACTTGTTGAAAAGGTTCTGCACTTTGAAGATAAACGTTTCATTAGCTTGGTTGAAGCTTTTGCATTTTTTTCTTTCAAACGTTTAGCGTTTTGGAGAGCGCCGCCCCTCCACACACACGACACTTTCTGTGGTGTTGTTCTTTAGTGCAGCCGGGCTTCGGATGAGGGCCTGGCAGGGATCCCTGGTGTCCCTCAGGGGTCCAGAACAAAAAAAAAAAAAAAACGCAGCTCAGTCGGTGTGGAAGCTCCTCGCTCGCCCAGCTGAGCTTCATGTAACCGAGGGGAGGAGGAGGAGGAGGGTGCAGATGACATTACAGACTCCCATGAATCCGAGTGGATCAGCTGATTTTGTTGTGCAAATCCTCGGGCCAGGAAAAAAATCTGGTTTTCTATCCATAGAATCCATATTTTTATTTTTATTCTTAATCAAAATTCTGAAAAAAAAAAAAAGCTAATTCTTCTTGTATTTTGCGCATTTTTCCCCATTAAACAGCATTTTAGCTTAACGAGTCTCGTGTTAATGTGGTTTGTAAAGGTCAAAGGTCACCGCTCTTCTGTGCGAGATGCTCTGCAGTTATTTCCTGGGATTGTTCCGCCCTCTAGTGTCAGTTTGGTGGACATGTTGGAATCCAGGTAAAAAAAAAAAGTCAGCTTTCTATTACATTTTTTTAATGAAAAAAATATCAAATAAAAAAAATTAGAGAAAAAAAGAAAAATCAGTAAATTAAAAAACAATTCATGTATTAATTGTCTTTTATTTTGATAAAATAGCCTTTTTCCCTAAGTTCTTAGACATATTTATTTATTCATTTATTTCTAATTTGGTTTTGATCCAGAAACAAATTTCACCTTAAGGAATCCAGCCTTGATCCTGAGTCTGGTTCCACTTTTAAAGACTCTGCTGTGACCCAACAGACAACACAAAATTATACTCAGAACATGGAAATTACATTTTCAAAATAAATGCACCAAAGTCTGATATAAACTTTTATTGCTAAGTTTTAAACCGATTTTCAGGTGTGTTTTTATCATCAAAGAAACATATTTATAATATGTGACATTAATTAAATCAAAAATATTAGGAGTTTACTTTTTTTTGCATTTTATGTATCTTTATGTTAGCATAACTTTTTAACAATAACAATTCAAAATAAACGCCCTTGTTTTTTTTTTGTGTGTCATTTAGTGTAGGCATCCTTTGTATTCCATACTTTATATTTCTTTTCTAGAGGAAATCAAAGCAATTCAAAAAAGGATTTTGGTTAGTTTAGTTAATTCCATTTCAATGTTAAGGCATCATGCACGCAAAAACCGTATTTTAGTATACAGTAATCAGTATAAAAAAGTATTTTTTACAAAAAATTAAAGTTATTTTACTTTTTAAATTCGCTTGTTGAGTATTCCCTGTTATTTTTGCATTAGGTAACCACAAAATGACTCATAATTAACCAAAAACTTTCAGAAACTATACTTTTCATTGCGTTTTCTTTTGAATTGATATGATTTGAGTTAATTTCTCTGACCTGTTTTTACATTTTCTTCATAACCATCAGAGTGGACAGCCTTTTAACCCACGTCCAGACCTGTAAGTCGTTTGGGTCCTGTCCCTCACTTCTGCTCCTCTCTCTCCTCAAGGTCAGCTCGCTGCTATTTCCAGCTCGTCTCGGCCGTGATCCGTGTCGCAAAATGACAAGGTAAAGCATCTCGGGGGGTCAGCTGTGTAACAGGAACGCTTCCTCAGATCGGGAAAAAGGAAATCAATCTCGCCTGACAGTGTCTTCGGGATACTCTGACCTGAGCGGACCGTCTCACACACACATGCTCAGATAAACACTCGTGTTAGCGCAATCGTACACAAACAAACACTTGAGTTTTAAATATAGCACACACACACTCACACACACTGCAACTGTCCATCATTCTGACACAGTTGACCTCTGTCTGCTTCTTTTCGTCCGCTATCTTGTCAAGGTGCATCAGGGAGATGAGGTGTCTGCAAAAAAAAAAAAAAAAAAAAGAAATGAAGTTGACGCCCAACTAACCACGTGTGAAAACGTGCTTTCAGGGAAAATGTGAAAAACCAAGCAGTCCTTACCAAAAAGTCGGGTCTTTGGAAAGTGTCGGCACAGTGTCTGTTTGCTGTGTCCTTCACCTCATTACAACGAAATGTCTTTGGAATTTTGGGGCACGGATCTGTTCAAAGTGAGATCAAAGGAGTCATGTGACTTCATTAAAGAGGAAACAAACCAGGTGATTAAAACTAAACCTAGAGATGGCTGCGCTTCAAAGAAATCCAAATGACTTTAAATGAAATTATTTCCTATTTCCCTACAAATTTCCGATTTTTACGTTTTCCAAAACTGGTAACATTTTGCTAATTTGGAGAATTTTAAGTGTTTGTATCAAAACTTCAGTTTTCCTTTGGGTGGGAGGATGTCCTCATCAGCTTTCACATCATTACAACAAGAATCTTTTTCAGCACAGATCTAATCAAAGGAGTCGTGTGGAAACAAACAAAGAAAATAACAAGAGAAGGCAATATTTAGAATTATTTCAATTGAGTCGTTTTTTAAATTATGTTGTTTCTATTTTTCCTAGGTTTTTATATGTTTTCCGAAAACCGTTAACATTTTTCTAATTTGGACACTTTTTCATCACAGATATGATCAAAGCAAAATCATGTGACTTCACCAAAAAAGAATCAAAGCAGGTGATCAAAACTAAACTAAAGAAGGGGGCGGTTCAAATCAATTGGAATTACTCTTTTGAAAATATTTGTTTTAATATTTCTGGGATTTTATTATTTTTAAAATGTCTGGAATCGTAAAAATGTTGTCAATTTGGACCATTTTAAGGCTGTGAATCCAAAAGTTATTTTTCCTTTGGTTATATGATGTTTTTGTCCTCTTCATTACAGCCAGACATCTCTTTGTTTCCGTGTCGACCCCCCCTCCAGCCCCACATCTTGGGATCATCCGAGGAGGACAGTAGGAGGCTGATTTGGGCTTCTGACAAATATCTTCTTCATAATTAGCTCGAAAGCAACATATCAAACATTAAAAACGTTGGTCGTCCACGACAATCAAAAATATTTCATTTCTTGTCAATTATTCACTGCTTTGAAGGTTCTGAGAGAGTCGTTAATATGGAAATTAGCTTGAGATGCTAACAAGGTTGTAGTTTTTGATCCAAAATGATCAAACTACAAAGGAGCCTTCGTGTTTATTTGCTTTTCAGCCTTTTTTTCCCCGGTTTTTCTCACTGAATGAGGAAAATGTGTCCTTTCAAAACTCAATTTGATGAAACGATTTGATATCTTTGACTTGGCTCCATCTAAAGTAGTGCTGTTTTGGCTTTTTTCATGTGTGCCTCCCCTCCGTGGCTGTCACAGCAGACCTGCCAACAGAGCGGTCACTAAAGTTCCCGTCTGTAGCTTTTTTTTACGGATTACTTCCCCTACAATTAATTAACGGGATGAAAAATCCCACACAGCGGCTTCTCATCTGCAGCTACCTTCACCAGCTGTCAAGTCGGAGAGACGTGAACTGGAAAAATCAGCCCGAGGCAGTGGCTATTTGAGGTAATTAGTTCTGATTCATGCAGCTCTCAATTCCTATTACCTGTTAACTGGTGCCATCGTGGACTGCCTGGGGCGCTGTCCGGCTTTACAGATCCACTTTTAAAAAGCTAGCTTGTTTTTCTCCAGGTGAAGCATGTCAGAATATCTAACAGTCTGTCAGATAGAAGTCTGAAGCAGGAGATCATGTCAAACATCATCTGACTGAAAGGATTTCACGCTGGTTTCTGTTTTAAAATGCAAATTAAATCTAATTTCAATGTTTTTATTAGCCTAAACCAGTCAATCTTTAATCAGTAAAAGCTGAATATCATTAAAGCCCCCCTTTTTTCCTAGAAAATTAGTCTCATGTTACTTGTGTTTTTTTTCTTAGCCAGACCTAAAAAACTTTTAAAACATTAATAAGTTTGGTTTTGCACAACTAGCATGCTAAGCTAGCATGTTGTTCTGAGTATGCTGGCATTGCGCACATTCTCTTAACAGTTAAAGTTCTGTTTTTCTACTTTACGTTAGTCGTGCAATAACTTTTATTCCTTATTCCATGTTTTTTTTAAGCTAAAACAAAAGAAAACTGATTTAACAAAGCTAACTTCCTAGGCTACCATCTCATTTTGGGCATGCTATTTTAGCATCCATGCCACACGCTTTTTCTTTTTTAAATAAACAGATAAAGTTCTTTTATTGCACAAAACAAGTGAAAAGTCTGAATACCCGTACACTATTTTGCTAAGGCTAGCGATAGTGCTGTCATTTTGTACTCAACTTCTTAAACTTCTTGAATAAGAATGAATTTAACGTTGGATTTTTTTTCCATAGAAAGAATGCATATTTTTACTAAATCAAGCCATCAAAATAACATTATTGTTTTATGATTTTGTGTCTAAATTTACCCAATCCTGTTATATGCTAACATTTTGGGCTTGGCTCATTCAAGCTTGAATGTGAGCGTTTTGGATATAGAAGTCCAAAACGTGCATGTACGTGCAAGTTACATTTCTAATGACACTTTGATAGTTGAAATGAACACAAAACTAACCAACTATGGCAAAAATTAACTATGTAAGTTTTGGCACAAAATACATACATTAAATAAATCAAACAAAATCTAGCTTGCCTAAAAACGTCTTTATTTTGCTAATTTATTGCTTTAAGTGAATGTTTGGCATTTCTATTGACAAATTATTTGCCAAAATGAATATAGACCTAACAAACAAACATTGATTAGGTAGGTTTTGGAACAATATAAAAAAATTAAATTAAATTGTAAAAAATCTAGCTAGTCCAAAAACTTTTTTATTTTCCTAATTTATGGCTTCATGTGAATTTTTGGCATTTCTGTTAACACATTCGTTGTTGAAATGAACAAAAACTGGTTTATTGAAAGTCAGCTTCAGGCAAACATTGACTACAAAGAAGTTGCAGATAAAATTCTGATATTTTAGATGTTTTGAAGCTTTGACTTGAAGGATTCTGCTTAAAATAGCACAATTTGTGTTCTTTGTCAAACCTCAGTAGACCTCCTTTAGCCTTCTTTTGTAATTGTGTCTTCAGACACAGCATGTGTAAAACCAGCCAGCCCACAGACATTATTAAGACCGTAAATCTGCATTTTCATTTTTATTTTACAGTGCAGACACTCTAAGCAGGAGTCGCCTCAGGAAAGACAAAACCAGCCTTTCTTCAATTATTTATTCTCACATCAGCCGAAAAAGATGACAAATGCTAATTTGAGTCCATTCCCCATCTGGGCGTCCGAGCGCTCATTAGTTTTAAAGAAGGGTTAATCCATTTAGGTTTTGCATTTTGATATGCCAATTATGTCTCATCGCGGAAAAGGCATCCGTCAAGGTAATAGTGCATAAACACGCGCAGGAACATTAGGGAGTAGTCAGCGTTGTAATAAAGTAGGTGTTAATTGGTGAGGGGAGAACCGTGGGCTAACTGGTGTGTCTAATGTACAGTAGGAATGGAGATGGGGGGTGAGATTTTTGCCCCCACCTCCGACTAGACCCGTGGTTTGCGAGGCCCACGCTGTGAGGGGTCGTGAGAGAGCGATTGGATGAGGAAGATGAAAGAAATCGTGACTTATGGGATATATTTGTCCTAGTATCACATGTAGGTCGGACGTCTTTTTTGTACAGTTCAACCTAATTAGGGGGGAAAAAGTAGCATATTGTATAAAATGCAGTTTAATTTATTCTTTAAGCTAACGCTTACTCCCAAAAAGTCATAGTTTTCTTTTGATCAACAGTATTTCCTCTCACAGTCCTAAAATAGTCCATCACTGTCTCTAAATTGTTCAAAGATGTAACTGAGTGTGCGACTGTCTTGCTCTGCGATAAAAGGGTGAATCGTCCACTCCGCCTTCGCCTCACAGGGACTGGGATGGTCTCCAGCAATCACATGACTAGGACTGTGACGAGTCTCCGAACACTCGGATATTCACGATTTTTGCGACTTCTTGAGCTTCTAGAAGACCCCGGATGTAGACATAACAATGGCTGGCTACGGTTCAAAGAATGCAAAAGGGATGATGTAGTGCTTTACGGTAAACCATTAAAGACTAGAGTATTTAAACTGCAAGTGCAGATGGTTTTAGCCAATCATTTTAAAAAGAAACCACTGTTTTGTACAAGATGTAGACTAGAAAACCAGTTACTCAGGACTGCTACCAAATAACTAAAAGCAGAATAGAAATACTCTCAATAGATCAAAATGATGAGATGTAATGGGGTTTAAAAGTATTTTTCAGTCATATTCTGAAAGGTGTTCTATTAAAAAATAAAAGGTATATCATAGATAAACGTCAACAGTGAGAAAAAAAAGTGTAAAAAAAAAAGAATCCAGGAAATCACATTGTTTCAAAGGGGCTTGTCTATCCTTCACTTGTTACCTGCATTAATGCCACCTGTTTAAACTGAATGGCTGTGTTAAAGACACCTGTACACACCCTTAAAAAGTCAGGCTGCAAACTCTCCACCAGGACCAAGACCAAAGAGCTGTCGAAGGACACCAGATAAAGACCAAAGACCAGCTACAAATCAAAGACCAGACCAAATCCCTGTCTAAGAACACCAGAAACAATAGACCTACCAAAAGACATCAGAGAACAGACCAAAGATCTGTCTAAGGACACCAGAGACCAGCCCAAAGAGCTGTTGAAGAACACCAGGAACAAGACCTAAGAGACCTCGAATGACACCCGAGACCAGACTAAAGAGCTCAAAAAGGACACCAGGGACAAGACAATAGAACTCTTGAAGGACTGCAGGGACAAGACTAAAGAGCTGTCAACGGACACCAAGGACAAGATTGTAGACCTGAATTACACTGGGAGGAATTGATCTACAAAAAGCAAGCAGATTGATGAGAAGAGATGAACTGTTGGAGAGATTATTAGAAAATGGAAGAAAGAAAAGATTACTGATGATCTCCATCCGCCTGGAACAAATGATTTTGAGAACGGGGAGGAAACAACACGAGGAAATGACCTGTGAGCTGAGACCACAGTCACAAAGATTACAATGGTAACACATGACGACCTTGTTCTCCAAAGGTTCACCTGCTTAAACCAACACATGTCCAGAACGTCTAAAGTTCTCCAGAGACCATCTGGATGATCCAAAGGAGGATTGGGAGACAGCCATGTGATGAAATGAAAATGGAACTATTTGATATGCACACCATTTGCTGTGTTCAGAGGAGGAAGAATGCTGAAGAACGCTATACTCACTATGAAGCATGGGGGTGGAAACATCATGATAAGGCTGATTCATTTTTGATTGTCTTTTACAGTTGAAGTTTTTTTTTTTTTTTTTTTTTTTTTTTTTTAAATGATGAACGTTTTAGACCAAACTCAGCTTTCTAAGGTGGAGAACTTGGAGACTCGTGATTAGAGATGTATTTACCTAATACACAAAAGTACCACAAGATGGCAGCAAACTGCAACCTAAGAGGAACCGTTGAAGGACTTCTGGACCATGTTGTTTCAAACTGAGTGTCAGGTTGAGCCTGAGGAACGCTGATGTCTTGATGTATCTGACAGTCAATCAATAATTCATCTTTTAAATGTGTTAGTTTTTGCTCCACCTTTTTAGTTTACCTACAAACAAAAATAGTAAAAATATTAAAAATCTTAAATTTATAAAGTGATGGAGGGGCAGGAAGCATTTGGCCTGTTGATTGTTGCTTCTACGTCACAACTACGAGCTTTTTCCAAGGGCTTTTTTTCATCTGCTCCTGATTCACAATGATTTGAATAAACACTCAAAAATGCTATTTTAACCTTCATTTTCTTTGTAGCCTATATGGCCTTTATGTACAAGTGGATTTGCAGCATGTGAGTGCAGGCCTGAGTGCAAACTGGCAAACAGGAAGTGAGGGGAAAGTCAAGATTTCTGTAACAAAATTTGCACGTTTTTTTTTTTTTTTTTTTTTTTGACAGCGTAATTTTCTATACATATATTATTGTGTATTAAGTATTTAAAATTGTCTGTTTTCATTTATCATTTTATGTTTAGAAAGCTTTTATCATGTAAGACACCATTACACAAGCTCACACTCTGACCTCCCAGCAACTCTAAATAGTTTTTACATTTACTTTTAGTGAAAACGCTGTCATTGATAGCATTAACAAGTAAAAATGTTTCAAAAATATGTTTTTTAATCTTCAATTAAAATTCAACTTAAAAACCAGCAAAAATAAGAATCATAATGCGTCTTTTAATATACATTTCGTAGTCCCTTCAGTAAATCTGACATCACAAGAAAGGATGCTCGCAAGATACCAGTGTGACGTAACATCTCCAGACACTGCAAAGAAGCTTTACACAGAAGGACACGTCACTCTGACTATTTTTTTCCTAGTCGGTACAAACAACGATAAAAACATATTCCCTACTTTTACTCATAATTGTTTGTGTTTGATTTTTTGTTACGTCTTTAAATTAATTAGGCTCCTGACGTGATTCTACACACACTTATAATTTTTACATTATTTTTTTCCTCGACGGATTGGCACCTCTCGCTTGAACACACGATCTTTTCTAGCCTCAGCATCCTTTTCTCCGTCCGCACCGAAGATCACAGAAACCGAGCGGCACGAGGCCTTTTTCGTGACGCACGCGACCGCAGCCGGACCTCCTTGTCGAGCGCGTACCACGCGCTCCGTTATGTCCTCCGGCCATGGCCGCCGCTGACCGCCGCGCGCCACTCCTCTTCCTCCGCTGGCTGCTCTTCATCTCCTGCCTGGACGGAGCGGTGAGGGCGGCGCCCTCCTCCACCTTCTCCTCATCCTCCTCAACCGGGGACAATGGCCTCACTGTCGCGGTCAGAGGCACGGATGACCCGCGGCGCGTGCCCACACCCACGAGTCAGACAGCAGGTACACAAAAAGGAAGGATGGGGGAGGGGAAGGTTACTTAGGCCTTTTATGGGGAGTATATTAATGAACTTTAACCTTTGTTTACTGTGGTGAGGTGAGACTGTGGGATCCACAGTATATCAGGAAGAGGCTCTAGACCCCCCCACAGAGCTGGCCTTGGCGTGTAATTCATGGATGGTTGCTCAGTTGTGCTTGCCTCATCACTTTTCTACCAGTCTCAATCCGGGTCTCCTTTGGCCTCCAAGGGTTTGCCCTTAAGGTCCTGGTGCGGGACCTGGTGACCCGCCAGCTGCTGCCAGGGGCCTCTGTGGGCCTTTATGTCAACCACACCTTGAGGAGTTCGGCTCAAACCGACGCGCTGGGGGAGGTCCTGCTCTGGGTGGAGTACGACCCCGGTTCGGGCCTGACGCTGCTGGGGACCAAGGAGGGCTACGTCCCCAACCCCCTGCCCTGGAGCACCGCAAAGAGACCCCGTGAGTGAGGAGAACTCCCCCTTTATGTGGGTCTGTACAGTTGAGTCATGGGGGGTGTCTTTGTCCTCCATGGAAGGGGGGGGGTCACTCTAGACTATTGTCCCTGCGGGTGTAAACATAACAGAAGGAGGCTGAGGCAGGTGCTGAGCAAGCACCTCCCTCTTGTGCTAATGATCACGCCGTCTGCTGGATGTTCTCAGTCGCTCTGGAGTGTAAGTCACAGACGCAAAAAGAAGCAAAATAACGGAGAACACATCACACATCAGTGTCACTGGAGTAAAAGTCGCAAATGCAAAAAAAAAAGCGTAATAAAGAAGAAAAAAAATCACACAAGTCAAAATGGAGTATGAGCCGCTCTTTTGCAAGAAATTCACTTAACAAAATACATGAAAAAGATCTGACATTTCACAGGGAAAAGCAAACTAACAGAGTAGGTAAGAATTTAGAATGAATATTTACCCTATTCAGCGTCATGAAATACAGAAGGAATTGATTGTCTGGTATATTAGCGGAACATACAAATAACTATCAAGCTAACCATAGCATAAAGTTCATGCTAACGCGTCAGCTACACTCCTTATAGAATTTCAAATCACTAAATCCGTTGAATTCCTTTTCTTTTGTGTCGCTTTGGAACAATTCCGCAAAAAACGCAACTTATTTTCCTAAAAACAAATGTATATTTTAAGCAAATTAGTCATTTCTGATGTTTTTTTTTTAATTGCCTATCTCATCCTGCAGTTTTCTCCGCGGTGACGCTGTCGCTGCTCCCTCACAGTCAGGGAAACATCTGGCTGTTTGAAGACTCGTTGCTCATCACTAGGAAGTTACCAGGTGCACCTCAAAGCATTTCCAAAAACAACAACAGATAAAAGACGCGCGCCAGACTTAGCAAGTTTCACTTAAACAAGTCCGTCTTGCTTTAACAGACAGTTCCTCGGAACCAAAGGTTCGGTTCCCCAAAAGCCTCCTCACACTCCCCGACAGGGGCAACATCTCCTCGGTGGCAGCATTCCTGACCATACCACAGCACCACCTGGGAAAGGACTGCACCAACTGCACCCTGGGAATCACCAGCAGCAAATCAGGCAAGTAGAGAACACAGCTGATTTCTGAGTTTTCTGCTGATTTTCACATAATCTTTTATTTTATGTAAATTGTAAAATATTCCTTAAAATGTGATTAAAATCTGCAGTGTTCAGAAGTATGGAGCTGAAGGCGGTGGCGGCTGTCAGTGTCCTGCTCTTCTCTGAAGGAGTTGAGCTCCACGTTCGAGGGCCCATCCAGATCAGCCTGCCGCTGGGACACGACACCGACCTCAGGGCCGCTGACACCGTCCCGGCCTGGGCCTTCAACTTGAAAACAGGTAGGAGGAAAACTCTCACGCTATCGTGCCATTAGCATACCAACATGGCGCTCAAATCCTGACGCTTTCTGAAGGTGCGTGGGAGAACCACGGTCTGGGCGTGGTCAAAGCGGTGGGCGATGACCTGGTGTGGGTGTATACAGCCTCCCATCTGGGATACTGGATTGCAGCCCCTCATCCTTCATCAAAAGGTACTCTCCATTCACCAACGCAACGCCGTTCAAGCTGTCAGTTTGTCGCTGATAAATGCCGAACATTTCAGACTACTTTGGGCAAGGAAACTCCATAGACTTCCTCTCATACCACACCTACCTGTTGTTGGGAATTCTGGGAGGGACTCTGGCCGTCGTCGTTGGATTTTTGTCCCTGCTTCTGTGTCACTGCGAGTAAGTATTTGCAAGTTTCTAGACCTCGTGCTTCAGATGTGACCCTGGTCCTTCTGCTCTCGTACCCAGAGGGGCCTATCGAGAACCTAAAAGAAGGAGGAGGAGGAGGAGGACGGCGCGGTTCTCAAAGCTCACGGTGCTGAAGAAAGACCAAACCACCTCCACTCACATGGAGGAGGGCCTGCTCTTCCGGTCTGGAGACAACAGCCTAGCCTCCTGCAGTGTCCAGTGTGAGACGCTGTCCACGCCCCGGCACAAGGCCAACTACAACATCTACGTGGAGGATCCAGGGAGTCTCCCTTCAGGTTCTCTGTACGATAACATCGCTTTGGATCGGATGAAAGCCTCTCAGCAGTCGTCTCTGTACATCAACAGTGACGAGGTGGCTCGCATACAAGAGAAGGCGGAGCAGAATCGGGCCAACTTGAACTCTTCAGATAACTTCTTTCAAGACAAGCTGGTTCACCTTTACAACCAACCTGTGGCCATAATCCAGGCTCCGGAGTTGTTTGGTGCCCAGGAGCAGCAGTTGTCAGGTTGCAAGTCTGCCACGTTTCCCAGGAATGGAGCCGACTATGATGCCCACTCAGAGCCGGTGAACAAGGACAGCTATACCCAGACGCTGCCGAAAGCGCCTCACCACCACTGCCAAGGCGGCGCTGGTCCACATCAGAGCAACCCGGATGATCCCCAGCCTCTAGAGACTCCACCGCCAGGGCAAGGGCCCAACGCTAACATGTGGGGGCGCTACAACAATCTCCTGGAATCCTCGGTCTCTGTGCCGGGTACCCTCAACGAGGCGGCTGGAATGGGGGCCTTCAGCAGTGGCCACGGCATGTCCGCCGAGCTGCAAGGTATTTCTGAGCGGACCCTGCTGGAGTTAGGGCGCGGGAAGTCGTCGTCGTCTCACCCGAGGGCCTGGTTTGTCTCCCTGGATGGGAAACCAGCCGCCCAGGTTCGCCACTCCATCATTGAACTCCAGAGCCGGCACCGTCCACCGAGCAGCAACGACACCAGCCTGGACTCTGGCGTCGACATGAACGAGCCTCAGCAGAGCATTCGGGAGACGGAGCGGGACAGGCCCTCGGTCAGGGGCACGTCCGTGCACCTTCACAGCCGAAGGGGAGGGCACAGCGAGGAACAGGACCTCAGTAGTAGCGAGAGTGGTACCACTGCCACCTGCACGCCGGAGGACCCCTCCCTGAGGAACATTTTAGATGGGAGCAGCGGGGCCATTCCCAACATTCCAGAGGAGCGGGATGGGATGGATGCATCTAGCGCTCAGGAGGACAGCGAGTCAAGAGGTACCCCGCCTCCAAGGCGCCTGAGGAAGGTGAGGGAGAAGGGGAAGGCGGACAAGAGGAGTACCAAGCACGTCCGAGAAGGTAGACCGGTGACCAAGAGAAGCTAGGAGACAAATCCCTAAAACCCAGAAGTTCTCGGGGACTGAGAACAAACCCTTGTGGACTGGATTCCGACTCTCTTCAAAGGATTTGCCCCTTTTTTGTCGGACATTGTCAACTTTGCCAAAGAGTCTTTAAGCATATCCAGCGCGAAAAGTTTCTACACCTTGTTCTTTCATTCTTTCAACCGGTAAGATCACCAGCAAGATTCTTCACAGCAAACCCCTCCCCCATCCAGGAAAGGAAAGAAAAAACAGGGTGCCTTCTTAGATTATGGTCACATATCCCAAAATGCCATGGCGCCGCGACCTTGATGCACGTTTTTCTGCATATTCGGCAAGTGGCCGTATGGCGGCATTTGTAATCGGGAGGCAGCAGTTGCATTTTTACACAACACACATTGGCTTTTATGGCAAACGGAAGGTTTTTCTCTAAAAGTTGACTTCCGTCAGTATCCGCCAGCAGTCGAATAATAGGTGGAGAGGACGCCATTATGAAATCAGGTGGCAGCTGGATTGCCGGCCGGCAGTTGCTCTGATTAGACGATGTGTAAATGTCTCCGGTAGCCTGAGGGTATTTCAAAAGCGGTCCATTCTGCACACTTGATGACCGCCATCTACATTCATGACCACACCAACGATTTTCAAAAACATCTTGATTCTGTCGATGCCTCCCCATCGGGTGGTGGCGGTTGTATTTGTGACCGTAGCAGTAATGCCTGTAATTTCAATGAACCGCTGTTTGGACGTAAATCTGGGAGGTTTGCTGGATGGACACAGTGCACTTACCCTCACCAGAAATGCCTGCCGAAAGTTCAGACAGCTTTCCAAGTGTTCGGTCCTCAGGCGTGAAGGGTCGCCGCGCCGGAGGGGAAGTATTTGTTGTACAGAAATGCTGCCGTTGGAGGCTCCTGCCTCAAACTCAAGGTTTTAAGGTCCACAACCACTTTTGTATGCATGAAGATGAATGTTTTACCGTTTCTGCACAACCATTGTTTTCCATGTCGGATTTCAACGTTAACCTTTAGGATTTAGGTAAAAAAAAAAATTACGTTTGGTTCCCTGGACACTTTATACTTTCATTCAGGGGATAAACCATCATAGAATCCCATCCTTTTAATGTTATAAGTCTTATTGTAAGTCAGTTTTTGAACCTTCTTGGTTTCATGTAATTGAGTCACTAAATAATTTTTCTGTTGTGACATTTGTCGCTAACTTCGTAGCCAGAAAGGCCGATGCCTTGATGATTTATTTTGAAAGAAATTCAGACTTTCAAACAATCTGGTTTTCTCCCAAGACTTTTAAACTTAAGGTTCTACGTAAGCTAAGACATACCAAGCAACATCTACGAATCTGAGATTCTTTATGTTTTTTGTTCCTTTAACCCTTTAACACACTATTTAACTGCGAATAACGTGATGCCAGCAGATTCTGAAGCGGAGAAAAGTAGTTTTGTGGTGATATGCAACACTTTACAGTTGTGACGCGTTTATGCAATAAACATAAACATGCTAATTCTGTCACGGAGAAACACTTTCCATTACTAATGTGTTTCAGTTGATTCCCGCTGATCCTCTAAATTTTCCCTCACGCTGACAACATCCGTCAAAGGGTTACGGTATGTCAATGATCTCGTGTTATTTAGGCATCGCCAGCAACACCTCGGGTGTTAAAGGGTTAAATGCTATTTTGCCAGCAGGTGTCTCAAACTGGTCTCATTATAGTTTTAACAATTATTCGAACAAATTGAAACTAAACTGTGACGAGTCGGAGACAAGAATGAGAATGTCGTTTTTTTTTTTGGTTCAAACTTTATTTGTGTGATCATTTTTTTTTTTGCTAGCTTTATGCCCAGTGCGATAAAACCTTTAGGTTCAATGGCTATTTAATGAACTATTTAATAAAGGTAATGTTGGTAAAATTTTACTGAAACATAACCGGTGCGTTTTAAGGCAAACTTTTTTCTGATTCGGCATCCTTGGAATTGTCAAAATAGGAGGTCTTGTAACGCTACGTTCACACCCAACATGATTTGTGAATTATATTTGCGTCCACTGCTGCCAGACGCTTGTCTTTTGACGCTTTGGAGCTACCATTCAGAGTATTCAGACCTGTTTATTATTTTCTCAATACAAATATGAAAAAAATCATAAAGTTTGGGAAATGAACAATCAATTTCTCCTTCATGTTGGATTTGGACTCCGCCCACTGATAATGTCATCAGCACGTCATGGGCCAAAGCTGAGTTACCTATTGGTTGACACAAATTTTGTACCAAAGTTCAGATGTCTGAACTCTGGAAACATTGCAACGCCTAAAACGTGCTGCCACTAGTCCGCCGTGCCGCACCTAACACTCACAAGACCTTTGATCAAGTTTGTACACTGACTTGGCGTGGAAATTGCGCTCGGTGTGAACGTAGCTTTAAGGACACGCTAAACAGAAATGAGCTGTTTGGAACCTAAACAGGCTAGAAGTGACACCACGTTTACAAAAGCTGCTGACATCACTCGTAAAAAAAAACATTCACTAACTTCTCCAGAAATGCTAAAAATGAGCAGCAATGCATGTTTGAATACTGACAAATAAAAATAGCAATATTATGTTTAACTCAAATCCTTAAAAGAATTTTCACGCTGAGTCTTCCACTAACCCACAATCGAGTTTCCATGATTCTGTTTTGTGTACATATAGAAGCGACATCTCTTGATACTTGTGTCGTTTGATTTTATCTAGAAAGCCTGAGCGAAAAGCGGGAATTTAGTGTTGTTAGACGCTTCTTAGTCGGGGTTGGGGAGAAAAGGTTCTTTAAAATGTAGCAGCTGGAGAACGTTTTTGTAATACCGCTTTGTAGTTTGTGGAATTGGAATTCCAAACGATGCCACTGCCACTCTGGTTTTCAGATGAATGTATCTGTGCTAACTTTGGTGTAGCGTGCCCCCTCTGTGTGGACTTTTCTTTCCCCCTCGCCTCTTGTGTTGCCCCCCGTAACAAACGTAGCGCTGTTAGTGTTGCTTTTCTGTGCACTTCATTAATAAAATGAAGCTAAAATCGATGATTTGTCAACAAATTCTTTATTTGAAGGTGTTTCATTTGGTCTGCGTTGTAGATATTTGCAGGTAAAAGACGAAAAAAGTTTCATGTAACCTTTTAGTCTGGAACCTTCACCTGCAGACTCAACCCCTGGACGTGAAAGGCCTCGGGGTGGTGTGACCTTTGGCCCCTCCGTCGTTTTTCTGTGCTTCACAGCAGCCACATGTTAGGGCTGCTTTGACACCACAACCGTTCTGTTTCAAACGCAAAGAACCGTTTGGCATTTGCGTCTCATTTGATGTGTTGGCTTGCTCTAGTAGGTGTGGTGACGTCATCTGGGCGGAGTACAGGACATAACCATCCAGTGGACAGGCGTTAGACTCACGCAGGATCGGATCTACACACTCCGTGTGGAACTGTGGGATGTTTTGTTGTTTTTAGCTAACTAGCAACCACTGACTGCATATGAGAACTGGACTAAGTGACCAACTAGTTCCAAGAAGCCAGAAGCCCTCAGACTTATTTTTTCATGATATTCAAGTTATAAACTGACCAATCAGATCCTTCAATAAAAGTAAGTGGAGCCTGCTAGTCCCCACATCCACTACATTCAAAACATTTATTGACAAATTTTGCATAGCCAGCTTTTAAATAAGGGTGTGCACTGTGATTATTGAGTGGTTGCCATAGAAATGACAGACCCTTACCTTTTCCCTTAAAGTTTCCCCTAACTTTTCCATTAACTTCCCCCTATCCTTCCCTAAACCTACCCCTTAACTTTTTCTATAGGGTTTCCTTTAATTCTTTCCTGAAAATGTCCCTTAACTTTTACCCTTAACTTTCTTTTTAACGGTTCCCCTTCTCTTAACTTTGTATTTCCCTTAATTTTCTCCAACCCTAGTTCCCTAACTTTTCACTTAACTCCTCCCCTAACTTTTCCCCCTAACTTTTCTCTTTAACTTTCACATTCACTTCTTCCCTAGTGTTTTTCTTAAATTTTTCCCTTAAATTCCCCCTTATAGTTCCCTTAATTTTTCTTAGTTTTTGTCTTATCTTTTTTGCCTTATCTTTTTCCCTAACTTTTCTATTTCAACTTTCCCCCTTAACCTAACTCTCTTAAATTTCCCTAAACGTTTCCCCTAACTTTTCTCTTGACATATTTCATGTTGTCCGAAGTGCGGGCTACAAGACATATGTCAATCAAGCATTTCGAATAGTGGACGCGGAGGGCCATCAGGCATCACCTACTTTTTTTAAGGAATTTGATTGGTCAGTTCATAACTTGAATGGGGGAAAAGTAGTTTATGTTATTTGAGCTTTTTTGGAACCAGCAGATACTTCCTGTTTGGAAAGTGAGGGAGGCGGGATCACTTAGTCCAGCTCTCAAATACAGTCAAATCTTCCAAACAATTACTCAGCTCACTAGCAAGGCTTTACCTTGTGGTTGCAGGGCAGATTCCGGACGCATTGATCCTGCCTAAAACTCTCCAGGCAGAGACGACACTGCACCCCCTCATTGAGGAGTTGAGACCACACCTCCACTCTCTTAACAGGCAGGCCTTCCAGCACGTGTTCTGGCAGAGGGTCCATCGCCACTGGAACTACGCTGAGGGGGAGACGGGGTTCACAAATGCCAGGGATGGAGGATCTGAACGTCCTAAAGACTTACCCCTCTTGACAGGTTGCTCCCTTCAATTCGCCCTCCAACCACAGACGCCAGTCCTCTGTTCTACTCTTAAAGAATTTTCCAGATTAATCAACTAAATTGGACAAAAAACTCTTCCAAAAACGTCTTACTTACTGTTTTAAAAGCAAGCGGATGCTGTAAATGACTCCTCATGCAGTCCTCACACAGAAACATGTAGCTGCAAACTGTGCATCTGGACAAAACAACAACAGAGGTTTATGGAGCTTTAGCAAATCTCAGTTTGATGGTTTTCTTTTGAAGGACCTTTCAGAACTAGGGATACCAGCAACTCCTCAACTGGGCTTCGTCAAGCCAAAAAAAAGTACACCAAAATTAAAATAACTGTTGAAAAAATCTATTGAAAGAAACTGTTGGCGGCAACACCCAAAATAACACATGCTCTATTGCCTTCCATAGCTCTACCACAGTTTACACAATTAGTGCAAATTAGCTGGAATTACATTTTTGCGTAAACTTTTGAAGTTACAGTAGCCAAAAAAATGTTAAAAAACTAAATTATATTAAATCAGCTTTGCAACGATGTGCAACACACAACTAACGTAAAATCTTGAATGTTAATGTTTCCCTTAACATTTCCCTTAACATTTCCCTTAACCCTTAACATTTACCTTAACATTTCCCTTACTTTTCCCCTTAAAGTTCAACCTTTTGTCCATGAACTTTCCCTGTAACTTTACCCTTTACCTTTCCTTTAGATGTTTCCCCTTAACTTCCCCATAACCGCTGTTAACTTATTTCCTAAATTTTGAGTTTAACCTCAGTGTTTTATTTTTTCCCCTTATCATTTTTCCTAACTTTTACCTTAGCTTTTCTACTAATAATTCCCTTAACTTATTCTCTAGTATGTCCTTAACTTTTCCCTGAACTTCCCCCCTGAGGATTTCCCTTAACTTTACGTTTCCCTTAAATTTTCCCTTAACTTATTCCCTAAATTTTATCCAAATATTTCATGTTAATTTTTCCCCGAGATTTTCTTTTAACTTTTTCCCTAATTCTTCTATTAACTTTTCACCTAATGTTTTAGACAACATTTGTTCACTTGAATTCTGAGATTTTTTAAGTTGTTCATTGAAGGTTAAAAATCGTAAAAGTATTTAAACACAATTGATTCCACATTCATCCTTAAACGCATCGCACACTTCAGAGTGTGCGCAGAGTGCTAAAACGTGTTTACGGCAGCTCTTCTTTTAGTTTGTGCAGACATTAAAAAAATAGAATCAGCCATGACGGTTAATACTCACTTGAAGCATCTTCCAGTGACGGGGCGGAGTCTGCAGCAGTAGCAGGACACTCCCAAATGCCTGTCCGGCTTCTCCTGCTCAGCTGCGGTGAAGAGCTTTGTGGCGTTCCTGGCCAGCATCTTCAGCATCAACAACGAGCTGAAGGTGCTCCTGCACAGAGGACACTTCACAGACTTCTGCACATCGGTAACCCTCTGTTTCTCCGCCCAGATTGTCATGCAGGATATGTGCACGCTGTTGCCACAACCGAACCTGAGGACAGGGACAAGTTTAAGGACACACAATTCTTTCGTGTTTTTTTGAATCCATAATCTACTGTTCATATCTCTTTAACACAGAGAAATATTTGATGTTTCTTAACAGTGGCCAGTTTAGCTTTCCTGCAGAGAATACTTTAACATATCACCTGCTGTGATGTCTCTTCAAAGAGTTTTTACAAACTTTATTTTGTTAAATGTTACGCATGTTCCTCCCACACCTTTCCAATTACTTTTCCCTTATTTTTCCCCATACCTTTTCCCTTAATTCTTTCCTTGATATGTTCCCTTAACTTTCCACTTTTTTCTTTTTTTTTCTCCTTAATTTTACTGGAACATTTCCCTTACTCTTTCCCTTAACTTTACACTTAAATTTTCCATTTTGCTGAGGGACCATAGATTTCCCCTTAGGTTTTTTTTCCTTGAATTTCCCTTATCTTTACCTTTTTTTTTCCCAAATACACACTAGTTACCCTTACCCTTAACTTTTAAATTATCTTTCTCCTTACTTTTTCATTATTTTTTTCCCTTAAATTTTCCCTCTAACTTTTCTTTTTTTTATTTTTTCTTTCAATTTTTATTTAACTTACACTTCTCTTAACTTTTTTCTATTTTTCTTTTTATACTTTACCTCTTAACATTACCCTTAACTTTCCCCTTAAATTGTTTCTAAATTTTTAAGTACATTTGTTCCTTAGTTCTTTTACTTAACTTTTCCTTTCAGATTCTTTTAGTTTTTTACTGTTAGTTGCTACCCTTCATTTTATCTTATCTTTTCCAACTTTTTCCTTGGTTTTACCTTAACTTTTCCTTTATTTTTTAAAGCCCTTATATATTTTTCCCCTGGATCTTTTCCTTAAAATTTTTTTACTTATTCCTTGATTTTCCCTTAACTTTTCATTTTTTTCTTGCATTTCTCTCAACTTTTTCCTAATTTTTTCCTTAAACATTCCCCTTAACTTTGCCCTTACAATTTTTTTTCTAAGTATTTTTTTCCCCTAGTTCTATCCCTTAACCTTTTCCTAATATTTTCCTTTAGTTTTTTTTTTTCTACAATTTCTCTTAATATTTTTTTTTCATGTGCACACATTTTCCCTTATTGCTTCCCCTTAATTTTTTCCTTAACTTTTTCCTTTTTTTCTTAAATTTTTACATTCGTTTTTACCTCAGCTTTAGCTTATTTTTCCTTGTTTATTCCCTAGTGTTTTCAAAGCTTTACATAAATTTTCCCATTAGTTCTTTTCCTTAGTTTCCCTAGTATTTTTAACTTGATTTTCCCTTAACTTTTCACTTATTTTTTTCATAATGTACAATTTTTTTCCGTTAGTGCTGTCCCTTAACATTTTTCAAAATGTTTTTTTTCTTTTTTTTTTTTTTTAAACATCCCTTTTTTTAACATCCCTGTTTACCTTAGTGCTTTCCTTAACTTTTTCCTTTGTTTTTCCCTTAGTTGATTCCCTTAACTTTTTCCTTTGCTTTTTCTGAATTTTTTCCCCTTGATTTTCCCTTAACTTTTTCCTTTTTTTCTTAATGTTTGACACACCTTTTTAGCTTTAGTTTTAACCAAAAAAAACACGAGAATGCGTCGCTGGTCCGGCGGCAGACCTTGAATGCAGCGGCAAAGGAAAGTGCTGATTGCCACAATAGGTTCAATAAATCATCAGATCAGAGAGTAAGGTCCCTTCTCATTGCTTTTTTTGTGTAGAGGATGAAGCAGAAATTTTGTTTTTAAAGAAGCCTGATATAGAGATATAGAACATTTGGGCCATGTGACCAGAACTACTTTTTTATGTGTGCATCAACACCCAGCAGCCAATCAGATTTGAGTATTCACCCGGACCATTTAAAATGCAGAAACACAATGTTTGTTTCTTATGGCTATATATCAGCATCGTTGTTTTCTTGGAGTAAAACTGTAGACATTAAAGTCTTTATAGTCATGCTTATCTTACTGTTGATGTGTTTTGTGCACACAAGATTACATTTCTGAGATATCTGAGTTAACACTTCACAAATTCAAACTTTTCAGATATAAAATATACCTAGTAAAAATTGTCATTAATCTGATAAATGTTTTTGATCGATTGACAGCACTACTTTATACTTTACTTTTCCCTTGACCTTTACCTTTTTCCTTAACCGTCAAAATGGAAGCTAAACTTCAGACAGCCACCACATACTAGTCTGACTTTTAAAGTACAATGGAAAAATACAACAAAAATAACTAATAAATAAAGTCTAAATCAATCTAAATAATAAACCTAAACCCTCTGTGTTTAAATCTTAATTAGCAATGCCACTGTATCATTAGCGTTGTTTGCTGCATATCAGGCACAAGTGTGACAATAAATCCAGATCCATGTGGTCCACAGACCGGTACCGGCCCATGGGAGTTTAAAACACCTGTGTGGGGTTATGTTTCAGTCTGCACCTGCAGTGAGACACCGGCAACCTTTTCCGCAGCAGCTCCTCCAGGCAGATGGGACACACATCCTGGGGTTCGATCCCCTTCCGGCAGACGCTCCCAGCGCCGGGCTGGCCCCTCTTGGCCTTCAGTTGGTGCGAACCCTCCAGCAGCTCCAAAAGCTGCCTTTCCAAAAGTCCAAGCTGGAAGGAATCTGGAATCAGAAAGTAGGAGAAGTTTCTGCTGCAGGACACAAACCCACTACACTTCTTCATCATCATCACTAAACCTAACGACTAGGAAGCCTGACATTTTTAAAGTCCCAAAAACTTACTTGAAGAAAACTCTGCACATGAAAAAACTGAAACTTTAAAACGTATTTTTCAAATTAAAAGCATGATGTTGTTCCTTCAAATATTTTAATGAATTCAATTGTTTTTTCCTCTCCAAACGGATTTATCAGTCAACTATTCTTTCTCCCAATCGATTCGCAGGATTGCGTCTTTCTTTTTTTTTATTTTGAGGGTGTGTGCAGAGTTTTGCGCTAAAGTGTGTTTACAAATCCTACACAAAATCTACAACTTCCAATTCAACATTTTTTTCTTAAATAGCTTCTCAATGGTGCTCCCAATGAGTAAGGAGGCGAAGCATCGAAATCCGAAGGAGTTTAATTTTGTAGGTGGGCCTAAAAGTGACTTTTATTTTCATTCAAGATGGCAGCCTCTTCCTGAGGTCAAAGGTCAACGGCGGGGAGACATTTTTTGCTTAAATGTACTGTAAGAAGGAAGTAGTGGAAAAACTTACACTGATGACCTCTGGGTAATCTGAACTTCTGAAGTAAAATCCTGAAATGATTAAAAAGAAAAAAAAAAGTTAATTACATTTCAAAATAAATCCTCCAGACCTGCATTAGCATCAAAAATGACTGGTGGGACACGTACCAGCAGATGTGTTTGCAAAGCTCCGCCCCCTCAGTGAAAGCGAGACATGTACAGGTGTGTGGGTCCCCCAGACACACCTGTAGAGACAGAGACAGAAGCTAGGCGTAACCTGCTGTTTGCTGATCCAGCAGCTCCCAAAAGGTCACAGTGAGGTCACCTTGTAGCTGTGGGCCTCCCCGTCTTCTTGGAGCAGAAAGGCTGTCGGGCCGTAGGACTTCAGAACCCGCATGGTGGTGGCCAGAGCTTGGTCCTGACTGAAACTCACTGAATCGGGGAGGGTGTGCCTCCAGGGGCTTTTTCTATACATGCTGTCATGGAAGAAAGTATTTCAAAATAAATAAACAAAAGTTTAAAAGGATCCCAAACCCTGTGGTTCTCATTAGTGATTAAGTAAACAAAGTGGCCCCAAAAACATTACAGACAAACTTGTATTTCCAATGTATTATCTTACAGACCACCTTCCTGTTACAAGCAAGCTAAATATGAAATTACAACAATTTTGTTTTACATATGTATTTTAAAAATAGACACTTTTAAAATGTAACTGAAAAAAAAAATCATCTCCACTTTTACATAATTTGCTTTGCGCTGTTTTGTTGCTTTTTGCGCGTCAAAACTCAACAAAATAGACTTCTGATTAGCTTAATACAAACAAGCTAGCACAAGCTCACTTCCGGTCAAATCTGAAACTTTCAAACTAAAACTAACCTAAATGGAAAAAATTTTCTCTTCATACAAAAAACGATTACATTAAAATAAGGCATATTCCTTCACATTTTTAGTAAAATAGATATACTTTTAACTTTAAATACTTCATTATACAACTCGTTACTTTTCAAGCACACTTTTATTTACGTTTTAGGAGCTCCGGTTAGCTTTAATACAAACAAGCCAGCATCTCCTTACTTCCGGTCAGAACTAACCCCTGAAAATTGTCATTTATGCTTTATCGATATACCTTATTTTTGAGTCACATTCTTCTTTTTCTGGTGTCAAAAAAGTCTTCGGTGAATGTTTGCCGCCCGCCCCTCAGCCGCTTTCTGCTTTATTTCACGACGTGGAAGGGTCTCGGACGGCCGTAACCATAGTAACAGCAACCTTGCAGAGAGGGGATTTGGCCAGCAGAGGGCGGTGTTTCTTCGAGTTTGAGGCTGAAGCAGACCGTCGCAATAAAAGCCTTGAAAATGAAACAAATACGACTTTTAAATTTAGAAAAACAACTTATTGACATGATTAATGAATGCATGGATTGCCTGTATGGAAAAATATGTAAAAAAAACAAAAAGAACACTGACATTCAAGTACATTTGTTTGAGCTTTTACATATGTTTTCCTTGGTTTTTTTTGCTCAACTTTCAGTAAAATGTAATGTTGTGGTTTGCAGGAGACACATTTTTATCCCTTTGTTTATCGTTTCATTGTGTTAATGCTGGGATGTTGGTTGAGCCTTATCATTGGTCCAGTGATGTCACGCGCCGCCTCATTTGGCTTTTTATCAGATCTCCTCAGGCTCAGTGTCGCCTCTCGCCTCCTGTGCCAAACACACAGAGGAGCTCCTCCTGAGGAAATCAGCATCCGACCAGCGTGATTTCCCAGCAAACATCAGCTCAAACACTGAAGGAATACTCAAGTCCACTGAAATCAACCGTTTTCACTGCTTCTGGAAAGGTAAGAATGTTAGAAACACATTAAAATCCACATTTGTGTTGAATAAAATAGCTAATTATAAGATTTATTTACCTAAATGCAAATTTTTGAGCACAAATAAACTAAATCAAGATGACAGAAATCATTCTACAGCAGCACAGACAGGCTTCCAGCAACAATGCGTCTTGTGAAAAATTGTGGAAATCCTCTCATTTCGGACCCTTCACTCAACGAGGTGGCATTCATTCCTGTGAGAGCCTTTGGGAAGTCCAGCGGCGTGTGCTTGGGTGTGTTCGAGCAGATTTAATCTACAAGAAAAGTGCAAAAAACTTCCTGAATTTGTTTTAGAAAGACTTCCAATAGAAACTGCACCCAAACAACACCTTTCCATACTACTTTAACTTATTTTACAACCATTTTCCGTGCACGAATAAACTCTTTCATGCACAACTAAACTAGGAAAACAGCATATGGTTGTTTGCAGAGTAAATACCGTAAATGCATACAGATCATATCAGAGTCATATATATATTTGAAGCTGTGAGGGGTGTTGTATGGCATAGCAAGCACATTTTGGCCGTTTTCGCATCAGCTCCCTGGCTGAGCTGCTCCTTCAGGCCCTTCACTGCCCCCGTTTTGCCTCTGCTAGCCTGGTCACAGCTGCATGTGATCAATTCATTAAAAAAAAAAAAGTTCAAAATGTCAGCTTTCCTGTTGGTTTTTCTCCATAGCAACCATTTCATTTTTTGGTTGTCTGGGGGTGACAAACACGTTTATGTAATTTTTAAAAGAAACGGCTAAAGTAAAGTGTTGGATTTCCTTGGCAACTGAGGTTTTTTTTGCCCACATTTCTGATAGTGTCTTATATGTCATATTGTTTCATTCAACTTCAGCCAGGGATTCGTGTCTGAAATTCTCACAACATTCTTTTTAAACAATTAGCAAACTATAGGGAGTTACCTCTTTTTCAAACTCACCACTCTAATGCCAATCAAAATATACAAACTTTAAAACCAACATTTATTCCCAAGTAGCTTCCCAATGATGCTCGAGGAGTTAAGAGGCGATAGATTAAAATAGAAAGATAAGGTTTTTTTTTTTAAAGATTCTAGATGGCTGCCTCTTCCCAGGGTCAAATGTCAACGAAACTTAAGTTGTGGTTGAGGACTTAAGCTGGCAACATGTGTGTTAAATTTTGTGAAGACCGATCAAGCAAAAGTTTTCCTTTTCCGTACTGTACAGAAGTTGCCAAATTTCACACTTTGCCACAAAATGGCCACCAAGCCGTAGATCCTTTGACCATCCCTTAATAATGTCAAAACTTCCTTTGAATATCCCTGTGTGTTTGGGTTTCGTTAGTGGAACCCCAAAAGAGATTTTGTTGATTTTTTGATGGTTTCTCCCGCTGTGATGTCATCATTTTTAGGGTGACGGTCGTTCACTATGCCCACAATTTAAGTTTACCAGGTGCGAAGTGTGAATATTGGTTTGAGGATGTTTCGGCTGCAACATTTTTGCTCAAAGATAAAGTAAGACGGAACTTTAAAAAAAGAATCTGATTCTTGGTATTCAGGTTTGTTGCAGGACATAAATATCGTGATTTCCACGGGCGCCCCGCCTCCAAATCTCTCAGCTAGAACTGCAGAAAAAATCAAATAACTTTTTTGTCATTTTGGTTTAAAAAGCTATTTTTTAACTTCATTTATAGCTTCAATTTCTTTTACTTCCCAGGTTCTAAAATTGCTGACAGAAGTGTTGTGGGGCGACGGGGGTGGGGGATGGCGTTGCCTTTTTGACATGTTGATGCGTTTTGACTAAACCTCAGTGAAACTGCTCAGCATTCAGGGTGCAGGAAGGAAGCCGCGGGGAAGAGAGGAAGCTAAAGGTCAAACCGGTGACCCTGACATCCCAAAAAACCTGCCTTGGAGAATTAAAAACGCTGACTCTATTTATGCATAAATAAACCTATTTTTAACGTAAATCAGCTGGACGCATTAGCTAGGCTATTGCCAACAACTGCAGAGATTTTGAAGGAGAAAGAACAAAAACCAAAACATTAGTCAAAACAAAAAGAATTGTATCTGAAATTTTTAACAATTTATACTAAAACAAGTGTTTTTTTTATTATTTCAACGATTAAAATGATCCATGTCTTATTAATTGTTTTGGGGGTCTTTTTGAATATTTTTGAAAAAATATTTATGAAATTCATATGAAAAAGTCAGAAAAATATCATATTGTTAGTTTTAGCATGATTTATTTTTTTTGACAAAAACCTTTCTGGAAGGGCTTTTCAGTGCTACATTATCTCATTACAACAGCAAGTTTATCCTTTTTAATCCTCAGATCTTCAAATTAGTTTATCAGAGGAACCACAATCATAAAGACAATTCAAGATTACGTAAGAGATTTAAGAATACGTGATGTATGAAAACTTATATCATTTTTTTTACATTAGAATAAATCATACTGCGCATACTGAAGCAAAAATAAGTAACGTTTTTGTCAATAAAAGATCAATCAAGTCAATTTTCACAATGTGTTAAAAACTTTATTTTATTCTCAGTTTTTTTTGCGTAGAATTTGTGCTAAATTGTTCTTATTTTGGAAGGTTTGTCTAAAGTCCTCCAACAAAAAAAGTAGTTTAGAGTCAAGAAAATCATAAAGTGATGGGAAAAATGTAATTTCTTAAAAACACTTTCAGAGATAGCTTTAAGCTAGGCTATTGTTTATTAAATGTTAGCTCAGTCTTTGCAGTGATTCTTTAATAAATAAACAAAAAAGAAGGCTATTAAAAGTACTACAGCTTTTCAGTGTTACACAATAAAAAGTGTTTTTTAATGGAAGAAAATGGAATAGAACTTTATTTACTATATAAAACCAATATTTAAATTGGTTTGTCGAACAACCCAAACAAGAATCCTGACAGTTTAAAATCTTTTTAGCAGAATGTTTTGATCTAAATCTTTTTAAGAAATTCAACCTGCATTGATGCGTTTTGAAGATCTATATTAGTTTTGGTGTTTTTTTGTTTTTCTTGTCTTTAGGACCAGTATGAAGATCAGAGCGCAGATGGATCTGAGCTTCATCGTCTACCTTCCGGTCCTCTTCTCCCTTGATAAGGTCAGGATTTTTTCCCCATCAAAAGATTTAAAAAATCTCAAATTTAGTCAATATATGACATTTTCAACTTTTCAGTTTAGTCTTTCAAAAGCTAAATATTCAAATTAAAATCCCTAAACTTCTATCAACAAAGTGGCTTTGTTATTGAAGAGTTCTGAAATATCTCTTAGAAAACATTTTTTCACTTAAAAATAGAAGACAAGACTAAATTGAATTTATTTTGTGTAAAGAACAATTTGACCATCAAACGGTTCTTTCTGTGACCATGCACTACCAGGAAATCACTCTGTTTGATTTTTATAGTTTATTTGTAAAATGGTGCAGAAAATACACGAGTATTTATTCAATAACAAAAGTTCAGCTCAGCAGTTTGTAATGGAACCCTAGTTTCAGTGACAAAGGTCAAAGGTTTCTTGTAGGTTTTCAACAGGTTTGGATACCTTATTGCCGGTATGTTGGTCCCTTCTTCCATGCAGATCTTCTCAAGAGCTGTGATGATTTGGAGCTGTCGTCAACTCCCTCCAAAATTTCTCTTTAGGATTGAGGTCCAGGGGCTGGCTAGACCACTCCAAAGCCTTAAGATGCTTTTTACACAATCGCTCTTTGGTTGTCATGGTGATGTGTTTGATCATTGTCATGCTGGAAGATCCATCTTCAGTGATCTCACTGATGGAAGGAGGTTTTGGTTCAAAATCTCTCCATACATGACCCCATTTATCCTTTACTTCAGAAGGCTCCCTCGTCCTGTCCTCTTTGCAGAAAAGAATCGCCAAAACCATG
This sequence comes from Oryzias celebensis, assembly GCA_014656515.1. NCBI lineage: Eukaryota > Metazoa > Chordata > Actinopteri > Beloniformes > Adrianichthyidae > Oryzias > Oryzias celebensis. Next base: position 2,717,636 of record BNCR01000019.1, on the reverse strand, counting down.
ATGTTTCCACCCCCATGCTTCACAGTAGGAATGGTGTTATTCAGCGTTCTTTCCTCCAAACATGAAGAGTGGTTTTTCAACCAAGAGTCCCATTTTAGTCTCATCTAATCATATGATCTTCCTTATCCTCGTCATCATCTAGATGGTCTCTGGAGAACTTTGGACAGGCCTGAGCGTGTGTTGGTTTAGACAGAGAGACCTTTGGAGCTCTGCAGGACGTTGTTTGTTACCATAGAAACCTTTGTTCCTGTGTTCCCAGCTCTCTTCAGGTCATTGATCAGTTCCTCCCTGTAGATCTGAGCCATTTCCCCTTTAGATAATTTAGTCCACCAGGTGAGATCTTGGATGGAGCTCCAGGTGGAGGGAGATTGTCATTGATCTTGATCTATTTCTCACATTTTTTAATAACTGGTCCAACAGTAGATGTTTTCTCATCAAGCTGATTGCTTATTGTGAATCGGTTCATTTCAGTCTTGTTCAGGTCTACGATCTTGTTCTGGTGTCCTCTGACAGCTCTTTGGTCTGGTATCTGGTGTCCTTTGACAACTCTACGGTCTTGTCCTTTCACTTCTTTTTGGTATTGGTCATAGAGGAGAGGTTGCCTGTCTGATAGATAACCAGTTCAAACAGATGACAACAATACAGGTAATAAGTGGAGGACAGAAGAGCTTCTTAACAGGTAACAGGTCTGTGAGGGAGAGAGTCATTGGTTTTTTGTTTGTTTGTAGGAGATAAATATTTATTTTCTGAACCATTATACAGATAAATTCTTTAAAAATTAAACAATGTTTTGGTATCTGTTGTTTGACAGTAATTAACAGTGCTCAAAATTTAAATGAGTTTCAAATGTAAATTTTAATCCATCCTAATTTCAGCCTTCGTCAAATAGTTTTAGATTTGTAACCTGATCCAATGGAAAGAGACATGTGAACAAAAGTAGCATTATTTAATAATAGAAATCTGTGAAAATGACAGAAATATTTTATATGTGATTTCAAATTCTTTTTCTAATCCACAGCCTTTTTTGCATCTTGACATTTTTTTTCCTATTTTGTGTTTGTCAACTTTTTAATCCATTAGCTAGTGGAGGCAACATCTCAGGATCCTCTGACGCCTTCGCCTAAACGGCATAAACAAATTTCCATGGCCCAGTTCCAGTGCTTTCAGAGGATTGTGAAAGAATCAAACACCAAAACAAAAAGCAACGGTGAGCAGGACTGGCAGCAAAAGAACCTACTATCAAATGCTGTATATTACTTATTTGCACATACCGTATTTTCCGCTCTGTGAGGCACACTTGAAAGCCTTAATTTTTTCAAAAAACAACAGTGAGCCTTGTAATCCAAAACGGCCTGCATTTGGATTGATTCTGGTTGTGTTTACTGAGGACAAAGGCATTTTGAGAGGAACACTGCGCTCTGTCAAAAATATTTGATCTGGTGTTACAGTGAATGTACACTAACGCGGCTAACGTGTCACACTGCCAAACTGTGTTTGTTTTACGTATTGCTCACAAGGTTGGGAGTTACAGGTATTGTGAATATGCTAACACAGCTACTGTGTAGCTTTGTTGGATCGTGTTTTTCTTGCGCGTCACAAACAATGTTGGGAGTTAGCGTAGTCACAGTAACACTTGTTTTAGCTGCAACATTCTATTTTTTTTAACATGCTGGAAACATGGGTTGGAGTTATAAGTATTGTGAAAACGCTAATGTGGCTAACATGTAGCGGAGTCTGACTGCTTTTTAACAAACTGCTAAAAAGGTTGGAAGTTACTGTTGTCACACTAACGTTTGTGTCTGTGATATCGGCTTATTTTTTTAAGTATTGCACACAAGGTTATTAGTTCAAGGTATTGTGAGTACGCTAACACGGCTAACAGAACGCGAGCTTTGTCAAATTGTATTTTCCATGTGTTACTAACAAGTTTGGAAGTTAGCGTAGTCACAGTGCTGTTTGTTTTAGTATTATCCATCAATTTTTTTTACATTTTGCAAACAAAGTAGGAAGTTGCAGCTATTGTGAATATGCTAACGTGCCTAATGTGTAATGTGTTACTAAAAAATTCTAGACTTAGCAGTTAATAAACTCTGACGTTTCGCATAATTCAAACAGTTTGAAAATAGATTCATTGCCTTATATTCTGGTGCGCCCTTCACTACGGAAATGTGGTAATCAATTTGAAAAAACATTAAGAAAAACAACCTTTTATCATTGTTAACTATTAAATAAAACCAAAACTAGCTTAAACCTAGATGGTTATTGAAAAAATGTCGGCTAGTCTAACTGATCAATGTGCTTTGCTCCTGGAAGTGGGACCGTTGTGCAACATAACGTGGGATGGATGGTTGTGTTGGGACCAGTCTGAACCTGGAGAAACGGAGCAAAACTGTCCAGGCTACTTCAAGGACTTTGACACTCAAGGTGAGTTTCTGCCACTTCTTTACAAACAGGTGCTGATCTTATAGAGATGCTGCTAAATAAACAAAAAAAAAACCCTTCAAAATAAGATGAATCTTTTTTAAAGAAAAATCAGAGTTTATTTTTGGTTTAGCAACACAACTACATTGTTTCAAAATGTCCAGTGATCATGTTATGTTGGCATTTTTAGGAGTGGGAATTTTTACTGTTTATGTTGATGGTTACTTCTTTTGTACCTTACTTAGGAGACTGCATCAAGTCTGAACGGCCAAACATTTCAAGAAATCTCAGTTTGCAAGATTTTATGGTGTACGAGAATCCCTGCTAGCTTTTTTTGTGGGAAGCTTCTTTGCTAATTTAACATTAAATGACTTACAGGGCACACATTTTTTTTAAGGTGTGTGCGTGAAAAAGAATGAAGTAGCTGAAAAAAACTAACTTTTAGATTCAAAATTATGTCTGTGGTGAGAAAAGAAATCTTAAAAATAGAGAAAGTTAGCAGTAACAGCTTTTTATGCTAGGCTAGGCTAGACTAATGCCTTCTTTGAAGCATAAGCGCTGAAACTTCGCAATACATTTTTGACTTTGCGAGTTTAAATGGTGTACAAGAATCCCTTCAAGCTTTTTTTCTGTTCAGATTTGCTTAGCCAATTTAGGATTAAATTATATTCATCTTAAAATTACATTGAAAAAGTAAATACATTTTAAAGAGTGGTTTGGCTAAAAACCATTTAAAACCTTTAGGTTCAAACTAGCAGTAAAGGGCTTTTATGCTCTGTTAGGCTAGGCTAACACTTTTGTCAAAACCTAAGTACCAAAATAATATTTTGATATTTCATATAAATGAAAAATAATTGTGTTTCAGTGATTTTTTATTTTTATGACAACATATCTCTTTGAGCAGCAATGGCAACCAAAGTCTGCACAGACACTGGAGAGTGGTGGCGCCACCCAACAGGAAATCGAACATGGACAGACTACACGAATTGCAAAGCTAACGTTACACATCACGGCACGGTAAGAAGAAAAAAAAACGTTTTTTTTTAAATACTATTTTATTATGTCGCTGTTATGCCCTTAATATTTTTTTTTTATTAGCAGGCTGCAATGACTCACTTCTACTTGATCATGATTGGCCATGGACTGTCACTCGTATCCCTGCTCCTATCTTTAGGAATCTTCTTCTATTTTAAGTGAGTTAAATTAGCGCTTAACTTGTAGTTCCAACGTTAAAAATAATCATTTAAATGTTTCCCGCCCTGATGTCCACAGAAGTCTGAGCTGCCAGAGGATAACGCTACACAAAAACCTCTTCTTCTCGTTTGTGCTGAACTCAGTAGTGACCGTTACGTGGTTCTTGGTTCAGAAGGAGGACACTGTGAGTGATCAAGCTAACAGCAGACACCATACCTAGATCTTTTCCGTCATTTGTCGTTCTTGTTCCAGGCCAGCTGCAAGCTGCTCGCCTTCATCCAGATGTACACCATGAGCTGTAACTACTTCTGGATGCTTTGTGAAGGAATTTACCTGCACACCCTGATTGTTGTGGCGGTGTTCGCCGAAAAACAGCACCTTCTGTGGTATTACCTACTAGGCTGGGGTCGGTGACACTTCTGTTTCTGTTTAACGATTTCAACTAAAATATCTCAAGACGTCTTTCAAAGCGACTCCACATGTACTTTTGCAGGTTTCCCCCTTGTGCCAGCGGTCATCTATTCAATAGCGCGCCAATGCTACTACAACGACAAGTGAGTCTGTATGATTGACGCCATCAATCACTGTTCACACTGATGCCAGACTGAGATGAGTCAGCAAATGTCCCTGGCATTTACAGATGCTGGGTCAGCCCTGCTACTTCCCTGCTGTACATCATCCATGCTCCCATCTGTGCTGCATTGGTGGTAAGTGGTAGATGAGGCCTCAGTGACTTTACTGCGTGGCCCCTCTGATCGGTTTCTTTTGGCCCTATTTTAGCTGGGGTTGGAAAACACCAAATACTGACATATGGAAAGAAATATCCGACTTTTAGTGGTTTAAATCAGTTGGGTACTTCATTTATTTATTTACAAATTTACAGCGTATGAATTGGACTTTGACGACTCCATGGCTCAAAAGTCGGGCTCGCCTGATCTTGTTTCCACTGAGCGGTACGATCCGGTGGTCCAGGCAATGTCATGTAATGCAATGCAATGCAATGTACTTTTCAGGTGAACTTTTTCTTCTTGCTGAACATCGTTCGGATTCTTATCACCAAGCTGAGAGTGACGCACCAGGCGGAGTCCAGTCTGTACATGAGGGCTGTGAGAGCCACCCTCATCCTCATCCCTTTGCTCGGCATCCAGTACGTTCTTTTGGCCTACAAGCCCCACGATCACTGGATCGCAGAGATCTATCTGTACATCATGAACATCCTCATGCACCACCAGGTCAGTGCACTCCCCTTAGCTAAATACTATTAAAAGAATTGATGACATTAGCTACCATAGGCCAATCTCTACTCCTTAACTTGTGAAATGTGTTTTTTCCCTTTGTCTTAACTACAGGGTCTTTTGGTTTCCACAATATTCTGCTTCTTCAATGGAGAGGTGAGACATAAATCGCAAAGATAACCTTTTTTGGTGGAATACTTTTAATTGATTGATTTGTAAAATCTTGGTAATGTCCAGTGCTAAAAGTGCTTTGACTATTTAAAATCTCCGTTTGTAATTATGGTTGGTGTTTGTTTGGTTATATTATCCCTATTCAGACCTTTTGGTTCAATTGTATTCATATGTAGGCTTTAGCAATTATGGGATGCTAACGTTCTCACGATCCGTTCCAAATGTATTATTATTGGTTGTGTTGTAAAAATCTTGGTAACTTTGTTTTGATTATCTAACTTATTGGTCTAAAAAATATTACCATAGTTTTGTCCTAATATTGTGACATTTTAATTGTTACTTAGAAAGATTTAGCAGTTAGCTAACATGCTATTATTCTTGTACATCATGCAGTTATATTACATTTGTGTTTTGAATCTAACATGTTTTTTTTTCTTTTTGTAAAATCTTCGTGTTATCAAGTCAAACTCAGTTTTTATTATTCATTTCTGTAGTTTTGACTCTGATACATTAAGATTCAACATTAACGAAATTCTCACGATCTATTTCCGATTTATTATTAGTTTAGTTTAGTTTAGTTTTTTGTTGAATCTTCATTGTATTAACTGCTAAGATCGCTAGCCATTTAAAAGCTCAGTTTTATTTTTTTTCTTTTATCCTACTTATTAGGATTTTGTGGTTATACGATGCTCATGCTAACTATTCCAGATTTTTTATTTTTAGTCAAACTGTATTTTTGTCAAAATCTTGACATGATCTAATTCTATCTTTGCTTTGAATATCAAAAACTTTCAGCCTAAAAAAAGCTTTTTTTTTCTGATTTTTTTGACCTTTCAACTCTGACTTATTAGTTTCAGCATTTGGCCAATATTCCATTAATTTCATACACTATTTGGTTATTTCAAATCAATATTTTTAGTTTGATGTCAGTTTTTGTACAATCTTAAATCTATCCAATCCTAAGATTGTTTAAGTAAAGTGAAAGCTCAGTTTTTATTTGTTATTTTGACCTTTCAACTCTGACTCATTAGCATTTAGCAAAAAAAGCATGCTAATGCTAATATTACTGTGATCTCTCCAGTTATTCTAAATTTGTTAAGAATGGTAAAATATTACATTTTATAAAAATTAAAACAGAAACTTGGGATTTCTTTGATGTGAGAGATAAGAAGATGAATTTGTTCAAATCAAAAAATAAGACGTTCAAGGCACAAGACGGATTTTTTTTAAATAAACTTTTTTTAATCCAAATATTGACAGTCAACATTATAACTTTTAGAGATTTATTAAAGTTATAACATTTTTTTTAGGAGATTATTATTTTCAGTGCTGACATTTTGATTATTTGTTATTTCTATATATATTTTATTTAATCTAAAAACAAAAGTAAGACCAGCTTGAAAGTTTTCAACCCAAAATAAAAATATTAACAGTTTCCAAAGATCTGTTTTATTTTTTTCTGAAGTTAGTTTCTAGTTTTAGACCCTTTTTGGTAAAAATGCATATTTTGACTCATTTTTGTACGTACAGAAATAACAGTTTATCACCAAATTTGACATGTTTTGTTTAACCCTCACTTTAATGATTAAAGCTGCATGAAAACTTTTGATAACTATTGGAAATTTCTGCTAACAATGATTTCTTTCACTAATAAACAAAAAAAACTTCATGAAAGAAAAATCCCAAAGAGAATTAATGAAAGGCCTTTTTTTTGCAGGTTCAGACTGTCCTTCGGAGACACTGGAATCTGCAGCGGATGCAGTTTGCTGGAACGTTTGCCAACGCCGACATCTTCCGCTCGGCTTCTTACGTGGCGTCGTCGCTTACTGAGGTCCACCGCTGCTATAGCATTGAAAGCCACACCGAGCATATAAATGGCAAGAGCTACTCAGACATTTTCCGATCGGATAGCCCATTTGTGTGAAGGGGAGCGGACGGCGGCCATTCCTGCCACTTTCGTCACTTTTATAGATCACTGACCTTTGAGAAATGTTCTGCTTTCCACATCTGGACAAACATGATCATCATCAACTGTTTGAAGAGTCGGTATGAAATCAATGTTGCTTTATTTTTTCATTTAGTGGGACTATTGTTGACATGAGGATGTAAGTGAGTGGAAGACTGAGGTCTGGACGAACAGTAAGATGTTAAGTTGAGGGTTTTAAACTTTTCCCGTGTCTTTCATATTTATGTTCTTTTGGTTTCTCTTGTACGTTAATGCGATGTTGGTTGAATACGTTGTTTGTATCCAAATGAATAGCTAACCTAATGAAGCTGACCAATACAAGCAAGTAAACCCAAAACAAAAAAAGTGATGGCAAAAATTTACATCCTGGCTTGTATACAATAAAAAAGGCGTAATGAAACATCTTATTCTGGGCCCTAAATGTCAAACATTTGTATGTTAGGGTTACATTAGCATCAATGCTAACATAGCCCTTCTATTAATGAACATTTTTTCAAAGAGTTTTTGGTTTTTATTTTTAATTCCCTATGCAGGAGAAACCAAAATAATTCCGGTATATATATTTAAAATTGACTATGTACATATGTAGAAAGATTAATTGTACAATTCTGTACATGTTATTTCATAGTTTTTTTTTAGATTCCTACCTGTACTACTTTACTAATGAAAAGACATAAAGCAGTGGTGAACAGTTATTTTGATCTAAACCAAAATGGAGGCAAAGTGCTTACTTAATGCACAATTGTGTTTGGGCTGATTCAGTCAAAGTTATTTAATTTTGGAACTAGGACAAATTAGGATTAAAATACTTTTTTGACACCCGCTTTCCAAGCAACAGCACTTTGTAGTACTTTGCTAGTTCTTCGGTTGTCTAACAAAGGTTTTAATGGATAAAAAACTCATTTTATTTTGACAGTATTAATAATATTTTTTAAATTACAGTAATAATACATATAATGGTTTACAGTGGGATTAGAAATATATCTAGAAAGTATCTGACCATAACGTAAAACGTTATGACAAAAAAAGGAGAAGCTAAGTGCTAGCCTGCGTTATAGAACCTGGGACCTGGAGCTAGCAACATTGTTGATAAATGTTTGTAAATATTTTCTGTTAGTTTACACAATTTCAGAGGGGAAACTAAAGAAAAAAATGTAGATAAACATGTTGTGCTGTTTTTATGCTACAAACTGCCATTTCCTTTTCAACATTTTTATAATAATTATTAGCGCAAGTAGGCTAATGAACACATTGAAAAATATAGCTGACAGGTTAAGCTATTATGGACAGTTTAGAGAAAAAACTGCTGACTTTAAATAAAAACTTATTTTAAGCATATTAAAAATGCCCCCATTTTTACTTGGTCAGTTTTCAACACAAGCTACTGTTGTGTTAAGCTAACACCTGCTAGCATAAAAGTGGTTTTCATGTGGGTAAAACAGTCAAACCACATGTTGTTGCACAAAGGCAGAAATTGGAATATTTTACAGGTTAGGTTTGGTTCCTTTTCTGTGTATGGTCATGTGTCAAAGTGTCTTTGAGCAAAACAAAACAGATTATTGGTAAAACAGACTACTTATTGTTGTTGTCCTTTTTTTGCATGTTTAAAAACATATTAGAAAAATATGACAGCTTTTATTCGAATTGCTTGTGTTTGTATACATAAATTACGTTCTTTGGCTTTGTACTTTATTTTAGACTTTATTTTAACTTGTCTCATCTTAGCAATAGAAAAGTTGGACAATAAAGAAATTTTGGTGTGGAAAAGGTTACAAAATTAGCTTTACCGGACTTTGCCGGACCGGAAAAAAATAGATATTCATAAATAAAATGTTGGTTGATGACAAATTTGACTAAATTTTGAAAGTTTTGATCATGACAAGGCAAAACAATGAGTAGGTAAATCCATAACTGCTTCAACTGTCAGTTTAAACTATTGATATTTTAGCAGAGATACTGTGGTGTTCAGGTTATGAAGGAAACCCCATCTAAATGATCACCGTATTGTAGTACAATAATGTCACAATGTCATAAATGTAGTTGTCACTGAACTTTCTGGCATCATTTTTTGTAGTAACATGGTAAAATGCACAAGATAAACTAAGATCCTGATATAAACTGATAAATCGATAGAAAATATGACTTCTTGGTTTCAGTCTTTGGCTGTTCCCCCATGAGACAAACTGTCTTCATTGTCTCTCCGACAAATTTATGGTCATTTAGGGTGGGACTTCCTTCTCTGACCCAAGACGTTGTTTGCCAGTGTAATGAGAAGTGTTTCTACACAAAGCAGGGTGGGTTTGCTCTTCAGCCAGAATCTATATGCATCCAAGCAGCAGGTAACGTACAGTTAGGAAATCCTGCAGGAAAGCAGCGGTTCAGGAGGTTTGAGAGGACACTAACCAAACTGTCAGAGGATCCAGTGTGTGGCTTTTCTCCAACACATCTGCAACTGAAACAAATCAAACATATGTGTTGACTGTCATTACAAGTTGACGTTCACATCCACTTTTATGGTTTCCAGTCATAACTGACTTCCATCTGTTTGGGACAGTCCTGTCCCCCATTTTCACCTTTGTCCTGCTTCATCGGTGTAACAGCTGGCACCACTTCCTGTGAGGATCGCAGTGGCACAGGTTTCCTTTCACAATGAGCATGAAAAAGAAGTTCAGCTATCGCAACATTGTCCATCCCCTGTTGTTTACCTCAGCTGAAACCTGGAGCAGTGGTCGAATCACACGCTTCCTGTTTCTAAGAATACATCTCCATTGAACCTTTGGTTTGTGGACTCCAGTGCACAGGGTTGCAAACACTTCCTTGGCCTCTTGACTAACGCTTGTTTACGGCTTTAGCTTCCGCTGAAAGCTTGAAACATTTAGCCGATGCTGCCACATCCCTGTGGATTTTCAGCAGGCAAGCCGGTAGCGATTCTGTGAATTCTGTCAGAGCAATTTCCACAGGACGTCACAGAATAGGACCAGACATGCACTCAGCTGCTCAGGGATGCGCTACAGAACCCACATTCAAGAGTACCTCACGGTGTCCAAAGAAGTCTGAAAAGATTTAGGCACCGAGGTCGTTCAAAAAAGTTTTTAAGGACAAGTGATTTATAGTCTGCAAATGTTGACATTATGAGATTTTTCTGTTTCTGTTTACATAAAGTTTGTTACTTTACAAATTGGACTTCATCTGTTGCATTTCTATTAAATGTTTTTAAACAAATGACATGCATGACTTTGGAATGAAAAATATGGTAATAGATTTGGGAAAAGAATGTATGTGTTTTGATCTCAAAACGTTGAAGGTATTTCTAGCTAGCTGGATTGTGCTACAAAATTGTAAAATGTTTTAGATCATTTACAGGGCAACATATCTAAGAAGTTGGATTCAGATAAGTAGCTATAAGATACTTCTAAAGCGTATTTAACTCATTGTATATGTGTATTAACTGTTGCTCAACAAAGATATTTGTTGCTCACTGTTTCTTTGGATCAGAAGTATAAACTATCATATCATCTGCAAATGTTGACACTGAGATTTTTCTGTTTCTGCTTGGTTAAAATGTTTGACTTTACAAGTTTGACTTATTATCTTACATTTCAATTACAATGTTAATTTCTGTTTGCAGAAAATATTTATAGATTAGGAATTTTAAAAATGGTAATCGATGTTACAGAAAGGAACAATTTTTCAATGTCCCACTCCTGCATTTTCATCTCAATTGTTAATGACATTTCTGGCTAGCTTAATTATGCAAAAAGATGATAAAAAATAGTTTGATAATTTACGGGGCAAAACAACATAGATGTTGGTTTTAGATCAAAAAGAGTTTAAGATACTCCCAAATATATATTGTAATTGTATTTAACTTATATTTATGCAAATTTATGTGGATTAACTAATGCTGAAATAGGGTATTTTTTCTCACTTATCAAAGTTATAAATCAGTATATCATCGGCAAATGCTGACACTAAGATTTTTCTGCTTCTGTTTGCTTAAAATTTGTTACTTTACAAATTGAACTTATTTTTGTTAACAAAGGACATTGATGACTTAAGAATGAAACATCTGTCAATAGATCTTAGAAGAAAGAATCCTTTTTAAAGGGGCCATTTCTTCATTTTTATCTTAAATGTTAACGATGTTGGCGTGTCTGGATAGCTTGATTGTGTCACAATATCATAAAAGTGTTTACAATAAATTATGGGGTAAAATATTTTAAAAAGTTGATTTCAGACGAAAGAAGGTTTGAGACACTTCTAAAGATCCAATTCAAGCATATTTGACTTAAATTGATTTCCATTTGTTGCTGACTTATGATATTAGTTGCTCACTAAGTGTTATGATTTTTTTTTAATCAGAAGTTTTAATCATTATATCATCTGCAAATGATGACACAGAGATTTTTCTCGGTGCATGCAGCCAATGTCAATGCGTGAGAGTTGCAATTCCCGCGTTTTCATCTTAAACTATAGAGGCGTTTCTGGCTAGCTTGATCGCATTACAAGATCATAAAAATGTTTACGATAATTTACGGGCCTCTATATCAAAGAAGCTGGCCTCAAATGAAGTGGTGTTTGGGTTTGTGGGTCATTCCTGTTGGGCTTCTCAATCCTGTGCAGGGAAACTCCCCGTTTCCCTTTGTCCCACTTTAGAGCATCCTCAGAAACCACTTTTCTTTGGACCACAAATCCCAAGATCTCTGGACAAAAACAAAGTGTAATGTACACGTAATAATGTTGATTTCAATAGTTTAAGGGAATATTGAGTCAACTTGGAACACCAGCATATTATTTAGCAATGTGGTCAAATATTAAAGCATTACAGTTCAACACCACATGTGCAGGAGGATCTCTTAGCCTTCGGAACAATGGAATGAGCTCTTGGCCGCAGCTGAGGGCGTGTTTGGCGTTCAGTGGAAGGATTCTTCTTGGATTTGACAACGGCTTGGGTGGGAAGGTGGGAAGTCTGTGATTCCCTGCACAGCATTTACATCCAAAGTGGGGTCGTGAATCATTTGAGTTGCTCATCTTCAACACTCAGCCGTCTGCTTTGGTGGTTTGGTGATTAAACCTGAAGATGCGTCATATTGGAGGTTTGATTTCCACAGAGGGAACAAATCAGTGCCGATTCGGGAAAAAGTCCTTACAGTCATTTTTCATTCTTAGATTTATTGAACCTTCCAGACTTTCAGTTTATAGCAGAACATTGGATAAAACTATTACATTTTAGATGGCTCCTTTTTTGGGATGTCAGAAACAAAATGTGAACTTTTATAAGGACTATGTGAAGGTTCACAATCAGTCAGCAGAACATTTTTGTTCTTCAGGCTCACGAACAGTCAACAACCGCCTCCTCCCCTACAGGTTTTACCATTTTTTGCCCACAGACTGCCCCAATCACCTGTAAGGCCAATGATGACCAATTATGGCCAATTCGATCACATCTGCATGTTCAAGCGACCACTTCCAATGAAAAAGTTTATGCAAACGCACCTACTGGGTTTCCACGTTCAAAACTCTTGCATTTATGCGTCGCTACGCAACTTTTCAAGTCCATTTTCGTACTCTATGTACAAAATGAGTGGCTATGAAACGCACGTAGAGAGTTAAACCAGTAGAACTTTGACCAATCGGGGATTTGGGTTTGGTAATGACGTATACTTCACGTCCTTTTCATGAAATGGAAAGGCCAGCCATTTAAAAAGTCATCATGGGGGAGAAATTAATAATTGCGGTTTGTGCCCGGATGGATTTATGTGACTGGAAGTCTTTTATATATCACAAGGGAGCTGCATAAGTAAAAGCCTGGAGCAAGAGTATGTGTGAGTATGTGTGTTGGTATCTAATAGTTTGAACAGCAAATGGTAAAACCGAGTTCCTGCTCTTGCACTTGTGCTGTATAATGTAGCAAAAGGCTTAACTAAGTGCATGAAAAATAAAGGGGATCAAACTGATCCAAGAAAAAAAAAGTAGGTTAACACATTGGAGAAGCTTCATATCCGCAGACATGTCCATACAACACGCAAAAGGGGGTCAGAGGGAAGGAACTAAACAAACATTTTGATCAATTCTACTATACCGGTAAATATAAATAAATTAAAACAAAATCAATAACTATATCTTCCACATAGTTTATGTTTTCCCACATAAACCAAATATTTGCCTTCAAAAAAGTCCATAATGAAAGAGTTCCCCGCGGTGGTTCACTCCAATCTTCTTCCTAATTGTCAATGGTTGTCACCTGAAGTAAAAACAAAGTAAAATAAAAGTTTTTTTCTCTTAGAAATTAATCAAGATGTGCGCCCCTATTATAAGATGGCTTTAAAATGTTTCAAAAATTAAAACACACAAAAAAACCCCACCTAATTGGTGGTACAGGTACAGGCATTTTGTCAACAAGAAGACGGCATTTTGGCTTCGTTTGGAGCCAACTTCAATGTTTTATTTCAAACATGACATCTCAGACGTGCGCTCCTTCAGCAGTCTTCAAAACACGTCCATTAATAAGCCGCCATCGCAGTTCTGAAGTGCCCAGTTCCTCCTGGCGAGGGAGGCGGGCTGCTCTTCACTTGTTTAAGGCGCGCCGTCGCTCTCGTCTTCGGCCTGTTCCTGCCAACAGGAATTCCCTCGCTCCTCTCCCAGTTTCCTGCCATTGTTCTGCTCGCTGCCAGCAGGCACAGACCCCTCCCAGGATCTGGGGAAAGGTGGGATGTTGAAGCTCCGCATTTCCCTTTGATCAGCTTCAACCTTAACCAGCGGGGGAGGGGTGCGTGTGAAAGATAGGGGCAAAGTGGTTTAATGCAATTACGTGACTTTATCCCAATTCATGTGTGAATTCGGATAAGGATAAGGAGGGGATGCTTTCACCTCCTGCCTGTTAAACGAAATGTATGGCAAAAATGTACAAAAACACTTTCAAATTCTACTTCCTAGTAACATTTGACTTAGACAAGTCTGCCTAACAAGTTCAGCATTTTTCCCAGATTTAGTTTAGCCTTTTCACTCTTTATTCTGATCTTGAATTTAACGTTTTAGGGATTAGCATGTCGTCAACATTAGCTAAATGAGCATTTCCTGTTCTTCATCAATATTTTTGTATGTTCATTTTTTTCTTTCTGTTCATGTAAATCTTACCAGTCTTACATTAAGTTTTGATTTTGTCATTTTTTTAATCATTAAAAGCATTTATGAACCATGTTTTTATCCATTTATTTACACAAGTTCAGCATTTTTTAAGCTATCTTTTTTAGCCCCTATGTATAAGCATTTTTTAAATTCTTTTTAACAGTTTACCAGATTTAAATAATTTTAGCATTTTTCTTAGATTATTTTGTTTAGCTCTCTTGCACTTTTTAATCTAAATATTAAATATGTCTTTGAAATTAACATATGATCAACCATGGCTAACTGACTATTTCCTGTAATTGATCTATAAACTTTTTTGATAAATGTTTATATTTCTTCTATAAGCATTTTAAACTTTTTTAGCTTTTTTTTTTTTTTTTTTAACAGTTTACCATGTCCGCACCAGTTCTAAGTAAGCTGCTAGGCACTAGCTGAGGCCTTCGAGGGGCCCTCGTCTTGGTGGAAGCTGCTGCTTCCAGAATCTCATCTGCTGTACCCGGCCTCCTCTCGCAATCCGCCCAGATGAGCCAGATGGGGGAAGCAGGAGACCCCACTCGGTAGACTCCTGGAGAGGTGAAAGATCGGCTGATTTCTATACCCGTCACACGTCCATGAACCGTGGGGGATTATTAGGCTTTTTATATACAATTCATTAGTGATTCGTCCTTCAATTACAAAATTTTAATGTGATACATGCACCGTTTACGCAAGATGAAAGGTATATGCATTTCAAAAGTCCGTTAGACATACGTAGATATGTCCACATATGTGGAATGTTCGAAAAAGCCACAACTTTGTCACAAGACCTCCACATTTGCATAAGATTTACATTATCATTGTGTAAACTATCCATCAACTGCGTAATTCTCAACAAACCAAAATTTTTGAACAGCTCTAAACTGAATTCATGTAAATACCCGCCGGCCGAAACCCTCGAGGAGCATCTATGCACATCCACAAATGACAAAAAACACTTATGAATTATGTATGTCACACATTTATCATGAAAGACAGAAGTTACACACGTTGACAACGCACAAACTGTACGAAGTAGCAGTGTTAAACAGCCTTCAGAATGCACTATTTACCTTTCAACTGCACTTTCCCAGTGGATTCTTTCACTTGCATTCCCTCCCAGCCATTCAAATCTTTCAAATGGAATAGAACTCATATTCATGCTGTTAATGTCAATGTGTGAAAAAGTTTTAATTTTTTATTTAATTTCATTTACCATCCAGGACCACAGGTTGTGTGTCACTTTTTTTCTAACCTACATGTCATGGCTCTTACTTAACCCCAGAAAACCCACATGGTCCAATTTGATTGCTGTTTTTTGTTGATTTGATTGCTGCTGCACAAAAAAATATTAGATTTACGTTAAAAGCCTAGAATACTATTGTTGTTTGGTTCTCTTGGGTTCAACTGACAGTTCATAAACCTGAAGTGCTGTACAAACAGTTAATCTGCTGTGCTTTGATTAAGTGACCAAAAAGAAGTACAAGAGAAGAGTCTGAGAACCACCAGATAAAGAGACTATGTTAAAAAAAATTGCCAAAAAAACAGATAAGGATAAGAAACCCAAACAACGTTTATCACTTTTTGACACTTTCCTTCACTCGAGTGTTTCTTTTTCAGCTGCAGGGACGATAATCCAGGCCAGCAGTTGGATCTTTTCTCAGGATTTGTCCTCTCAGTTCTTTAAGTGTTTTTCGAGGGGCGTCAGTAAGGTTGGGTTGCAGGGTGCACAGGAAGGAAAAGGAGTAGCTGGGAAATCTCATGGAGGCTCCTCAGCGAACAAGAGACACCCCATTCAGGATCTGGGCGTCGCTGCCAAGTCATCTCAGGGTCGTAGACAGCTGTGGCACGGCTCACAGTGTGGTCAGCAGAACGAGCGCAACCTTTCTTAAATCAGTGTAAATTATGCAGAGATTGTGGAGGTCGCCGCAGTTAAGCTAACAAAAATGACACAAATTTCATATTTGTTTCCTCAAACTAATATTTTCCTAACCGGAAAAACTAAGAGGTAATTAAAGTGAAGAGCCTCCAGGCAGAGCTCTTCTATTAAGCAGCTCCCCCACATGTCCATTTACAAAAACAACAACTTTGACACATGTAGCAGTTAGCCACATCGCCTAACGTTTGCTAACTTTTTTTAAGTTTCCTTAAATTAAATGAGACTTTATTAGTAAAAGTTAAAGAATATTTTATTCATAACAAGTTGATAGCAATAGGCTATATTAGACCAAACACCTTCAAATCTCACTGGTTTTTAGCATTGTAGCCAGTTTAGCATGCTAAAATGCTAGCAGCTATTATTTTGCTAACTATGCATAATATTACACTTAAAATAAAAAAAAAAACTAGCATTTTCATTTGGATTTTTTTATGCTGCTGCATGTTTTTATCGGTCAATATTGACCCGTTAAGTGTGAAAATGGATTAATTTTGACGCAATCACAATCTAAGGATTAAAAAGCACAAAAAATTTCTAGATCTTTTTACTTCCTGTCACAAAGTTTTTGTGATCAATTTTGTTCAAACTTTAAGTCACAGTAGACATTACCCTTCATAAAGCATCAGTGTGGCACTTTGCCAAATAACTATATAAAATATAAATATATAAAAATAACTATAATAAATATATGTTACCTTTTCACAATTTTAAACATTGTTGTACTGTAACAAGTGAATCAAGGTGTCATGCCAATGACCAACATAAGTCCTACATTCTTCTAAGGGTTTGGAAGCAACATAGATATAGTTTGTAACACAATAAAATTGATCATAAACATTAATTTTTCATGAAAAACAACAATTCATCTTGAAAAAAAAATTATCAACAAACATAAGCAATAAATTCTTTTTCTGTGCTGTTTAGAGATCTAATCCGATTCAGTTAGACCATTTAATTCATTTACGGTTTATCTTTATGAATAAAAAGAGAAGAAAAATAAAGTAAATCACAACTAAAATGTCAATTTAAATCCACCCGCCCATGCTTTTGTTGTTCAGTTTTTCCACACTCTAAAATAGAAGCCTCTGCTAAAAATGACCGCCTCCACAGATGTGGGGCGCGCTCAGCCTGTAGGAAACGGCGAGAGTGTCACGTCTTTCAACAAGCAAGGAGAGGGGTCGACCCAGAAACATGTGCTGCTTGAACTCTGACTCACTTTCTTCCTGAAGCGACTGTTTCTTTTTTATTTTTTGGTTCAATCTCACACCCATCAGCTGCTCTAATACACACAACTATAATAAGTCACTAACATGATCAAATAAAACAAATTCCATGCAGATCTGGTTTCTGTTGAGGTCATTGGACTTCAGGTGAAACGATTGAACACCTCAAATGAAGCGCAGCGTCTCCCTCTAGTGGCGGCGTTCGGTCAAGTAACTGACAGAGCAAAATCTTGTTGGTAGAAGGAATCGTTTCCAAGACAAACATTTATTCCACAACAAACAAACATTCAATTTACAGTCGTGTTTTAATTTACAGTTAAAGCGTTAGAGGATACAAGGTTTTATGGTCTTTATTTCATTAATAATTTAGGTTCAAACATGATGGGTTTTCATAAACTAACAACTATGGCTGCTTTGTCATCTTCTGCTCCGTCAAGGTAAAAAAAAAAAAAAAAAAGCTTCTATTTAATGCTTGTGCACAAACAGTTGTGGTTTTGTCTGGTTGACAAAAACTCCTTTGTCCTTGACTGTGGTGCTCTAGACTGACAACGCCAACAGAACCAGCAGCAATGAAATATTTAATTTCACTGGTAGTAGTTGAACTCTGGTGTGGTTGTTCCAAACTTTACTCTTTAATTTTACAAAAAGCAAACTGGCCCAATGTCAAGGCCGAACTCTTGATCTGCCTTTCCAATGTCCATGGGGGCCAAGTCCATGATGGGGAGCCTGGTAGAAGTTTGAGTCCTGTATTCGATCACTGTCTTGGCCCACTGCCCGCTCGATTTCTGGAGAAAACAAACAGAATTTATAAAGCGTCTTTTGTTAAGTAAATTGATTGGACAGGTGGAGGACTTACCGAACAACCATCGTCAATGACGGTGTATCGCAACCGGCTGTTGCCGTGCGCTTTGATTTCTTGGCCGTTATAGCCCTTAAGGACTAATGCCTTCTTGAAGTTGCTGCTCTTCTCGTCCTTGACGGCGATGCTGTTCTTGCAGTGGTAGGTGATGTTCTGGTGCGACTCCTTGGACAAAAGCTGCAGCAGCTTCAGCTGCACCGTCACCGCGTTTTGTTGCTCCTCTTTGTTGCCATAGCGGAACTAAAGGCACAGATGGTAAACCAGGATAAGCGTAAGAAGTTTGAGTTGATAAAAGTCGATGGACGGAGCTTTGAGACTCATACTCTAGTTCCGCCGTTCATGTCTGCCCCGAACCAGACTGGTTTGTTGGGAGTGGGGCTGGATTTCATCCACCAAGCCTTGCCAGGAACGACGGACGGATTAGCGGAAATGCATGTTTCATCAGATTCCATGTTGCAGAAAACCTTGATGGCATCTTTCACGCTTCCTTGGTTTGGATCCAACCAGTACTCACCTGTGCCAAAAAGAAAAAAGACGAGATTGCAAATGTTTTATAAAAAAACATGAAGATTAACGTAGGAACAGGAGGAGCAACAAACCGCTTTTCTTGTCAGGGTAGCACTGTTTGATATCCCGGCAAGTTTTGGCAGGGTTCTCCTTGCTTCCATCTGGACTGCGTAGGACTTGTAGGTTTCCATTGAGAGCCTTCAAGGTGACCTTGATGCCGGTGTCTGCGCGCAGTACTGCAGCGTTTTTGTTGGGCAGAGCTTCATCTTTGTTGAACTTCGGAGATGCAGGAGGATCAGCCGCTAAATCATATTCTACGTTCCCTTCCGATTCGGGATCAACGAGGTTCTCCTCATAGTCAACTGAGTGACTGAAGAGGTCGTTCATGCTTGCTGAGGGTGGTCCCGGAGGACCAGGAGGGCCCGGAGGTCCAGGTTCACCAGATGGACCCTGATAAATGGAAATATATCAATTTTTTTATCCTTTGAACAAGTCTATAAGTTTTTTTCCTCCACACATTTAACTTTCAAAGAAAGTTTGTCTTCCAGTAATCAGTCACCAATTTTGGAGGAAACAGTTTAGCAGCTCTTTCACAAATTCATGGCCCACCAAGTCATACCAACCAGTGCAAGTTGAGAAGCTTGGACTTCAAATATCGCTAAATCAAACCTGTTCTCCGAGGTCTCCGCTGCTTCCTCTGCTCCCTGGAGGGCCCATCGGTCCAGGTTGTCCGATAACGCCCTCATTTCCTGGGGGGCCTGTGACTCCTGGAGGGCCCTGTGTGGTGCAAGGAAAAATATGTATTTATTTATTTTAAAATCAATTTCTGGGGGGCTATTTTTTGATGATTTACCCTAAGTCCAGCTGGTCCAACTATTCCCTTTTGTCCTGCGTCTCCTGTAGCTCCCTGAAAGAGAGAAGTTTCCCTTTGATATTTTGACCCAGTACTTACATTTGCTAACCTGGTCAAGAGGATCTCAACAAGAACACCGTTATAAAAAGGTAACAAAAACTGAACATGTCTCATATTGTTATGTGTCAGTAAAAAAAAAAAAAAAGTCTTACAGTTGATCCCGGCAGACCTTGGAGTCCAGTAAACCCTCTGTGTCCTTTCTGGCCTCTTTCTCCTTGCTGTCCAGCTCCTCCTTTCTCTCCCTGTGGTCCTTGAGGACCCTAGCAGAGGATAATGTATCAAAACCAGATTCTAGTTTAACCCCTTAACTAAAAAAATGCAGGGATTTTCTTAGAGAATTGGATAGTTAGAAAAGAGAACTGATTTACCACTTTGCCACGCACTCCCGGTTGTCCTTGGGGACCAGGAGGGCCTCTAGGACCCTAAATTCAAAAACACCATTGAGATTTGTGAAAACCTGTTATCAGATTCACAGGAATAAACAAAAAATAAGGGATTTTGAAACATACTTTTTCACCTCTAGAACCTGGACCACCGGTAGTTCCCACCGGTCCCTCGTTACCTGGAGATCCTGGACCACCAGGCAGGCCCACTGGGCCAGAATCCCCTCTTTGTCCCTACAAACATATTCAGTACAATCAGTACGCACACAGGAACAAACCTAGCTATGGAATGGAGAATTAAAGTGAAAGGGAGTGCATGTGTATGTGAGATCAACATGTAGGCATAAATTGGTTCTCACCCTTTCCCCTACGAGACCGTCTTTACCAGGAGGCCCGTCTGCACCAGCAATACCCTGAATGAACATGATCAGATGATCATCATCTAAAACACTACACACAATCATCTGTAAATCATAAATAGGAATGTTCACTGTAGTGTCATCTGCAAAAACGATTATTTACGATTTTCAAGCTAACACAGGTAAATCTGTCAATTTTTCCATGCATGAGTCACTAATATCCACCGATTCTGGGCTCAACACCTTCAATCAAAGCCTAAGAACCAAGTGAATTTGAAAATTCAAACCTCAGGCCCAGCGTCTCCTCTTGGTCCATTAGCTCCAGGTAGGCCGATTCCACCAGCTGGGCCCTTAACCCCCGATGCTCCAGGAGTTCCTGGTTTCCCTGGAGGACCCTGACAGGCAGATGAATGCAAATGCTTTCCCTCCCACTCAATAACAACAATGCTGAAGTGAGATGTAGATGTTTTCTGGAGAAAACAATATTCTGAAGAATACATACAGCAGGTCCAGGAAGTCCCACCAGACCTTTCTCCCCTCTGGGTCCAGGTTGACCTACAACTCCACGTTGTCCTGGGGCACCGGGAGGACCTGGAGGCCCATCAGGGCCCTGACATAGACAGACATGAGCAGATGAGTAACGGAAAGTACTTTTTGAACAACACTTGCTTCGTTTCTGTGTCGTACCGAAGGTCCATCTTCTCCAGACTCTGCTTTTTCTCCAGGGCTGCCTGGTAAACCTGGAGTTCCACTCTCCCCCTTACGTCCTGGAGCTCCATTCTCCCCTCGAATACCTGGGGGACCCCGTTTTCCTGGTTCACCAAGTGGTCCTGCAGCGCCAGCAGCACCCTTAAACACACGAATTCACAGAAAATATGAAAGAAAAGGACTCCGTTTAAACAAGATTAGACAGATGGAGAGGCTCTTTCTTGCTAACATTTTAGCTTGAAGTTGTTGAATGTATGAAGAAGTTTTTGTGTACATGACTTGTTTAAGACTTTATATGAGTCTTAGATGTTTACCAGCAATTTTGCAAACTCAAGTCTTTGGTTGTACATTTGGTCCCCAGATTGAATTTAAGTCATGTCTAACATTTATGTCATCGGGTCAAGTCAACTAGAGCTAATATTTGGTTATTGAGGAGTCTCAAGTCTTAAGATGTCATTCTAAGTGTTATGTCATAAGCTAGTCAACTCTAATGTCTTCGGTTGTTGGTTGGGGGGTGGGGGTTTTTCCTAATTCTTGGCTCCAAGTCTTAAGTCTCTGGGTTATTTGAAATAAGCTGAAGTTGTTGGTTCAAAGGGGATCTCACATTTGACCCACAAGTCCTAAACAAGTGGTCAGTCTTAATTTTTGGTCAAGTCTCTGTTTTTTTATTTTATTTTTTTAATTATTATCACAAGTCAATGCTGAAGTCTTTAGGTGTTCATTCAAGGGGTCTTGAGTCTTGGGTCTAAGTCAATACCAAGTCTCAAATCCTGAGTCATAATTTGAAGTTAAATCTCTTTTTTTTATACATAAGCTAAAGTCGCAAGTCTAAAGGCTTTAGTTTGCTGGTTTAAGGGGTCTCAAGTCTGAGTCACAAATCGTAACCAAGTCTAAAGTCTTGAGTCCTAATTTTAAGTCATTTCAGGGTTTTTTAATAATTACGCTAAATCCAAGTCTGAAATATTTAGCTTACTGACACAAACTTTCTAAAATGTTCCTCTCGAGGAATAGTTCAAACATTAATGGTAACATGTTCTGGTCTGAGTTCCAATCCAACTCACAAGAGCACCAGGTGGCCCAACTCCACCAGGCAACCCAGGAAAACCAGCAGATCCCTGTAGAAAGATCGCGATTCTGTTAGACTACCCAGGACTTTAAAATGAGTTCAACTGTGAACATTTTCTTGAACTAGACTGTTCTGAATTTCAAGTGGACACTCACAGCTGGACCCTGCGTTCCTCTGCCCCCTTTAAGCCCTGTTACACCAACAGGTCCCTAAAAAACAAAAAACAGTTTTATCCATAAAATGAAGTTGTTTTCTTTCTTTAATGTCTTCTTTTTGAACAATTTTCAACACCTTTTAATTCATAAAGTAATCGCGTACTTTTGAGTTTTAGATTTACCTGAGTCCCTGGTTTCCCAGCCATCCCCTGTGGTCCAGGTGCTCCTGCTTCTCCCTTTAGACCAGCTTCTCCTGTTTCACCTTTGACACCAGGTTGACCATCCGGACCCTAAGAAAGAAATAAGGAACAACAAATTATATACACTTTTGCCAATCATTTTGTCGTTTTTGGTTTATCTTTTTTATATTCCTTGGAACTCTTTGTCTTTTACTTACAGAAGTTCCAGGGAAGCCAGCTGGACCTATTGGACCCGGGTCACCAGTAGAACCCTGTTAATTTCACATAAATAATGAGTCTCTAGAAAAGGGAGGAGATAGGTTAAGCATTACAATAAAAATTGTACTGACAGGAACTCCTCTTGTGCCTCGACGACCTGTAGGTCCCGGTGGACCTGGTTCCCCCTAAAATGGAAAAAGAAAAAACAGATCATTTTAATTTTCAAGCTCACCCACATGTTTCAATGAGACAAAAATCAGGCCACTACATCTTTGAACCAAAGTTAGATTTGACTCTATGCAGTACAGGGAAAAAGACAAACCTTATCTCCATTTGGTCCACTGGGACCAATAGGACCAACAGAACCAGGAAGACCCTATTTTAAGGAAACAAGTGTATAAATGTTAGCATTATTCGTGGAGAAACAGAAAGGTATCAATAGCAGCACTAAACTCACCCTTGGACCATCAGCCCCTGCTTTTCCTTCGGGTCCTTTTTCTCCAATAGAACCCTGTCGGAGAGAAACTGATCTTGTCAAATCCCTTTTTTAATTCATCTAAACAAAATCCCACAGTTGATCTTTTCTCAAACATACTGCATCTCCTTTTGGTCCTGAGGACCCCGGTATGCCTCTTTCCCCTGACATCCCCTGAAGCCCTGGTGCTCCTGGCTCTCCATCAGCCCCCTTGGGTCCTGGGTTTCCCTGGAGTTAAAAGGAAACAGTTTACGACGAACTGGTTTTAATTTAAACAATGGTATCATCGCCATGATACCTTTGGGCCATCTGGTCCTGGTCCTCCTGGACTCCCTTTGGGCCCCTGCAGTCCATTGGGTCCAGTTTCACCTCGCTCCCCTGAAGGCCCTCTTTCTCCCTTTAAGGACAACCACCATGTAAAGACAGAATCCTACAAGGTGGCCATCCTGGGATGGAGAGCGTAACCAGAGGGTTAAGTCAACTTACTCTTGGACCAGTGGCCCCTACAGCACCAGCTTCTCCAGCAAGACCCTAAAAAAACAAAGAAATCTTTAGTTTAAGGTGCATTTAAATCTGTTGAAAGTCAGTATGAAGATGAGTTGGGTCAATCAAACCCATTTTAATGAATAGCAAGAAAGCATCGAGAATAATTACTGTCTTTTACCTGATCACCAGGTTTTCCTGACTCTCCAGGGGGTCCTGGTGGTCCAGGCAAACCCTAAAAAATATCAGTTAAATTTTAGCAAAATGACTGGACGGTTTTTCAAAACAAACACAACAAACAAACACTTTGGATGTGGTGCTGCAAAAATATAATGTTGACTCAATATAATGTCGACAAAGCTAGTTAATACATTTGTTAAGCTCAGTTTATGAATACAGCCTTCGTAAACAATGGTTTCACTTTAGTTAATGAATCTTGTTACGGGTAGTATGATAATGAACCTTCTTTGGCTTATTGTGTTAAAAAATGTCTTACTAACACCCTATAAACACATTATTAACGGTTGTTAATGTGTTAATAAAGCTTGTTAAGGAATCTTATGAAAGGGGTTGGCATTAGTTCTTGTGACATAAATCTCATTTTTAAGAAATATTTCTGAAAGGCCGAATCAAACTTCAGTCGACAATTCGTCCACCTGGAAACCGCTGATCCCTTGAGGTCCTTGCTCGCCTCTCTTTCCTGCCAGGCCCTGGGCAAAATAACAACATTGAGTAATGTGAGCTGAACATTCAAGATCTAAAGGAAGGAGATACTCTAGTTTACTGGTGCTTACAGCAGGACCCGGTGGACCAGCGGCGCCTTCCTCTCCATCTTTTCCATTAGGTCCCTCAAGGAAATAATCAATAATCAGTACGTATAAGTATATTTTCATGTTGACAATGGCAACTAAGCTGAGAAAAAACAATGAATATAAGTTACCCTTTGACCTGGAGGTCCTGGACTTCCAGCTTCACCAGCCTTTCCGGCGTCACCCTACATAAAACAGGATCATGGAACTCTTTTTACGACCTTTTTTGCAAATATTACTCCCAAAACAAAATATGCATGTCAGAGATTCTTAAGAAACAGTTATGCTAGTCTAGTTTTGTATACTGACCACAAAGCCCTTTGGTCCTGGTAGGCCCATTGTTCCAGCTGAACCTCTGGTTCCAGCAGCACCAGCTGGGCCTGGTTTACCATCTTCTCCTGCCAAACCCTGAAACATGGGAGTCAAGTTAAAGGACTCCATCACTGAACAAGTACTTCAAATTCAAAATGAACCCCAGTGTTCTCAAACGTACCATCGGCCCTGCTCCTCCTTCTGCTCCCTGAGCACCAATTGGGCCTGCCAGACCCTGTAAAATGGAAAGTATTGAGAGTATTAAAAAAAACAAAACAATGTAATCGAAAACATTATTTAAAAGGTTTCTCCATAGCAAAAACAAGAATTGGAGTAGTAAACAAACCTAATTTACATGAAAAAATTGACAGTTTTAAAAGTTTGAGATCTTATTTTTAACCATATCACTTTTGGTAGACAGCTCTGAATTTCTGTGTCAGTTATACCCGAGGTCCAGTTAAACCTGGCTCTCCATTGCGTCCTGGATCCCCAGACAAACCTTTGGCACCACCAACTCCTGGAGGCCCTCTTTCACCCAGGGCTCCCTGTTTGTGACAAAAAACAAATACTCAACACCCCAGAAGGGAATGCAACACAAATTTGAAGCGTGTACCACAAATCGTTCCTCACCTTCTGGCCTGGTAAACCATCAGAGCCGGGGAAGCCTCGATTTCCTGGCGCTCCCTAAAACAAAGCAAACGTCCTGGGTCCAGTTTGACACTCACAGTCCATAAAACATCTGTGAAAAACGACGGACTCACAGACTCTCCGGCTTGTCCTGGAGGTCCGATGGATCCAGTGTCACCTCTGGGACCTCGTTTTCCATCTTCTCCCATGGGACCTATTGAACCAGGAGGACCGTGCTCCCCCTACAATAAACAATTGATCGTTCAGTCATTTACCCACTGATTAAAAAATGTATTATACGTATGAGGGGGGGGGTTTACATACTCGTTCTCCCTTCATTCCAGGTTCTCCCTTCAATCCGGGCACTCCTCCATCACCCTGTCAATGAAGATCAGAGATCCTGGACGTTTAAGCTTCAAGAACTGATAGTGTTAGAAATTCTGAGAACCATTTGTACCAACGGAGAAGATATGTTCAAACTACACAATAAGTACCAATTGTCCTTTTGCTCCCTGTGCTCCAGTGGATCCTTGAGGACCAGGAAGACCTGTAGCACCCACCAATCCTGGTGGACCCTGGACACCTGCAATTCCCTTTGCAAGAGATTAAACCCCTTTGTTATTATCACCTAAACACGTAAGTAAAACTCAATCGAAAACAAGCTTATGTACTTGTTCGTGGATGTTACTCAAAAGTGAAACGACTTACAGATGAGCCACGTGGACCTGGAGATCCGTCAGGCCCCGCAGCACCCTGTATGCAAAACCAAACAATTAGATCTACAAGTTATGCCAAATGAGTAAAAGTCCTTCATTTTGGCTGATTGAACTATTGAAACTGATACACACTCGCTGCCCTGTTGGTCCTGATGGTCCAACCCGTCCAGCATCACCCCGAGGTCCCTGTGGTCCAAGAATTCCTCTGGCCCCTGTAGGTCCCGGTTCACCCTGATTACAATGAGGTAATTATTGACGACTTTCAATTTACCAATTCACCCTTCGAAATAAAACAGGTGTTTGTTTTCTTTTACTTTAATGGTCACAGTACATGTGTATTTGATGGTATGAAATGTAACTATTAGTGCAAATGTGAGCAGTTATAATGTTAAGAAGATACCATCATTTCTTTTACTTTATTTTGTTATCAATCTTAATATTGATTAAATAATATAAATAATTAATGTTAAATAGATTTTATACTTAATAGATTGGTAATTTGATGATTTTATGTGTTATATGTATTTTTTATTTTTATTGTCTTTTTTCCCTTTTTTATTGCTTGAAATATATACTGTAGTCATTCAAATCGAGACAACTGTGACAATTGTGGTTGGAATCAGGATGCTAATGTTAGTTAGCTAAGAATGAAAAAACAGTGGTTATGGTTAAATTGTTTATTATTTAGCTTAAATAAACTAGTGTTACTAATAATGATGGAGCCATCATAACACAAGGGACTTTCACTTGATTTTAGTCAATATCGGTTTGGTTTTGCCCACGGTTAAGACAACCACCAGGCTAAATACATGTAGCAAAAGGACTTAGCTTGAAGGGTGAACAAAAAATCCCAAAGCACTGGATGCTGTTAGGCCACTCTACCTGCCAAACAAGTTTACTGGACAGCAACTTGCTCATAGATTTGAATAAAAGATTCTAACACAGTCTTGTCTTTTCCATTGAGGGTTTTTGGTTCCATGTAATAAGTTAGCGCTGCTTACACTGCTAGTTAGCTTTTTTCTGGTTTAGCTCTCAGGCTGGTGTCTAAAGTACATTTAAAGAGTAAGTCTGACATGTGCGAATGTGCAGGACAGCCAAAATCAGCAAAATATGGATATAGTCAACAGTACCAAAGTTGTGGAGGTTTGGTTTACCAAATTTCAAGTTCATGACTATGAAAACTGTTTTATACTCAGTTGTAAAGCAGCAGTCTCCCAAAGTGCAATTCTTTGGAGTAAAGCAAGTCAAAGTGCAAACTCTCACCTTCATTCCAGGTTTGCCCGGATATCCTGGCAGACCTGGGATTCCAATTGGACCCTGGAATGAAGGCGTGCAAAATACTTCAATGGGAAATGTGGTTGTTGTTAAGTAAGCAGATCTATAGCAAAAACCCCAGTTTTTAAATCAGACATGGGCAACTCCAGGCCTCGAGGGCCACATTCCTGCATTTCTTCCAACAGACTTTGATCTGGCATGTTTTAATTGTCTGGATACACAGTGTCCCTCAGGGCCTGTAATTGCCCATCCCTGCATTAAATAGCAGTCTTGAGGGACATTTGTACTTAATTTGGTCACTTTCAGAGAAAATAGGACTTTTATCTCTAGAACTGTAAACAAAGTTCTTACCATTGGGCCTGGTTTACCAACGTCGCCTGGTGTCCCTGGTTTACCCTGAGAGACAAGTAAAAGATGGTGTCTTCATTCCAACAAATGTTAGGACATTTGTATGCTTTTCTTCATTTATATCATTTTTTGTCATACCACATGACCAGTTGGTCCAATTCTCCCTCTTTCTCCCTGCAACCCAGGTGGTCCCTGAACAAAAAGACAAGTTTAGAGCATCTATGAGGCCAAACAACAGTTTTGTCATAAGTGATTGGTCCTTGGATGATTCCTTACCTGTGGACCAGGGGCACCCATTGTTCCAGGGGCACCAGATTTACCCTACAAAACACAGAAAGTCTAAATATCTACAATTACATCCTTTGATTCTTTTAAGTTGGCAAACATGAATTGACATCAATGGAGGATCTATGCATTAACTTTGAGTATTGAGAGTCTACAAAGCTTCCATCATTGCCGCACCTTCAATCCGACCACTCCGAGTTCACCCTTTGGCCCAGGAGGTCCAGCATTTCCCTGTTAGTTTCAGTTAAAAAATCAGATCGCGATACTTCTCCAATGTTAGCTCTATTTTCGACGAATCGGGACTTACCTTAGGGCCTTTGAAACCTCGGTTGCCTGGAAGTCCAGGAAAGCCTCTAGGACCCTAGATAAAAAAAAAAAACGATGTTGTGGTTTGTCGCATTTGACTAAAAAAAGGCCACCATTTAAGTAGAAATACCTGGGATCCAGGAAATCCTGGTTCTCCTGGTGCACCATCAGGTCCAGGTTCTCCCTGAGCAATAAAAAAACAAACATTTGGGATGTATTACGATTTTTCTTTTTTGAGGCTTGAAAGGCTCATGAAGTTCCGACTCACATCTCGTCCAGGTTTTCCCGGTGGACCATCAGGTCCTCGGTAGCCTGGTTCCCCCTGCAAAAAAAAAACAAAAAACAAAACAATAGGATGACATTGGAATTGTTCATTTTTTGAGAAGAAAAGGCATTTCTTAACACAAAATGATCCTACCATTGGTCCAGGCTCACCAGCTTCTCCAGAAATTCCTTGACCACCAGTTGGACCCTGAGCGAAGAATCAACAATAGTTCATTTGAAGTTGAAGAACTTACCATAAAAAGATTCAGAATTGAGAATTTTCTGACTTACAGGAGAACCGGTTTCGCCTGTAGGACCTCTTGGTCCCACCTCACCCTGCAACGCAACCGCTGGTGGTTAACACTGAAGAAACACTCAAATTCTGAAGGTGGGAAATGTGTTTTTTTTTATTTTTAACGCCACTCACTCTTGTCTCAGTTAGCATCCCAACTGGACCAGACTTTTCACTGAAGCCAGACACCATCTGCACTGCAATGTTTCCCTTATAGAGACATTACCAGAAACCAGTTTAAGGCTTTACTTTTTTCTATTTCTGAGAGTTTTTCTTGAAAAGAAAGTAACTTAAAAGAAACTCACCCCGGGAGGGGCTTGTTCACCAGGGGATCCAGGTCTTCCTGGATTTCCTGGCACACCGGGTTCACCATCAAAACCAGGGGGTCCTGGAAATCCCTGTTGTTTGAAGATGGATGTGAAACAAATCCAAGCAAATCCAACAAAAGAGCGAGAAAAGATTAAATTTGCTAGCTAAAGTATTTACTTTGATGTTGACAGTTCGCAACTTAGCAATGCCCTTTATTTGAAACAGTTGAATAAATTGGTTTGTTTTTTTAAATTGCCCTTTGGTAATCAAAATTCAATTTCCCCCTGATTTTTTCAATGTCTTCACCTTGGTGTCACAAATTGTTTACATCTTTTTTTTTATTATTATTATTATGCCAATTGTGGGGGGAGACAAAGGGAAGTACACTGCTTTTATTTATTTTTGCTGACATTTGTTAGAGGGGGGCCTGCCACCCACTTCTCCTCCCTTCCCCTAATGTTTGAGTCAATATTAGTATCATCATTGTAAAATAATTAAGAAATCATCAATATGAGCTTCTTTCAAGCAAGTTTTAAAAATGAAATATTGAGCCCCTTAATTTTATTGCTACACCCCTGTATTGCATTGGCCTGCCAAGCAGAAACATCAGCACCCTGGCCTATGCCAAAATCTGCGCCGCTATCTTGAAAAACTCATTAATGATAACTCAAAACGTTCTAGCTCAGCCACTGGTTAGCAGAGATCTAAACGTACCCGTCTGCCTTTGAAACCTCTTGGTCCAGGGTGTCCCTGAGATCCTGGAGGGCCCTTAACAGTGACACAAAAATAATGACATTTGTGAAATTTCAAAATAAAGCTTAAAAAGCCAATTCCATTTAAAGCGGTAAAATTATCAAACTAGATTTTTTTGGGAAATAATATAAACTTTTTTATTGTTTTATTTCTCAAAAAAAGTATTTTATTTAAGTATTTATTAAAAGATTTGTGAGTAACCTGAGGTCCTGGAGATCCTGGGTTCCCTTCCACCTTGACAAAAAAGTAAAGTTGTTTATTTCTGAACGATGATCCCCTAAAAACAGTTGAAGGAACAAAAAACTTTCCTGGATATGAAATACTTACATATGGGATATCACCTGGTTCCCCCTTTTGTCCCTACAAGTACATCAATCGTTTTAGTGGTCATTTTTTCTAGTTTCACCATTAAAAATATTCATCATTGTTCAGTTGCTTACCTTAAAACCCATGAATTCTAGGATAAAGGAAGAATAAAAAGTTCAAAATGAATTTGATTAAACTCAAATTGGTTTTGAGGTAACATATGTGTATCTCACCGATCCTCCTGCTTGCGCCGGCAAAGTTCTCGCACACAGGGCAGCACTCGCCCTCCGGAGTGATGAGTTTTTCACAGTTCATCACCCTTTCACACTGAATCTCATCGCAGATGGCAACGCCGTGGTCGCAGACACAAACGCGACAGGGTGATGGCTTCCAGATATCGTTGTGACTGAAGACTTCTCCGTCGACGGTGCAGCTTTCCTCTTCCCTCTCATCTGTACCTGATCCAGTTAAACAAGGTGAAATTAATGAGGATCCTTTACTGCTCAGCTTTACCATGTGGTTACACTTTTTTATTATGGTAAGAAAAACAAACGTTATTTCATTTGAAGACAATTGATCAAAATTGTATTTTCTTTAATCTTCTAATACCTGAGATGGCGCCAGTGAACCTAAATAACACACAATCTTTGACCTACTGTAACTCTGTGAGCATTTGCATGATCAGTGTGAATCAGCTGATTCTGACGCAGAGAAAAGTGACTTTGTACTGAGATGCAACATATTAGTAAGGTGAAGAATCAATTAGAATTAAGTTAATTGCATTAACGATTGAAGAGTCACTGTAGTTAAAAAAATGTAAACACTGGAACTGAAGCTCTGGTGTAAAAGGGTTAAATACTCCAATTTTTAGAAGGCAACTTAGGAGACATCTTAAGTTTCTCAAAATTTATATTTAAAGATACAGCTTTTGTTTTTTCTCAAATATGTTTTAAATAATGATGAGATAGTAAAGTTGCTTTGTTCTACAATTGAACGGAGTAGTAAATGGTGAAGCAGTGATGTAATAAAGCAGTGAAAAATAAACTTATTGAAACAGTGATCTAGTGAAGCAGTGAAACAATGAAGCAGTGGATCAGTGTGGTGGCAAAACAGTGATTCAGTGAAGCCATGACTTAATGAAGCAGGGAAGCAATAAAGCAAGGATTGCGTGAAGCAGTGAAACAATTGAGGGGTGGATCCGTAAGGCAGTGAGACAGGAAAACAATGATTTAGTAAAGCAGTGAAACAGTGAATTAGTAATTTAATAAATCAGTGATTCAGTGAAGCAGTGACTTAGTGAAGCAGGGAAACAATGAAACAGTGATCCAGTGAAGCAGGCAAACAATGAAAGAGTGATCCAGTGAAGCAGTGACTTAGTGAAACAGTAATTCAGTGAAGCAGTGACTTAGTGAAACAGTAATTCAGTGAAGCAGTGACTTAGTGAAACAGTAATTCAGTGAAGCAGTGACTTAGTGAAACAGTAAATCAGTGAAGCAGTGACTTAGTGAAACAGTGAGGTACTAAGGGAGTAATAAATTAAATAGGCAAAACAGTGATGCATTGATTTAGTGAAGCAGTGAAACAGTAAGGCAGTGATTTAATGAAACAGTGAAACACTGAAGCAGTGAGGTAGTAATGTAGTGAAACAGTGATTTAATTAAGTGAAACAGTCAGGCAGTGTTTTAGTGAAGCTTTGAGGCAGTGAAGCAGTGATTCAATGAATTAGTGAGACAGTGAAGATCCGATGCAGTAAAGCAGTGATGTAGTGAATCTGTGATTCAATTAAGTATCAAGGCGGTGAAGCAGTGAGCACTGCACACATAATCAGCAAATTGTGGGTTTAACTCCAGGTGTGGTCAGAGTATTATCCGAAAAGGCATAAAAATTGATAATTACTTAAAATACTAAAATAGCTAAAGCTAGTGATACAAACAAGTAGCACTTTATGTATTAAAAGTGACTAGTGTGCAGCTACTAGCTACTTTCAACAAATCTTTTCATTTCAAATGAAGTGTCCTGTAACATGAAATGCAAGAGAGACATAGCATATGATGGGAACATAGAATAGAATAAAAAATCAAAACAAACGTAAAAAAAAAAGGAGCTTCAGTGTTGCCCTCTAGAATATTTGCCTCCAAGTTCAGCTGATTTTCAAAAGTCAGGTTTTTTAAATAGAAGATGTAAAAATTATGACTAAAAAGACTTTAATTTTGAGAAAAACAACTATTTAATTGAAGACCTTAGGCTATCTAAATCGTTAATGTTGACTTAATCCTGGGCATAAACGCCAAACCCACTCGAGTAATACCTAGTTTAGTGACTTCCAACACAAAGGTTTAAATAACACTCACATGTTCCAACTGGTTTACCTTCCTCGTGAGGACATTGTCTTTTGTCAACTTTTTGTTTGTCCCAAAAGTTTACAATTACTTTTAAATATTATTTCAGTGCTCTAGAATATTGTTGTCTTCTTTTATATTATCGGTTCTTGTGTGTGTGGGGGGTGTCCCCGTCCTTGTCCCCATAAGGTTATTTAACCCAGAACATGGCACACTGGGAACCACCTGATCCAGTGTGGAATCAGCTCAGTCTCGGGACCAGTTGATGTGTCCTTCTAGCTTTGGGTCTTACTTTTGCATTTTTATGGTTAAAAATGAAGATTTTTATATACCTCACTTTTTTAAAACCATTTATAGTTTTGAGGAGCTCAATACTACTAAGTCCATCAAAATATCTCAGTGATGTAGCAGATTACCTCCCATTGGCTCTATGCTGGGAGGAGGCGTGGGAGCAGCAGTCGTGCACACAGGGCAGCACTCGCCATCTGGTATCACCGTGTTCTCACAGTCCCTGAGGTCCTCACACACCACATCCTTACACACTGTCGTCCCCTTATCGCAGTAACACAGCCTACACGGCTCTGGACTCCACGTGTCGAGGTCAGCGTAGACGTTTCCATTGTCTGTGCAGACGTCTGACAGGAAACAAGAATATATTGAGTTAATTCACAGAGTGTTACAACCCTAAATCCTAATTCCGACCGTTCTTGGTTGGGTTTTTGTGAGTCCAACAACAAAATTAATAAAACAGCTTTGTTTGCGGGTTTCAGCTAAGTAAACTTCAAAAGAGGGCTTCAAAATTATCTGTTTGTTCTGTTGTACAGTTGGATTCCTCACAGGATCCCACATTTTGTGGTAGATTTAAAATCTAATGCCTATATAGGGTCTGTAGGCTTGTTGATTGTCCCCGCCCGTAGATGGTCGTTCACTGGTACGACTTTAGAGGAACATGAACACATATTTATGTTATATTTACTCCAATAATCATGCAACTGAATTACATAATTTGCTTATAAGGATTAAATAATGGCTAATATTTACACTTTCAAAAGTTAGCATGCTAACTGTTATTAGCTGTTAATAACAAACATGAAAAGAAAATTGCTGGTCATTACTGCTTTAAGGCATCAGATTTTAAAAAAAACATATTTTTATCAAAAAAAACATTCTTAGTCATGACTTTTAAATCAAGTATGGTTTTGACAAACAAAATAGTTAATATAACCTTTCACATTAAAATGCAGCCAATGTCTCCTTTTTGTTCTGCATTTCCTGTAACAGGTTTCAAAATAAGAGACACAACTCATCTTGTTTTGAGCTTAGCACACATATACACCACAGGCATTTTTACATTTTGGAAAAAAACAAAGCTATACACAACTTATAAAATGCAAATTAAAAAAATGTATCAATTCTTTTAAAACAATTTTATTCACAACAGGATCCTACAGGATGATGTCATGACTTCTTTTTTTTTTTTTTTTTTTTTTTGCAGCTTTAACAAATGTGTGTCATTTCTGTGACTTGCGGGTGAACACACAGAAAAATAACCAGATAAACGATTTATCATAAGATTTAAAAGAAAAACATAACAAGTAATACCACATCTTTAAACGGCCATAAATGCTCTTGAAAGTTGATCTTTTAAATGTAAGTATTATAAAATTCTTTAATCATTCCTATTTTATTTGGAAGTTTTTTTTTTTCGTAACCATATTTATGCATTAAGGTTAGCTAGGAGTGTCCGTAACGCTCGTTACATTTGTCTCTATAGAATACCTAAATAAATACAGGAAGCCGGGTTTCCCATTTGACTTGTGTTGGAGCTAAAAATAAACCCTGAAGGTTTATGGTTTTCCAGACTCCACTTCACCGCTTTACTCACTCAAAGCTGAGCCGCATCGCAACAGGGGCCACAAAAAGCCATTGTTTCCAAGTTTTAAACTTCCTGCTTAAAAAAAAGCTTAAAAAATGCAGAGTCCACAAAATTCTTTTTTTGTCAAAAATAAAATATTTTCAGCAAACCTGCTTGTTATGACTTCCTGGATTTAGATTTTATGTCCAATAAATAAATTGAAGTCCACCCATGTAATTTTAACAATTTGCATTGATGCTAGAATTAATCAGGAACGGGAAGAAATCTTAACAAATGAAACTTAACTAGTATAATAAATAATTGAATGATACAAATATAAAATGAGCTATACAGTTATCATTTTTTATATTAGTTGAACAAACGTAAAAAGTAAAAGATTATGTTGATAAGGAGGATTTGTCAGTCAGAAACAGAAACTTTCTACTATGAATCAGCAAAAGTATTTCTGATTATTAACATTTTTTCCTATTTACCAATAAAACCAACAAAAACCCCTTTTTTTTAAATGTCAAATATTACATCACCCATTTTTTTAAGTAAAAACCTAAAAAGTACTCAAATTTCACCAAGACTATTTATGAAAACACAGTGTTCTGGTGATAAAAATGTGAATTACTTCATAAAAAGTAATTTACATACATTTTTTAAAATTAAAAATTGCTCAAACGCAATGCATTGTGGTCTATATTTTAGTGTGTATCGATACACACTAGATTTTCACAGAGACTTCTGAGTCAGTCCACTAGCACATTCGTGAAAGATATTCAGAAATTCAGATTATCCATCGCTTCAGGACTTTTCGTGAAGGCAAACTAAGTCTTAGTTACGATTATTTTGTCTCATTAGCAGTCACTCCATTCAAAAAACATCGGGTATCTTGACCATCAAATGCTGCTGAACCCTAAAAAAGGATGTGAACCTACTCTGTTTTTGGAGATGTGGGAGGAGCCTACTGCAGTTTTTCACATAATCATTTACTTTATTTTTAATAAACTTTAATTTTTTTGATCATCTTCTGTCTGAGACACCTCTACTTAAGTGCCCGTCAGAGAACAGACTGTGGTTACCCTCGACAGCTCCTGGCTGTCAGTTTATCCATAGAAGTGTCTGTTTTCTAGTTTGCAAATCCATTCAACAAAATAAAAGCCTGTCATTGCTTGACAGGAAAAGTAGGCTACGATCAAGCAAACGTGACCACCTGTATGTGCTGTGAACCCCGTTCACCCACTTCAGTGACTCTGGTAAGCACCGATTATGTGGTGAGGCCTCTCCCCCCCAGTCAAAAGCAGCAGTTATTTCAGGGGAAGCCACAGCAGCTGGATTATATGTTGGGCTTGGGAAGAAATTGTGGTTTGACTTTATTTTGGTAGACCGCTATGGTGCCACACCCCGAGGGAGAGGGGGTGGTGTACCTACTGACATGGAACCTGCTTTTTAAAGTCAAAGTGCCAGCCTGTGGAGCAGGTCATTAAAGCTACAATTAAAGTTTACAGCGCTGCATTATCTCCATTATAACTACACGACTCCGAACATAATCAGATTTGATAAATGTAGCCACCAGTACATAAAAAAACTGTGTTTTAAATGATGCTTTCATCTACGTGTTCAAACCTGCCTGGCAATGTGTCACAAAAGAACATAAACTACATTTGAAGTGTGGATAAGAGCATTTTTTGCTTTAAAAAATCGTCGTCTGAAGGAAAAGAAGTACAACAGGGTATTAGGGCCACCATAATACAAAACATAAGTAAATGAGAAAAAGACGTAAAATTATGAGAAAAAAGTCAATGTTTTATGAGAAGTAGGTCATACATATCTGATTTCAAAAAAATTAATTTTACAAGAAAGAATCCGCGCTTTTTCAAAAATAAAGTTGTATTTTAATTAATGCTGTCAATCGATCAGATTAATCTCACTTTTGGATTGTGATTAAATCACGATTAATCACAATGTTTTACGAGTTAAATTTTATACAATATGCGATTCTAAAGTAAAAACAGGCCAGAGAGAAAATGTTTTCTTTCATTTTTATTGTCTGAAATGTTTACATTTAAAAAAATGTAAACTCAGAAGTTTA
Organism: Oryzias celebensis; assembly: GCA_014656515.1. Classification (NCBI taxonomy): domain Eukaryota; kingdom Metazoa; phylum Chordata; class Actinopteri; order Beloniformes; family Adrianichthyidae; genus Oryzias; species Oryzias celebensis. The sequence goes on along the minus strand of BNCR01000019.1, from coordinate 2,681,144 downwards.
ATTTGTGCACAAAACACATCAACCGAAAGAACAGCAGAACGGTAATGTCTGCAGTATTACTCCAAGAAAACAAAGTTAAGAAACAAACATTGTATTTCTGTACTCTAAATGATCCGAGTGAATACTCAAAGCTGATTGGCTGCTGGGTGTTCCGGAAGAAGTTCCAGTCAGTAACGTTTCTTTCATGATGTGGACAAAAACAAGCGGGGAGAGGTGAACTTTCTTTCTTAACTGATGCTTTATTGAACCTATTGTAATAATCAGAACATTTAACGTTTTCTTTGGCCACTGCAATTCAAGGTCGCTGCTGGATCAGAGATGCATTGACTTGTTATTGTGTTACCGTGACAACGGGCCGCATTACGTATCAAATGGTTCGCCTTTTGTAAAAAAGCAATTTAAACCTAAAAATTAACAAGTATAAAGTACTATAACTTGATTGAATATTTATTTCTTTTGTAAGTGATCATGTTACAAGCGGGATTGTCCCAGACGAATTGGGCATTGAGAGAAATTGACTCACGCCGTGGAAGCAAAACCAGCGGAGAAAGGATGCTTCGCAGAGTGTAAATATTTTGCATTAATAAATATTAACACTTTTTTTTTTTCAAATTAATCCCATGTGTTAACGCGTTAATGTCGATGGTCCTAATTTTAATCAAATAAAGCTGTAAACTGACAAAAAAGTAAAGCAGAATGTGCTAACTTTTTGAGCAGTATGATCCAATTTCTCTCAATTATTTGCACAGTAAATTAAACGAGGAATGTTTGATTGTCTTTAACGAAATGTTTTAAGAAGCTAATTATATTTTACTTTCAAAAAACAACTTTTTTTTGTAAAATTACAACTTTCTGAAGTATACATTTAGGACTAAACTCTCATAAATTGCTAAATATGTTTTTGTAGTTACAGATCTTTATTCTTGAAAAACTTCATATTTTTTATAAATATTTTTTACTTTTTTTCACAAAAAAACTTTTTCTTGATTTAACAACTTTGTTTTTGAAAAAACTTGACTTTTTCTCAAAGTTTTACAACCTTTTTCTCTTTAAAAAATTGTTAAATTTTTTAAATAAAATTTTACAACTATTTGTACTTTATTATTGTTTGTTTGTTTATTTTTCATTCTTAAAATGACCCTAGTACGCAATCGTAAAAAAAGTCAACTTTTTGTTCAAGAAAGTGTCATGAGTTTGTAGGCATGTTGTACTTTGTTTTCCAAAAGCAAAGCAATCTAACACACTAGAACAAAGAAAATGATAAAAACCACAAGATAATGTTGATGTTGTTTAAGACTTTAGAAACATAATCTGTGATCACGCTGACCAAAAACACTGGGAACTGCTGGTTAATAGTTAGATAAAAAAAATATTACAATTAGAACATGAAATTTTTAGCTAACAGACTTGTAGATTTTCTTTGAGTTTTTAAGATGACAAACCAAGCTAACCACATTAAAAGCTCGAGTTTAGCTTGTTAGCTTTATATACATGTTACAAAATCCTTTTTTTTTTAATTTCCAAAATCCGTGAAAACAGAAAACAATTTAAAGCAAAAAAGTAGTGCAATAAGTTCATGAATATCAAATTTCTCATCACTTTTAATTTTTGTGAGTTTCACGTGCAGATAAGCAGATTTTTTTCTAGTTTTTAGGGTAACAAACTAAGCTAACCACATTAGCATGTTGCTCATCATCTCATTAAAGGCTTAGAATTAGTTTGTTAGCATGTTATATTTTTCAACTATATATTTTTGTATCCCTAAATCAATTTAATCGGAAAACAGTTAAAACAAAAAATATTTTCATTACTAAGTGAGTTCAAATGTGTCATCACTTCTACTTTTATCAGTTTAGCTAGAAGGCTGGGAAATGCCTTTAGTTTTCAAGATTACAAACGAAGCTAACCATATAAACATGATGCTTATTAGCTCGTCAAAGGCTTGAGTTTAGCTTGTTAGCTTTATGTATTTTTTACCCATTCCTTTTTTGTTAGTTTCCTAATTAATTCAATCAGATAAATAAAAAATAATACAATTGATAAAGACTGCAGATGTATTGTGACGTATATGTTTATCAGTATAGGTAGCAGATGAGCAGATTTTGCTAGTTTTTAAGCTAACACAACATGTTACCACATTAGCATGACCCTTCCTGTTAAATGTTCCACTTTGGGAAACACTGGGCTTTAACTCGTGGACTATATGTCTTGATATTTCCTTGTTTTTTCCTAATGTACAGTTAAAAGTCACACAATTTGAAGTTTCTACTTTTATTGTCTATAAAATTGTGTTTCTTATTGTTTAAATTGGCTTTTTTCCCCATTGTTGTCAATAGAAAAGCTTGAAAATCTGTGTATTTTTGGCCAACTACCAACAGCTAATACACTTTTCATTAAACCATCTAATTGGGAAACAGATGCTGCAGCATTTGATAGCAAGAGTTGAATAAAAGCCTTTCACATCCAGCATCTTCTCCCTCTGGGTGTGTCTTGTCTGCCTCTGGCCCAAAGTATGACCAAAATTAGTGGCCTGCTTTTGTCCATCCCATCCACAATGCCACATCATTATAGCCATGGCACGCAGAACCCCTTCATTCAGCCCTGACACGGACCTGAAATAGACCAAGCCGACCTTGCATATTCGTCACACTGAGCTGAAGCTCACACTGGAAAAAGTATTTTTGACTTCCGTACTCCTGGATGCTTGAAAAAAAACCAACTGGATTTTGTTTTTGGACCAACCCTTTTGAATCATGCAGTTTGTCTTATTTTTAGCATAAATATGCGACATGAAATTAACCTTCACTTTCTTGCTATTGCAGAAACAGGAAAGTAGCCTCTAATGACAGTATAATAAACCTCTGTTGGAATGATTTTATCTTTCTGGGCTTAACCACAAGGCTGGAGAAAGTGGTTCTGTTGGAGGAAGGAAAGCCTTTTAAATTTACACTAGTATAGGCATAAGTATTAGTAATAAAAATGACTTTTATTGGTAAAAAAAAAAAAAACAGAATATTCAGAACTGATCCAGCCAGCCAATCCTGGCCTGGATGGCTAGGTCACTCACCGTTTTTGGTATCTTCTTGGCAAGTCACAGCAATCACCTGAGCCAAGGTGAGGGCCAGACATAAAGCCATCCTGGAGCGAAATGAGGGGCCCATGTCTGCATCCCAGACGTGCAGCATCCTCATACGAGGCATCTGAGGCCGAGGAAATCACAGATCCACCGACTTTGAGCTACAACATCCAGGCTGAGGGAAATCCGAGTTATCCCAGAGAGGAAGACGATTAAGTGTAACCAGGTCCCGCTTCAACCTCTCCACCAAACCTCTCCCTCCTCCCTGACTCCCTCCTTCTCCGCGGCTTCTTTTTTGATTCATGTCAAAGCCAGCCTCCTCCTCTTGCTCCTTTGGCTCAGAAGATGAGGCTAATTAGAGGCTGAGTGAAATAGACTGATGAAAAGTGGGAAGGAGGGATGGTTGCTTCAGAGATTCTGCTTCTTTGTACATATTAAAAACATGCTTAAGGCACTTCACTGCTTTGTTTAAATTCAAGCAGGAAACAAAAGCAACAAATGTACAGAGATCAAAACTTAACATCTGTGTTGTTGGCTGTTTCCGGGTCACCAAATTCCGACAAAAACATAAAAAATAAATGATTAAAAACAGACAAAACTATCATTTTTTAAGGACTATTACCAACTATTTTGGGCCTAATGGATGTAGAAACTCTCATTTATGTGACTTGCGAACTTTATGGGTTTAGTGTATTGTTGAAAGAATTCAACTTGCTGACCCATATTAGGTGTGCACTCGTTTGATGTGTTTTCCAGGCCAGACTTCTGCCGGTTCCGTATTTCAAACAGATCCCAAAATCCCGAAGGTGCTGCCCTCACAGAAACCAACAAATAAAGAAAAAGCACTCACTCATTTTTCATTGTCACATGTCAGAGAATGCTGGGTAATTTTAGCCTCAATTGGGTTTTCTTTTTTTTTAATCAATCCCTTCACGGAGCAAACATTTGTCTCGGTGGATGAGCTGGATTTCCCTCGCCGAACACGGCGGGAAGTGTTTCAGGTGCTTCGAGAACAGACGGTCTTGTCATTAAGGAGACGGAGAGCCATCCGGGGACGGAGCAGATGGGAAGACAGTTCCTGTGCCGAACAAGACTTTGGTTTTACAGCTTTTAGGGACTGCAGTGAACTGGAAGCTGGAGAACATAGTTTTAACCACAGATTGTGAAGGGTTTCCTAAAAATTAAAAAGAGGTTTAATTAATTTACTCCTAAATAACAATATTTACTTTAACTTTTGGAAAGGGGGCGGGCGTTATCTCTTTAGATGGTAAATACAGTGTTTCCTTGTTTATTGCAGGACTTAGGTTCCAAAAAACACTGCAGAAGGTGCAACCATAAGGCTGAAGGCCACATATGAAAAATAAATTAAAAAAACATGTAAGAAAAAAATATGTTGTAAAATTATGAGAAAAACGTTAACGTGAATAAAATGTCGTAATTTTACAAGAAAAAGTCATTCTTTGTTCTTCAAACATAAAGTTGTAATTTCATGAAATTGAAATAACGCAGATTCAACATAAATAAAACAGGTAATGTTTAATTGTCGAAACGTAAAAAATGATTTTCAATAAAGCATTACTTTTTTCTTTAAAAAAAAGTTTATTCACATAAAAATGTGACTTTTTTTTAAAATAGTTTTACAAATTTATTCCCATTTAGAAAAAAATATTTTTTTGTAAAAATAAAAAAACTATGTAAAAAAAAACTTTTTCTTTAAAATTGTCTATTTTACTCTCATAAATTGTTTAACTTTTTGTGAAATTGTATGGTGTTTGTTTAACTTTATTTTAATATTTATTTTTTTTACTTTTTTCTTATCGTTTTTATAATTTATTCACATAAAATGTTGACTTTTTTCTCGAAGAATCACACCATTTTTATGCATAAATTTACAATTTAATTGTTGAAATTAGCTTCTTTTTTTGGGAAGTGTACATCTTTTTTCTCATAATTTTCTGACTTTGTTCTAATAAAATTTTGACTTTCTTTCAAAGAATTTTCACATAAAATATTGATTTATTTCTCATAGTTTTATGACTTTATTATAATAAAATGTTTGTCCTTGTGCAGCAGTGACACATTTGTGTCCAAAGACACAATTTCTAATCAATCGCCTGCCTCTTGGCCCCTCTAGGCATTCTAAGTAGTGTAGTCATCCAAACTATATTATATTACAGTTTGTTTTCACTTACAGTTTAAGGGAAATTTTTAATGTGAACTGCCAGTTTTTGAAAGCTAAAGTCTTACCTGCTAATAAAAATATTTAAATCATACATGTCAGGCAGTTTTTAGTTATTAAAACAAACTGCTGGAGATTAAAGGGGAGCCATTTTTAGAAGCTCAAAGTGAAACAGACCTTCAAAAATGGGCTATTTCTAGTTGTAAGAACTAGGTGGCAGTGTAACCACAAGACTCATGCAAGATGTGTTTAGGCCATGAGTCAGAAAGGTGGATTAGATCCAAAGTAAACCATAGAGGCTTCCCCCAAACAGAAATCCAGACTGCTCTTCTACAGGGAGGTTTGTGTCAAAACAGATGTTTTGTGGATCAGAGTCAGATTTGAACATGTTCTGGTGTCCTGGACAGAGACACTCACAGACTAACTTTTTACAATTTTTGTGAATGGGATCGTTGAAGATTCCCATTGAGGCCTTAATAACCTGACAAATGGATGAACCCACATGTAAGTTTGAGCTTTTTCGTCCGTGGACAGGAAGTGGCGAGCCTCCTGTGTGGAGTGTGCCTTCCCCCCGTATTGCCTTACACATAATGTGCATTATTTATCACCTCACGAGTCTCACAGAATGCTCCAGAATTGGCCACCCCATTGAGAAGACCAACAAACGGGAGCAGGCCGGCAGGTGCAGGAGTGGAGATTAAAATGTTCACCGCTGCCACAAAAAATTTTGTAAAACAGGTTGGAGACACGGGGAGGTTGATCCCGGTTCCCAGCCTGAGCGAGGCCGACCGCTACCAGCCGCTCAGCCTGGTCACCAGGAAGAGGAAAAAGCACTTCTGGAAGAAGAACAAATTTGCCTCGACGCCTTTCTCCCTTAAAGATATCCTCATTGGGGAAAAGGAGATTACTGCCGGTATAACTCTTGCTTCTATTTGAAAAAAAAATAAAAGGTTTTGTTTATATTCTGTTATTGGCCTGTTCTCCTATGCTATGTTCTCATTTATAAAACTTTTACTTTAGCTTGTTCCTTTTGTTTTGATAAAGAGCATCAAAATTGTTTTGGAGTTGGAGACCCCTGATTTAGAGCACCTTATATATGGATTAATTCTGGTTGTGCTTAATGGTGTTGATACGATTTTGAGAAGTACATGGGGTTCTGTCAAATAGTTTGGTTGTGTCTTATTGTAAATAATGCTAATGTGGCTAACGTGTAGCAGCACAAACTGTGTTTATTTTATGTGTTACTACTAAGGCTGAGAGTTAGGGTAGTCACAGTAACGTTTGTGTTAGCGCTATCAGTCTGTTTTCTACATGTTGCAAACAAGTTTAGGAGTTACAGGTATTGTGAATATGCTAACACGGCTTCTAGCACCATCTTCTCCTTAAGTATAGAGCAGTACATTGTTGAGTTAATGATACCATCAATGAAACTCAGCTCCCCAACACCAGCAGCGCTCATGCAGCCCCACATAAGGACTTAAGCTTAACCATAAGCTTTAGCTAACTGCAGTGATGAAGTTGCATGGCGATTTTCTTCAACTCTTCTCATCAGAAGACGCTTCTGTTGAGATGTTAACTTCTTTAAAAAATTTGGAAAAACTATGGAAAATTTCATCATTCAGCACTTTAATTTAATTGGTCATGTTGATAAAAATAAATGGACAAGGTTAAAAAAAATCACCATCATTTTTGTTTCTTTAGGGGTTTCTTCTTATCAGCTTCTAAACTATGAGGACAAATCGGACGTGGCGCTCAATGGCCGATTGGGGAACCACCTTATCAACGATGTCGGGTTTAACATCAGCGGCTCAGACTCTGTGGCGGTCAAAGCCTCATTTGGCATTGTGACCAAACATGAGCTGGAGGTGCCGACTTTACTGCGTGAACTTAACTCCAGGTATCCTAACGCTACATGCCCTTAAAAAAGTTGTTGTCAATGATTTTTATGTATCTTATTTTTATTTATGTGCTGTTGTTCTACCACTTTTAATAAAGTAGATGATCCGTGCTACACTTTTTTTCCAAGTAATTTCAAGTAAGTTATTTTTCTAAGAAGAGTAATTTATTACATTTTAGGCTCATATTCTGATGTTGATGCTCGATCTGGGTGACGGATGAAATGTGAGAAGAGGGTTTCCTCGAAAGGATGAATAAATGATCTTGTCTGTCTACCCTTACACGCAAACAGGAGCTAAATGCAAAAGTACAATGCATCAAAACAGCCAATAACAGACCTTAAATCTTTAATATTTTTTTCAGAAAAGTGGACTTGGATCATTGCCTGGTTCGTCAGTCCAGAGAAAGTGGACGTAGTGTTCTTTGTGTTGTTGTGGAGAGCATTCGTACCACACGTCAGTGTTCTCTGACTGTCCATGCTGGCATGAGAGGGACAACCATGAGGGTAAGGGAAAAAAAAGTTCTTCGTCTGTGCATTTTTCTCAAGCATAAACTACTACAAAACAAGGTTTTTGTTCATTTTTCTCTGATTCTTTAAAGCCTTTAACGCTGAGCTTTAGCTCCAGTCTTGTCGATTCTTTTTGTGCCTCTGTAACCATTCAAACAATAAACATAATTCCAACGGATCCTGAAGCTAAAAAAAGCTGCTTTCTGCCGATATGCAACACTTTAGGCTACGTTCACACCCCCGTCAGCAACATACTTTCAAGCGACCACTTGTGACGTTATTGCATGTTTGGAGCTTCAAAAACTATCAACTGCATGTGTAATTACGCACATTTTTATTATCATTTTCGATCAAAAACCAAAGACTAAATAAAGTTTTAAACATCTGAAGACATTTCATGGATAGATGTATATAACTGTTGTCCCAATTGTCTTTTAGTTTCAGATTGACGATGGTAGAATCCCTAAAGGTCGAGACAAAGCTATCATCATTCCAGCTCATACCACCATCGCCTTCAGCATTTGTGAGCTGTTCTTTCGTCTGGATGGACGTCTAGGTAAGAACAACTCTCATCCGTCACTTTTTTGAGTATAGCTCAGTTCAGTTTTTTACAAAAGAACTGTATATTCCCATTGCTAAATACTGAGTACACTGATACAAAGTTATAAGGTACTTACTGAGTTTCCTGCTAGTCCTTTAACTCATCTTCAAGTCTTTACTATACAGAAACCATCAAGTCATATGTCATCCTTTTCATGTTTTTTTTTTTTTAATAACCAATCAGAATTCACAAAATCTGACCCGTGCTGGGTTTGAAGGCGAACTAGATCCCTAATCTGTTCGCAATTTTTACACTACTATCAATACAGTCTTGTGACGGCTGCCCCAAGATCAGCATTGGGCTAAAGGAAATAATCCAAACTTAAAAATAATTCTACCTAGAACCCATAAGTTTAGTTTTTTAGCTAAATAACTATAAAACAAAGACCAAAGAAAGATCTTAAAAAGTTCAATTTCCAAGAGCTGTACCACTTAAAATTATTGTTAATGCTATCAAATCTGAAAATATATATCTCAAAAACATCCCTCAGCTGTACAAATGTCAGTGTTTAACCTCGTAAAGATTCTCTTGTGTTCGTTAAAATGTTATTTTACAGATACCTTGTGCTAGCTAAAATGAGCGTTTTATTTAATTGCATGAATGTAAAATTAAAATCCAATCAAACGTATGATAATTGTATTAATACTTATTAACGAGGAAACTGGTTCATATTAACCCAACAAGCAACAGTGAACTTAGAGTTTCTTGTATTTTTAAATGCAAGAAGCAGCAATTTGACTTTGTTAGCAACACTGCTAACTGGCTAAGCTAAAAGCTAATGGTCAAACGTCCTCTGTTGTTCCCTCTGACTGTTTCAAAACAGGTTCTTCTTGAAAGGATCCATCAAAAGAAAATATTAACCTATCAATGCCCAACAAAATGTTTTTTTTTTTTAGTGCCGGTAGGACTAGCAAAAATTGGGTGATGCAGGTTTAATGTTGGAATTAAATTTTTGCTGCAGCAGAACTTCTAGCTAGCAAAGAATTCAAAATACTTATGATTCTAAAACAGATTTATTTATAAGAGTTTTACCACTTTAAATTATTGTAAATTCAATACATTTTTAAAATAAAGTCTCAAAAATATTCTTTCGCTGCAAAAATGTCAGTGTTAGTCAAGATTCTCTTTTGTTTGTCAAAAAGTTTAAAGGATTTCCCATGTAGCTTGAGTAAGGTACAATTAGCTTTTTGGCTCGTTGAAATATCAAAATCCAATCAAACTTATCTTTTAAATAAACCCTAAGTTTAAAACAGAAATGATTAATATAACTCCCAGATGCACAATGACATTTGTTAGCGATACCGCTAACTGGCTATGTTAAAAGCTATTGTACAAATCTGTTTCAAAACTAGTTTTGAAGAGGAAACAGGTGCCATTTGAAATAAAATATGAACCAAAAAATACCTAATAAATAATTATTACTTTTAATATTTCCATTTTAAACTAGCAAAGTTTTATCAATAAAGTTTATTTTTTAGCTCTGGCTAAACTTGCAGCCAGCAAAGATATAGCAACAATTAAGACTAATTTTTCAGAGATTCATATTTTCATGAAATGTGCCTCATGTGTTTCTCAAACTGTTCTTAGACGTGTTATTTGTTGTGTCTGTCAGATATTTGTGTAGCTCCGGAGTCCCAGGGGGGGTTTGAGCGTGAGCAGATCCGTGAGCAGCTGGGTGGCTTCATTGGCCGCTTCTCTATGGGCCGTCTGCGCCGGTTCCTGTCTGGAATCATTTATGGAAACCCTTTCAGGGCAGGTAAAATGAGTCCAACAACCAATCGTACCATTTTCTCGCTTTATTTTGACATTTTTTCGTCAACCAACCTTGAATTTCTCCGTTTAGACGACCGCACGTTTGAGGAGCTCACGCACTCTGACACCTACATGGACGACATGGTGACTGACTACTATGAAAAAGCCGCTAGCATGACAGATGTGTCCACGGCCTACCTGAGGGAAAGCTCCCACACACGAGTAAACCTTCTTAAACACAACATCCCCAAAGGGCCCTGCGCGCTGTGCGGCATGGGCAACCAGAAGAGGGAGACGGTCTACGGCTGTCTGGAGTGCTCCTCTGGCCCCCAGAAATACGTCCGGTTGCACGTGGTGCCCTGTTTTGATCTCTGGCACAAAACCTTGAGGTGAAAAAGACTTTAGTGTCAAAGGTCTGTTGAGGTGTTTGGAACCAGGACGATTACACCACCATGTGGCGCCACGACTCTGACAGCAGACAGCCATCACATTAAGAAGTGCAACTTGAATCTTACTGCTGTCTGAGGCTTTGAGGTGGATCGTCTTCGGTTTCCTTTTGGCAGAAGGCCATTTTCCACACGTGCTGCGTGTGAACTTTGCTACTAGGTCATAAATTATTCCAAAGGAGGATCGTGTGAGGAAACTTTGACAAACAACGACCCGGTTTCTCTCCGTTCCAAGTGGGTCATTGATGCAAGGATCAAATGTTCATTGAGTCTGAATAAAGTTTGCTTTTACTTATCAAGTTTTTGAATGGTTGGTAAAAATGTCAGCTCACATCTGACTTTAAAAGAGTTTTGTTTTTGTTTTGTTTTTTTTTTAAGTTCCATGACATGAAGAAAATCATTTACTTGTTTAAATATTTGTGAGTTAAATTAAATTAACATACTCTAAGGATTTTGTTTCCATTAAGGAAATTTTCAAAAGAGACAGACAAAAATCATTAAAAAATGAAAAAAATGTAACTACAAAACATACTTACATACACACACACACACATATGTATGTCTATATGTAGCATGACGGATTTTTCCACGACATGTGTGGGAGCATGTGTACATGTAACATTTTATATGTTACATGTACATACTTTACATGTTTTACATTTACATAGACATACATATATATATATATATATATACACACGTGGACAAAATTGTTGGTACACCCTCAGTTAAAGAAGGAAAAACCCACAATTCTCACTGAAATCACTTGAAACTTACAAAAGTAACAATAAATAAAAATTTATTGAAAATGAAATAATCAAAATCAGCCATCACTATTGAATTGCTGATTAACATAATTATTAAAAAAAAAAAAAAAAAAAAGAAAAAAAAAAAAGAAAAAAAAAAAAACAAACAAACAAACAAAATGAAACAGGCCTGGACAAAAATTGGCCTCAGGACAACATCGTATGCAAAGAGCAAAAAATGAAATCCTGTGATTCCCAAACCAGATCCCCTCCGGGCCCTGGCTGCACCTAGAAATTCTGTCCATAAAGACTATGAACAGAACCGGTGACAAAGGGCAGCCCTGTCTAAGTCCAACATGCACTGGGAACATGTCTGACTTACTGCTGGCTATGCGAACCAAGCTCCTGCTCTGGTCACACAGAGACCGGACAGCCCTCATTAAGGCTCCATGGACCAGTTGCTGCAACAGCACAATATAATCTGCAAAGAGCATAGAAGGAATCCAGTGTTCCAAAAGCCAGACCCCTCCGGACCCTGGCAGCGCCTGGAAATTCTGTCCATCAAGATTATGAACAGAACCAGTGATAAAGGGCAGCACTGCAGGAGTCCAACATGCACTGAGAACACCAGGGGAAGCTCTTGCTCTGGTCACACAGAGACAAGACAGCCTTCAATAAGGCTCCCCAGACCCCATACTGACAGAGCACCATCCGCAGGAAATCACACTCTACATCCTATAGAGGGTGTAGAGTTGGTTCACTGTTCCACGACCAGGACAGAAATCGCACTGTTGTTCTGGCATCTGAGGTTTGACTATCGCCAAACTCACCTCCTAAGCAGAGCCCTGGCATAGACTTTCCTATGTAAGCTGAGAAAGGTGATTCCCTGGTAGTTGGAACACGACATTCTATCTCCCATCTTGAAAAGAGGAACCACCACCTCTGTCTGCCAGTCCAGTGGTACAGTTCTCAACTGCCATGCAATGCTGCAGAGACTTGTCAGCCAAGACACTCCCACAGCATCCAGAGGCTTGAGGTACTCGGGGCAGACCTCATCCACTCCTGGTGCCTTGCCACCGAGGGCTCGTTGACTACCTCAGTGATATCAATTTGGTGATGGACAGCTTCGCCCCAAAGGCCTCTGCTTCCTCAATAGGAAATGTATCAGTAGGATTGAGAATCCTTCAAGTATTCCTTCCACCGCCCAACAATGTACCCTGTCGAAGTCAACAGCTGCCCACCTGCACTGAAAACAGTGCACACAGGTAACTGCTTTCCCCTTATGAGGCACTGGATAGTTTGCCAGAATCTCTTCAAGGACATACGATAGTCCTTTTACATTACCTCACTGAACTCCTATCCAGGACTACATTTTTGCCTCCACAACAGCCCCGGCTGCATCTCATTTGAAAGCCAAGTTCCATGACTGAGACACCTGCCTTTGACTGCCACCCAAACCACATTGCACCCTTCTGAGCCCCCTGCAGGTGGTGGGCCCACGGGAAAGTGATCCCACGTCATTCCTTCAGCCGGAACCCGACCAGGACCCATGGGAGGAGCCCTGGCCATCAGGTGCTCGCCTGCATGCCCCAAGCCTAGGCCTGGTTCCAGTGTGGGGCCCCGGTGACACCAATCTGGGCAACGTAATGGAATCTTCATTGCTGCTCCTTATAGGGGGTTCTGAACCGCTCTTTGTCTGGCTCATCTCCCAAGACCTGTCTGCCATATGAGACCCTACCAAGGGCAAAAGCCCCCTGACAACTTAGCGCCTGGAATCACTCAAGATGTCAGACCCCTGGTTCACTGAGGGGATGTGGTTACCATATTTCTTTTTAAAAAGCGTTTTCCAGATTTTTTCTGCTTTTAGATTGTGTTTTTCTTTACGTTAGTAAATGCAACACTTTATGTTAGAAAAACTGCAAACGCTGCTTTTCTTGGTTGAAGGGTCAGCTGGTTTACATTGATCATGGAAGTGTTTCACTACTGTAAAGTGTTGCGTAGCAGCAGAAAGCTGCTTTTCTCTGCTTCAGAATCTCTTGGAACTACGTTAATGGGATGAACCTGGGCTGGCCACCCTTGGTCTTCAAGAGTCACAACCCTGCACGTTTTCTAGTTCTCTCTAACAAGCCGCTGCTGATTAGCTGACTCAAGTGAATCCTCATCCTGAGTGACTGAACACATTGGATTTCGGACGTCTGCATCAAACAGTCCAGGGAGAGCTGGAAAACCAGCAGGGAGGAAGCTCTTTACGAACTATGGTTGGCCAGCGGTGGCTTAAACAGTTGAAGAGTTACTTTAAATCAAAGAACTCTAACACCGGAGGGAATGCTCTGGTGTTAAAGGAATATTCTGAGCCACCACTGATCCAGTATGAAAGTTCTGTTGGTGAGTTGGCTCGTGTGATTTGGCTTTCATTTTACGTCAAATGCGGTTTCAAACCCCTCTGCATTTATCCGGACTTGGGACCGGCACATGGAGGCACTGACTTGTGCCTGACTTGTGGTTGCATTAAAAACCGGCTGGCTATGAATGACCAGCATTTTACTTTAAACACTCTATATTTCAATGGTTTCTGTGTTAAGTACATTTAAATGTATCAAATATTGTTTTGTTTTACCGACAACTGCTTTTTTAAAGCGAAATTATTTGTGGTTGTGTGGAACGTTTAGCAAGTCAAAACTAAAAAAAAACATTCCACGTAAGTAAAAACACAGATTCCTGCCAGCTACATCAATAAATAAATAAATCTTAACAAAAACTTGTAAATTACTACAAGTTAAAACTAAAACCTCTCATAACTAAACACAGATTCCTACCAGCTAAGTCAATCAATAAATAAATCTTAACAAACACTTGTAAATTACTACAAGTTAAAACTAAAACCTCTCATAACTAAACACAGATTCCTACCAGCTAAAACAATTAATAAATAAATCTTAACAAACACTTGTAAATTACTACAAGTTAAAACTAAAACCTCTCATAACTAAACACAGATTCCTACCAGCTAAGTCAATTAATAAATAAATCTTAACAAACACTTGTATATTACTACAAGTTAAAACTAAAACCTCTCATAACTAAACACAGACTCCTACCAGCTAAGTCAATCTGTAAATAAATCTTAACAAACACTTGTAAATTACAAGCTAGATTTTCAAAAGCCTAAATCTTTTTTTTGGGACTTTTTTATCATTTCCCTCTTCTCCGTTTCCTGTCTTCTTCCTCTTGTTGTTTAAATTCGCGTACGAATTGATCAAGGATGTCGTCCTCCCAGTCATCCACAAAGGAACATTGAGAGGAGTTTGCAAAAGATTTGGGACTTTCAGTGACTGACACTTCCTTGTCCTTGTTTTTAATGTTGAGGTCCTCATTTCTGTTTTGCAAAGACGTTGACTTTTTAGAAGTCCAAGGGTCTTCATTGGTCACTGTTTCTTCTTTGGGTTCTGTCTCAAAGTTTCTGGGACGTCTATTCAAACAGATGTCCCTCTTTTTTGGAGAACAGGAAGTGAATAAGTCATCATCTTCTTGGTTAAGCTCATCTCTGGGAGTGGCTTGATGACTTCTAAATGACTTCAGAAAATCTGGCACCGGTCTGTTGACCTTTCTGGACATTGAAGGCAGAATGTTTGGCTCTTCCTTTGGAGCACAAGGCTCCTCCTGCACTTTGTCAAAGTCTTGGATTTCCTCCTGCAGTTGTGTAACTTCCAGGGGGAGATCTGCTTCTTTTGGTTCAGACTCTTTTTCTTTCTCCAAATTGTCCTTGTTTTCAAAGTTGAGGTCGTCATTAGCAGCTTTCTTTGAAGCCTTTTTCTTCTTCTTGGCTGCTTTTTCTTTCTTTGGTTTGACATTTTTGGAGACCTTGCTGCTGTTTGAAGTAAGAAAGCCAGATCCTTCAATTGGAACAAGAAAGCCAAATCCTTTAATTGGAGACTTCCTGCCCACCGTACCTCCACATGTGTTGGCATCTTTAATGGTCACTTCTTCTTTTTTACGTTTTTCTTCTTCCTGAAGAAATGATACCAGCCAACCTGACGACGGTCTGTTGACATTTTCTGACATTGAAGACAGAATGATTGGTTCTTTCTCTGGAGTGCAAGGCTCCTCCCGCACTTTGTCAAAGTCTTGGATTTCCTCCTGCAGTTGTGTCACTTCCAGGTGGAGATCTGTGTTGGTTTCTGCGTCTTCCTCTGGTCTTAATGCTCTTCCTTTGGGTTCCAAATCTTCTTCTTCTTTGTCTGAACTGCTGTCATAAAAGATGTTGTCCTCATAGTAATCCACAATGAAATTTTCAGAGGAGATTGCAGAAGATTTGGGACTCTCGCTGACTGATATTCTTTCTTTTGGTTCAGACTCTTTTTCTTCCAGGTGGAGATCTGTGTTGGTTTCTGCGTCTTCCTCTGGTCTTAATGCTCTTCCTTTGGGTTCCAAATCTTCTTCTTCTTCGTCTGAACTGCTGTCATAAAAGATGTCGTCCTCATAGTAATCCACAATGGAATTTTCAGAGGAGTTTGCAGAAGATTTGGGACTCTGGCTGACTGATATTCTTTCTTTTGGTTCAGACTCTTTTTCTTCCAGGTGGAGATCTGTGTTGGTTTTGGCGTCTTCCTCTGGTCTAGGATTTGCCTCTTCCACAGTACAGGATTTCTCCTGGAGGTCATCAGAGTCTTGGATTTCCTCCTGCAGTTGTGTAACTTCCAGGTAGAGATCTTCGTTGGTTTTCTTTGATTTCTCATTTTCAGCTTTGATGTTGTTGAAGTCCCTTTTCAGATTTTTCTGATTTTGAAGTAAGTTCATCAACTCCATTTTCACTTGTCTGAGTCTCTTCTCTTCATCTTTCAGGAAAGCTGCATCTGACCTTTCTTTTTCGTACTGATTGAAAAGCTGTGTTGTTTCCTTTTCCTGAACTCTCATTTCTGAGATCTGACTTCTAAATATTTTGTTTAGCTTCACATAGTGGGCCTTCTCACTCAGCAGGTTGTCATACATTTCCTTCATTTCCTCGTTTGTTTTCTGTGTTTTCTCTCGTTTTTTAGTCTCCTGCTCCAGGATTTTATTTTGTTGGCATAAATCATGGAGCAGAGACCTTAATTCGTCGGTTTTCTTTTCATAGAGGACGGTGTCTTCTTCTCCTCTCAAGTTTTCCTCTTTCATGGCCTTAAGTTTCTCCTGGACGTCACCAAAGCTTTGGATTTCCTCCTGCAGTCGTGTAACTTCCCAGCTGAGACCTGCATTGGTTTTGTTGGCTTTCTCCTTTGCTGAGTTGACGTCGCTGAACGCACTTTTCATATTTTGAAGTGAGTCAGTCAAAGTCGCCTTCAGTTCTTGGAGTCTCCTCGTTTCCTCTTCCAGCGCAGCTGCCTCTGTCTTGACTCGATCATACTGAACGAGAAGCCGTTTTTCCTCATCTCCAATCAGTGACGTCTGATCTTCAAGAGTTTTCTTTAGCTTCTCTAAGCGGAGCTTCTTTTTCAGCAGATCGACATACTTCTCCTCAGTTTGGATGTTTTCTCTCCGTGTTTGCTCCAGTTTTTGGATCTCCTGCTCAAGAACTGGCTTTTGCTGCTTTAGATTTTCCAGCTTAGACCTTAAATGTTCGATCTGCTTTTCGTAAAAGAGGGTTCCTGCCTTTGTTATTGAGGTTGCCTTTTTCACAGCACAGAGTTTCTCCTCGAGGTCACCAAAGCTGTGGATTTCCTCCTGCAGATGCTTAACTTCCAGGGAGAGGTTTGAATGTCTTTCCTGGATTTGCTGTGCTTCCGCTTGGATCTGGTTGTATTCAGAATCCTTAGCTTTGAGCTGTTGAAGTGAACCTGTTAAAGTTTCCTTTGTTTGTTGAAGGCTCTCTGCTTCTTTAGTCAGTAAATCCAGCCGGCACGTGTGTGTTTCGTACAGGCTCTTCACTGCTGCAGCGTTTGCTGATTTCTTTTGCAGGGCTGAGATCTCCGTTTGTAGGTCATGCTTGAGTTCTTTTAAACGGTAGATTTCTCTCAGGATTGTGGGATAATTTTGTCTCATTTCATCCACTTTCCGACTCGTTGCTTTCTGCTCCTTGAAGTCCTTTTTCAGAGCCGCAGTTTGCTGCTGCAAAGTCTGCAACTCACCAGACATTCTGTCCGCAAGATTTTCCTTTGCTTTCTTCCTCAACCTTGCTTTTTCACACATGTTCTTGGATTCCATGTCAAATGGGTGTTGTTTGTTCAGGTTTTCAGTCGTTTCCACTTGGTCGCTCTGGGAGCTCTTTGGATCCAGTCGTGTCTTTGTCTTCTTGCAGTTGTTGGCTGTGTCTGTCAGGAGCTGTATCTATTGATTCCTGAGGAGTGTCAATATGACGCTATATCACGTTTGTTATCATCATGCGCGTATGGAGCAAAAACCAAAAGATGACGTCATTAGATATCATCATGCACATATGGAGCAAAAACCAAAAGATGACGTCATTAGATATCATCATGCACATATGGAGAAAAAACCAAAAGATGACGTGTTTTGACGTTTTTGTTTTTGCGCAGGATGAAAGCGCGATCGAAGCGCGCAGTCACGTGACAGGGAGCGGCCCTGAATGCCGTGAACGTGTTTGCATTAGCCCTTCCTTCTGACTGAAGCTTCTCTTTTAAACGTAAATAATGACCGCCGGAGATGTAATGACCCCGCCCACTTCGGGGCAGGCAGCTGGACAGGTGTTTTTGCGTGAGCGTGTGGCGCTCCTGTTGCTATGGCTACTGCTGCTGTTGTGTGCGGGATCAAAGACGCGTAGATGAGACGTCATGCACGTTCACGAGGCGCGCGAGCGGCGACACGCGAGAACGAGGAAACCCGAATGTAGCCGAACTCGGCAAAGGCCGTCCCGCTGATCTTCTGCGTGAATGTCTCACCTGTCCTCCCTCTGGAACCTTGCCTTCTCCACACCCATGTTGTTCTAACGTGTTGTCAGTCCCTCTTACGTGGAACGTGGAGACTCGTCGCTCTCAGACTGCAGCTTCATCTCCCCCACCCCCCCACGCGATCATCCAGGTTTCATTCATCATGGAGAACATGGTGACCATTAACGGTGACCTTCCTGGGAACTATGCCAGAGTGTTTGGACCGGAAAGCTTGTCAAAAGTCCTCTCCATCCACTTCCTGGAGTGTAAACTCTTGGAGCAGACAGTCTGTGACGGATCCATATTCTATCCATCTCCATCCCCGTACTCTCCAAAAGGAGCAGGCTTTGTTTCCTACCTTAACAAAGCCTGACATTGTCCTTTGCCCGTACGCCTCATCGTCCATGACGTTTTGCCAGCTAAGGAGATATGCCAGGTTGGCATGCTCATATTTCTGGTGCGTGATTTCGTTTATTTGGTTTGCCGTTTCTTTTTTAGTTTTTTTTTTTTTTTTAAACTTGTCCTGCCCAACAGCTGAGCAAACAGATATATGAGCTGAGAGCCTCTTGTGTTTGACAGATTTTACTCTTACAATCGGGGGTTATAAATCATAGCGAACACAATACACAGATAATGGATTATAGAAGTTACAGAAGGACTACTGGGAAGTTGTTAATCTACTAGCAACAAAATGCTGGATCTTATACCCATTGCAATAGTGAGTGTTGGTCTAAAATGGGCAGGGCCTGTCCATACACTCAGCTGTTACATACCTGCCGGCTCCAACCAACACATGTAAAGCATTACATTCTATCACGCACACTATTTGAGGGTGCAAAGGTGAGCCGACGCCTGTGCTCAGGTGAATGTTATGTTAAGATGAAGTAGATGATGGAATGCACAAAAAAGGAGGGAGAACCTCCAGCCATCCCCACACCAAGACCCCCGCCGAGGCGGCAGCGCCAACCAGGGCCCACACCCGCACCCATACGGTGGGGTCAACAGAGGAGATCCACCCGCCCGGCAGCCCAGCCAAGCACCCAGACCAGGGCCCGCAGGACAGCCACACGGGCCCCCAACACCCGAGCGCAGTGAGATACGGAAGCGCAAGGCCCAGCCCAGCCAGGAGAGCAGCCCTCCCACCACACCAGGTGGCCCAGCACGGGGCCCCACCCCCGAAAGGCCCCCACCCCAGACAAGCCGCCCACCACCACCCAGGAGCCCCGAGCACCCCCCCAACTCCAGCCCCGGGTACGAGCCGGGGCCCCCCATGGTGACGGACCAGACCCCCCCGACCGACAGATTGGGTAAAATTTTCATTTTTACTGTGGCTATCTTACCCATGAGTGACAGAGGCAGGTTGACCCAGCGGGTTAGATCATCCTTTATACATTTCAGAAATGCGGTGTAGTTTAGTTGCACCAGTTCTGATAGTTTCGGGGAGAAATAAATACCTAGATATTTGATATTTCCTGATTTGACTGGGATTGAGGTCATTTGCTCTGCATTACCATTCAGTGACAATAAAACTGATTTGTTCCAGTTAATTGAGTAATCTGAGATAGAGGAAAATTCATTGATAATTGCTGTTGTTTCACTAATGGAATGTGAATTGTTTAGAAAAAGTAATAGGTCATCAGCATAAAGACTAATTTTATGATTAGTGTTTTTTGTTGTAATGTTGGTTTGCCATTTCTGAAGGGGATCTGCTCGTCCTCCTGAGCTCATCCATGACAGACTTGCAGATTGCTCTCTGGTAAGTCAGCGTGGCTGGAAGCCGGTTTGGAAACCTCTTTGGGACTTTTTCCAGAAATAAAGGGTGGTCTGCAAACCCCCTCTTATGGAAAACTTGGCTGTACAGTCTGGAGGACAGCAGAGAGTACTGCCCAGTGATCCCAACAATCACCCGAGGTTTACCAATACTTGCTGACACAACCTCAGGCCGAACGCAAGTGCTAAGACATGGAAAACAGTCATTTGGTGGGGGTGTTTCCGTCTGTGGCAGAGGAACATCAGCTCGGGGGGCCACAGGGACAGCTTTCTTGAGGGCTGGGAGGAGAGAGGAGGTCACTGTTGGCCAGTTAAAGGACGAGTCAAAGAAACTGCAGGAATGTTTGCGTTTTCAGGGGCAGCAAACCTTTAGTTTGCTGGTTGATGGCACTCACACATCTGAACCAAACACGTTGATCTTGGTCTCATCAGACCACTGGATTCCATGTATTCCAGTATTCCATGTCTGCTGGTCTTCAGTAAACTGTCCTTCTTGTGTGTCATCTTCAGAAAAGGCTTTCTTCTGACATGTAGACCCAATTTGATGCTGCGTGCGGCGTGTGGTATGAACACAGACAGGTTCACCCCCCCATTCCTTTGACCTCTGTAACAATGCTCTAAACACTTTTATGTCAAATATTTAACTGGTTAAAAAAAAAAAAAGACAAGTTACATTAAAAAGCTTTAACCCTAAAGTGGACGTAGTGTTCTTTGTGTTTTTGTGGAGAGCATTCGTACCACACGTCAGTGTTCTCTGACTGTCCATGCTGGCAAGAGAGGGACAACCATGAGGGTAAGGGAAAAAAAAGTTCGTCGTCTGTGCATTTTTCTCAAGCATAAACTACTACAAAACAAGGTTTTTGTTCATTTTTCTCTGATTCTTTAAAGCCTTTAACGCTGAGCTTTAGCTCCAGTCTTGTCGATTCTTTTTGTGCCTCTGTAACCATTCAAACAATAAACATAATTCCAACGGATCCTGAAGCTAAAAAAAGCTGCTTTCTGCCGATATGCAACACTTTAGGCTACGTTCACACCCCCGTCAGCAACATACTTTCAAGCGACCACTTGTGACGTTAATGTATGTTTGGAGCTTCAAAAACTATCACGTTCATGTGTAGTTACGTACATTTTTATTATCATTTACGATAAAAAACCAAAGACTAAATAAAGTTTTAAACATCTGAAGACATTTCATGGATAGATGTATATAACTGTTGTCCCAATTGTCTTTTAGTTTCAGATTGACGATGGTAGAATCCCTAAAGGTCGAGACAAAGCTATCATCATTCCAGCTCATACCACCATCGCCTTCAGCATTTGTGAGCTGTTCTTTCGTCTGGATGGACGTCTTGGTAAGAACAACTCTCATCCGTCACTTTTTTGAGTATAGCTCAGTTCAGTTTTTTACAAAAGAACTGTATTCCCATTGCTAAATACTGAGTACACTGATACAAAGTTATAAGGTACTTACTGAGTTTCCTGCTAGTCCTTTAACTCATCTTCAAGTCTTTACTATACAGAAACCATCAAGTCATATGTCATCCTTTTCATGTTTTTTTTTTTTTTTAACAACCAATCAGAATTCACAAAATCTGACCCGTGCTGGGTTTGAAGGCGAACTAGATCCCTAATCTGTTCGCAATTTTTACACTCTACACTCTACCTAGAACCTATAAGTTTAGGTATTTTAGCTAAATAACTATAAAACAAAGACCAAAGAAAGATCTTAAAAAGTTCAATTTTCAAGAGCTGTACCACTTAAAATTATTGATCTGAAACTATATATCTCAAAAACATCCCTCAGCTGTAAAAATGTCAGTGTTTAACCTCGTAAAGATTCTCTTGTGTTCGTTAAAAAGTTATTTTACAGATACCTAGTGCTAGCTAAAATGAGCTTTTCAGTTAATTGCATGAATGTAAAATTAAAATCCAATCAAATGTATGATAATTGTATTAATACGTATTAAAGAGGAAACTGGTTCATATTAACCCAACAAGCAACAGTGAACTTAGAGTTTCTTGTATTTTTAAATGCAAGAAGCAGCAATTTGGCTTTGGTAGCAACACTGCTAACTGGCTAAGCTAAAAGCTAATGGTCAAACTTCCTCTTTTGTTCCCTCTGACTGTTTCAAAACAGGTTCTTCTTGAAAGGATCCATCAAAAGAAAATATTGACCTATCAATGCCCAACAAAATGTTTTTCTTTTTTAGTGCCGGTAAGACTAGCAAAAATTTGTTGATGCAGGCTTGATGTTGGAATTAGATTTTTGCTGCAGCAGAACTACCAGCTAGCAAAGAATTCAAAATACTTATGATTCTAAAACTGATTTATTTATAAGAGTTTTACCACTTTAAATTATTGTAAATTCAATACATTTTTAAAATAAAGTCTCAAAAATATTCTTTCGCTGTAAAAATGTCAGTGTTAGTCAAGATTCTCTTTTGTTTGTCAAAAAGTTTAAAGGATTTCCCATGTAGCTTGAGTAAGGTACAATTAGCTTTTTGGCTCGTTGAAATCTCAAAATCCAATCAAACTTATCTTTTAAATATCGCAAGTTTAAAACAGAAATGATTAAAATAACTCCCAGATGCACAATGACATTTGTTAGCGATACCGCTAACTGGCTACGTTAAAAGCTATTGTACAAATCTGTTTCAAAACTAGTTTTGGAGAGGAAACAGGTGCCATTTGAAATAAAATATTAACCAAAAAATACCTAATAAATAATTATTACTTTTAATATTTCCATTTTAAACTAGCAAAGTTTTATCAATAAAGTTTATTTTTTAGCTCTGGCTAAACTTGCAGCCAGCAAAGATATAGCCACAATTAAGACTAATTTCAGATTCTCAGACTAATTTTCAGAGATTCATATTTTCATGAAATGTGCCTCATGTGTTTCTCAAACTGTTCTTAGACGTGTTATTTGTTGTGTCTGTCAGATATTTGTGTAGCTCCGGAGTCCCAGGAGGGGTTTGAGCGTGAGCAGCTCCGTGAGCAGCTGGGTGGCTTCATTGGCCGCTTCTCTATGGGCCGTCTGCGCCGGTTCCTGTCTGGAATCATTTATGGAAACCCTTTCAGGGCAGGTAAAATGAGTCCAACAACCAATCGTACCATTTTCTCGCTTTATTTTGACATTTTTTCGTCAACCAACCTTGAATTTCTCTGTTTAGACGACCGCACGTTTGAGGAGCTCACGCACTCTGACACCTACATGGACGACATGGTGACTGACTACTATGAAAAAGCCGCTAGCATGACAGATGTGACCACGGCCTACCTGAGGGAAAGCTCCCACACACGAGTAAACCTTCTTAAACACAACATCCCCAAAGGGCCCTGCGCGCTGTGCGGCATGGGCAACCAGAAGAGGGAGACGGTCTACGGCTGTCTGGAGTGCTCCTCTGGCCCCCAGAAATGCGTCCGGTTGCACGTGGTGCCCTGTTTTGATCTCTGGCACAAAACCTTGAGGTGAAAAAGACTTTAGTGTCAAAGGTCTGTTGAGGTGTTTGGAACCAGGACGATTACACCACCATGTCGCGCCACGACTCTGACAGCAGACAGCCATCACATTAAGAAGTGCAACTTGAATCTTACTGCTGTCTGAGGCTTTGAGGTGGATCGTCTTCGGTTTCCTTTTGGCAGAAGGCCATTTTCCACACGTGCTGCGTGTGAACTTTGCTACTAGGTCATAAATTATTCCAAAGGAGGATGGTGTGAGGAAACTTTGACAAACAACGACCCGGTTTCTCTCCGTTCGAAGTGGGTCATTGATGCAAGGATCAAATGTTCATTGGGTCTGAATAAAGTTTGCTTTTACTTATCAAGTTTTTGAATAGTTGGTAAAAATGTCAGCTCACATTTTTCTTTTTTTGTTTTGTTTTTTTTAAGTTCCATGACATGAAGAAAATCATTTACTTGTTTAAATATTTGTGAGTTAAATTAAATTAACATACTTGTGTCTCTTTAAGACGCTAGTGCAAGCTGTAGGCAATAGTGCCACCCTTTGGCTGTTCAGTGCTACAACTACTAGCTTACCATTTTTGAGGCTGACAGAGCACATGGCAAGACCAGTCACTCATTGCTCAGTGAAATCTTCCAATGCTTGATGCCTTGCACACTATTTGTCCGTAAGTACTGTAAATGTTATGTATTATGTTACATATGAGGCTAAGAAGATGTTATGTTTAGGAATTATGTTTATTGGTATTATTTAATAAGTCATAAGCTAAAAATAGTTCTAACTTTTCTGTAGACATTTTATTTTGGTTGTAAAAGCAAGTGAACACGCCTGTAAGATACTGATTGTTGTATTTTGTGTTTTCTACAGTTTTACATAAAGAAAGGAGTTAGAAATAAAACAAGAAAAGGCAGGCCTTTTTTTCCTCCGACTTCTTTTTGTTAGCTATCTGTCCAGCTTTGACACGGCAGACCACTCGAAGTGAGGACAGAAAAGTAAAAGGACAAGAACGCAGCAGGCACAATTCAGGAAGACAAAGTTACAGCCATCATGAGTCTACGGTCAGGCACAAGATATCAACAGGACTCTCCAGAGCAAGATGCAGATGGAGAGAAGCAGCAACAAGCTAAACAAGATATAGGGGCAAAGTCACAGTCTGTACTTTCTTATTCATCAAAGTCCAAGCGATCAAGTCGTTACTCTTCAGCAAGCTCTTCAGCCATAAAGGCACGCGCCAAAGCAGAAGCCGCACGAACAGAATTGGCTTATGCTGAAAAAGAAGCTAGCATTATGAAACAAAAAGCTGACCTTGAAGCTAACCTTCATATTTTGAAAATCAAAAAACAAGCAGCTGCTGCTGCAGCGGAAGCTGCTGCTTTTGAAGAAGCAGAAGAGTCTGATCGAAGTGAACTTAGTCAAGTTCTATTAGATCTGCCGACTAGTTCAGTCCAACGCACATCTGAATATGTTCAGCAGCATGCAGAAACCTGCCTGGAAGAAATCCCTTTCAAAATAGATCCTCTAGGATGTCACAAAAGCGCTCTTGAGCAATTTAGAGAGGCACCAAACCTAGAAACTGCAAATGATACTGGAAACATGGATTTCAAAACAGAAAAAGAGGACTGGCAAGAGCAAAGACCAAGCCCTCAAAGAACCCAACAGCCAGTTTATTCTTGTGACAAACCTCCACACAACTCTCATGGAGTGCAAGATATAACGAAGTACCTGATGCGTAAGGAAATATTGAGCACTGGGCTGCAAAGGTTTGACGACCACCCTGAAAACTATTGGGCGTGGAAGGCATCATTCAAAAATGTTATACAAGACCTTAATCTTTCGGCTCAAGAAGAACTGGATCTGATCATTAAATGGCTCGGAGTTCAGTGTGCAGAACAAGCAAAGCGGATTCGTTCTGTGCGTGTGTTTAATCCCACAGCTGCGATCAAGTTAGTTTGGGAACGATTAGAAGAAAGTTATGGCTCAGCAGAGGTGGTTGAACATTCTTTGCTAAAAAAGCTTGAAAATTTCCCAAAACTGACCAACAAAGATGTCACCAAGTTAACAGAATTAGGGGACATTCTTCAAGAGACAGAGTGTGCAAAAGAGGGAGGATACTTGCCAGGGTTATCATATATGGACACAGCTCGAGGAGTTAATCCAATTGTGGAGAAACTGCCTTACAATCTGCAGGAGCGATGGATCACAGTGGGATCCAAATACAAAGAGGACAATCAAGTTGCATTTCCACCTTTTAGTGTCTTCTCCAGCTACATCAGACAGCAAGCTAAGATCAGAAATGACCCTAGTTTTGTGCTCACTTCTCCAAACAACCAGATTACAAAATCTGAAAGATTCATGAGAGTGAACAACAGAGCACCTATAAATGTGCACAAAACTGATGTTCCACAAGAATCCAAAACATTCTACAGAAGTATGGAAAATAAAATGGAAAGCCCTGACAAACGATGCCCACTTCATAAAAAACCGCATCCTTTGAAAAAATGCAAAGGTTTCAGAGCTAAATCTATTGATGAGAGAAAGTTATTCTTGAAGGAGAACCACATTTGTTACAAGTGTTGTGGATCAAGCCAGCACTTAGCTAAAGACTGTAGAGAGACAGTGAAGTGCTACTCTCAGCTCTGAGGAATTTCTTTCATTCTTCAATTGTAAAATCCTAAATATTAGACAAAAGCTGAACAAAGTTATCCGTACTATCAGCCCAGAGCAGGCTAAAACAGTAGAAACAAAGGCATCTCTAGAAACCTCTGTAACATTAGACTGATTCACTGCTGTAGATCTAGCAGAATTAACATCACTTATTACTTCCTCCAAAAGCTCAACTTGTCTTTTAGACCCAATCCCCACTAAGCTTTTTAAAGAAACCTTCCCCTTAATGAATCAATTTGAACTATTATAAATACTTCCATAGAAAAAGGTTTCGTGCCACAGTCTTTTAAATATGCAGTTGTTAAGCCTCTTCTGAAAAAGCCCAGTTTAGATCCTGGCATTCTGGCCAACTATAGACCAATATTAAATCTCCCCTTTATCTCAAAGATATTAGAAAGAGTTGTAGTTAAATAGCTATACTGCCACCTACAGGACAATAGCCTCTTTGAAGATTTCCGGTCAGGGTTCAGACCTCACCATAGCACTGAAACTGCACTAGTTAGCGTCACTAATGACTTGTTACTGGTTACAGAAAAGGGATTAATCTCTGTTCTGGTCCTGTTAGATCTTAGCGCAGCCTTTGACACTAGAGACCACAGCATCTTACTCCAGAGACTAGAGCATGACATAGGGATCAGAG
The DNA here is from genome assembly GCA_014656515.1 of Oryzias celebensis. NCBI lineage: Eukaryota > Metazoa > Chordata > Actinopteri > Beloniformes > Adrianichthyidae > Oryzias > Oryzias celebensis. The sequence goes on along the minus strand of BNCR01000019.1, from coordinate 2,654,540 downwards.
GATCTGCCCTTCAATGGTTTAAATCCTCTTTATCTGATAGGTACCAGTTTGTTCATGTAAATGGACATTCCTCCCATTATAGTCGAGTTAGCTACGGAGTCCCACAGGGCTCAGTTCTAGGACCCATCCTGTTTATGCTTTACATGCTGCCTCTAGGGAACATAATCAGGAAACACAGGATTAATTTTCACTGTTATGCAGATGATACACAGTTGTATCAATCCATTAAACCTGACCAGAATGACCGCTTAGAGAAACTTAGTGCCTGCATTAGTGACATCAAGATTTGGATGGCAGTTAATGACCTCCTCCTAAACCCAGAAAAAAACTGAGGTCATCATACTAGGTCCAAAATACCTCAGAGATGCCCTACCTGTTCAGATGGTCTCCCTGGATGGTGTAAATATAGCCTCCAATCCCACAGTTAGAAACCTGTGGTTTTTATTTGAACAGGATTTATCATTTAAGGCTCACATATCACAGGCTTGTAAAACTGCATTTTTTCATCTACGCAATATCTCCAGGATCAGAAACATATTATCTAGAAGTGATGCTGAAAAACTCATCCATGCATTTGTTACGTTTAGGCTGGATTACTGCAACTCTTTGCTAGCAGCTTGTCCTAAAAGTTCTTTAAAAAGTCTTCAGCTTGTTCAAAATGCAGCAGCTAGATTGTTAGCAGGAACCAGCAGAAGAGAACACATTACTCCTGTATTAGCTTCACTGGCTCCCAGTTGAATCTTGAACCAAGTTCAAAATCATTTTGCTAACCTATAAGGCCTTGAATGGTTTGGCCCCATCCTATATTAAAGATCTCATAGTGCCTTACCAACCAAACAGAACACTTCGTTCACAAAATGCAGGACTGCTTGTGGTTCCTAGAATCTCTAAAAGCACAGTTGGAGGTAGAGCCTTTAGCCACCAAGCTCCTGTTTTATGGAATAAACTCACAGCTCATGTAAAAGAGGCTGACACAGTTTCTACATTCAAAGTTAGGCTTAAAAAACTCCTCTTTGGACAGGTTTATTGCCAGGCTAGCTAGCAATAACTGCTCCTCTGCCTCACCTGCTGTGATGGGGTTTACCACACTGACTCTACTCGCTCCCACTCACTCTTCGTCTGCCTCCTACACCTTCCCCCCTTCCTCTCTCCCCTACCCTAACCCGGGTCTGTATCCTTCTCCCTCCCCCCACTCTCAGCCCTACTCTAACCCGGGTCTGCATCCTTCCCCCACCCCCCTCTCTCCCCTACCCTAACCCGGGTCTGTATCCTTCTCCCACCCCCCCTCTCCCCTACCCTAACCAGGGTCTGCATCCTTCTCCGACCCCCCTCTCTCCCCTACCCTAACCAGGGTCTGTATCCTTCTCCCACCCCCACTCCACCAACCTGCAATTCTCATCATATCACTTGCCATCTGCTATTGCTTTATTTTATTTGGTTTATCATGCCTCTGTTTGGCGCAGTGCAATTCACATGTTGTCCCTCTTTCCCACCCCCCTACGGGGGAGCTGGAGAGATTTCTGATTCCAGGTGGATCGTCTGTGCTCCTGTCTTTGGCCGTGACCTCGCCTTTGGCTCTGCCTGCTCCTGTCTTTGGCCGTGACCTCGCCTGTGCTCCTGTCTTTGGCCGTGACCTCGCATGTGCTCCTGTCTTTGGCCGTGACCTCGCCTCTGGCTCATCCAGCAAACCCAGCTGTTTCCACAACTCCTACTGGATGAAGCCCATCTGCTACACTGTTCAAACATGTCGTTGTTTATTTATTGTCACCTGTCCGTCCGGGGTTGAGGATCCCCCCCCCCAAAAGAAAAAAAAGATAGGGTTTTTTTATGAGTTTTTCCTCACCGCGAAGGAGGGTGTAAGGACAGAGATGTTTGTTCAGCTTAGTCTGTTTAACAACCAGCTATTGTTTACTTTTACGTGATTGATTTTTTGGTTGTTTCTTACAATATTCTGATATCAGTCCAATGAGACGGCTGTGGCTGTGATATTGGGCTATAGAAATAAAAGTGAATTGAACTGAATTGAAGTGCATGGAATGTGGAAGTGAAAAACACATCACAGCACTACATCCTGGACCACTGATCACTCCAGCACAACACCAGGAACTTGGAAAAGATGGTGGCGGGGAGATAAATGAAACATCAACTCCAGTGACATCTAAATGCACAGAGGTATGTGGCAACACATATAGTCAGTACTCCTGTTCTAAATTCAGCCCTGTTATTGTCTATCCTGCTGGGAAAAAAGAAGAAGCTAAGAAAATGTATGCAGTGCTTGATGATCAGAGTAATAAGTCACTCGCCAAGTCAGAGTTTTTTCATCTTTTCAACATCACAACTTCTGCAGATCCATACACACTTAAAACCTGTTCAGGATTAACAGAAGCTGTTGGAAGGAGAGGTACTAACTTCATAATCGAATCTGTGGATGGAAAAATAAAACTTCCACTTCCCACTTAATAGAATGTGACACGATTCCTGACGATCGGAGAGAGATTCCATCACCAGAATTGGCTCATCAACACCCACATTTGCAGAAAGTCGCAGACAAAATTCCTCCTGTGGATCCAAATGCTCCAATCCTTCTACTGCTGGGACAAGATATCCTGCAAGTTCACAAGGTGAGGGAACACATCAATGGACCAAACAATGCGCCTTACACACAAAGGCTGGATTTAGGATGGGTCGTTGTGGGAGACACCTGTCTAGGAGCAGTACACAAGCCAATAAGTGTTAATGTTTCAAAAACGCACGTGCTTCACAATGGTCGTCCATCATTCTTCAGCCCATGTCCAAACATGCTACTGGTTAAAGACTCTTCAACAACATGCTGCCATCTTGCTGCCAAAATGTGTCCTCGGCAAACTAAGAAACACAGCGTCAGTGATGATACAGTCAAGCTAGGAGCTACAGTCTTCAATACAACAAAGCATGATGACACACTAGCACTTTCAGTGGATGAACAAGCCTTTCTTAACATCATGGAAATGGAGGTATACCAAAATGAAGAAAACAGCTGGGTGGCTCCATTACCATTTCCTTCACCCAGACAGCATCTTCCCAGTAACAAGAAGCAAGCCATGAAGCATCTGTTGTCTCTCAGAAAAACTTTGGACAAAAACCCTGAGACGAAAAGACAATTCACTGACTTTATGCAGAAAATGTTGGATAATGATCACGCAGAACTTGCTCCTCTCTTAGAGGAGAACAAGGAGCACTGGTACTTACCATCTTTTGGTGTTTACCACCCACAGAAGCCCGATCAGTTGCGTATCGTTTTTGACTCCGGTGCTGAATATGAAGGTGTGTCCTTGAACAAAGTTCTCTTAAGTGGTCCTGATCTAAATAACATCCTTTTAGGAGTGATTCTACGATTCAAGAAAGAGTCTGTCGCATTTACAGCTGATGTGCAGCAGATGTTTTACTGCTTTGTTGTGCAAGAAAAACATAGAGACTATCTTAGATTTCTCTGGTATGAAGACAACGACTTCACCAAAAAGGTACAAGACTACCGGATGAAAGTGCATGTATTTGGAAACAGTCCCTCCCCAGCTGTGGCCATTTACTGCATGAGGCGTGCTGCAGAAGACTCTGAGAGTGAGTTTGGATTTGATGCAAAACAGTTTGTACTGAAACATTTTTATGTTGATGATGGGCTCGCATCTGCACCCACAGAAGAAGAAGCTGTTGACATTCTAACAAAATCACAAAAGATGTTAGCAGAGTCCAATCTGAAACTACACAATATAACCTCTAACAGTTACAAAGTTATGGAAGCTTTTCCTGTGGAGGAACGAGCCAAAGATCTTAAAGGCTTCGATCTGCAAAAAGATAATCTCCCTCTCCGGCGTAGCCTGGGAGTTCTTTGGGATCTGGAAACATAGTTTCCAGAGGATAATCCAGCAGACAATGCCACAAGGCCCATTTCTGCTTCTGATCTTCAACACACTGACTGGCTTCATGGACCATCATTTTTATATCAGTCAAATCCAAGGGTTCTGGAATTGAAGACCTTCTCCCTAGTAGACCCAGGAGAAGATACAGAAATAAGACCTGAAGTGAAAACTCTGGCTACCAACTTGTCAGAGAGTCAGCTGAAGTCACATCGTTTTGAAACATTTTCTCATTGGATGAACCTGTGCCGCACCATTGCATCCCTCATTCGGGTTGCAAGGTCATTTAAGACAACACCTGCTGCAGTGGAGTGTCATGGATGGAAGTGTTACACAGAAATGTGTACTGTAAGTGAACTCTTTGATGCGAAAAAAGTGATAATTTCTACAGTGCAACACGAAATCTTCCAGAAAGAATTCAAAAGCGTAGAAAGCAAACAAGTCTTGCCAAAACACAGTCGTTTGAAAAAACTGGACCCGATGATTGATACAGATGGGTTACTGCGGATTGGTGGACGTCTAGCACCAACAAGTCTGACAAAAGAGGAGAAACATCCACTTATCATTCCTCATGAACACCACATAGCCACTTTGATTGTCAGATACTACCATGAGAAAGTTGCGCACCAGGGTCGGCACATAACAGAGGGTGCTGTGAGAACAGCAGGATTTTGGATCACTGGCTGCAAACGACTGGTATCGTCTGTTTTACACAAATGTGTAGTCTGCCGTAAGTTAAGAGGAGCACTACAAGTTCAAAAGATGGCAGATTTACCAACAGACAGAGTTTCTCAAATGCCACCATTCACACACGTTGGGCTTGATGTTTTTGGTCCATGGACAGTGACAACTCGTCGTACAAGGGGAGGCAGCGCACAGAGTAAACGATGGGCTGTGCTTTTTACTTGTATGTCTACAAGGGCAGTGCACATTGAACTCATTGAATCTATGTCAACATCCAGCTTCATTAAAGCCCTGAGAAGATTTTTCGCTGTCCGTGGTCCTGCAAGGTATCTGCGCTCTGACAGAGGAACACATTTTGTGGGAGCCTGTAAAGAGTCACAGATCGATCACAGCAATGCAGCGCTCAACAAGTACCTCCAAGACAAGGGCAGCACATGGGAATTTAACCCCCCACATTCTTCACACATGGGAGGTGCCTGGGAACGACTTATTGGTGTTGCTAGGCGGATTTTAGATGGCATGCTTCTTCAGTCTACCCACACAAAACTCACACATGAAGTGCTGAGTACATTCATGGCAGAAGTCATGCCAATAATCAACGCACGACCACTTGTGCCAGTATCTACTGACCCAGATGTACAAACAGTTTTGAATCCAGCTATGCTTCTGACCCAGAAGACAAGCGCCTTCACAGCACCGGATGGTGTATTTCCAACAACAGACCTTCTTACTAAACAGAGGAAACAGGTTCAGTGTCTTGCCGATACGTTCTGGAAAAACTGGAGACGAGAGTATCTTGTTTCACTCCAAAGCCGACGAAAGTGGACAGACAACAAACCAAGCATTAATGTTGGAGACATTGTCTTACTCAAGAACAACCAAGCTCACCGAAACGACTGGCCCATGGGACGTGTGATAAAGACATTTTATTTTCGTTGTAAAAGCAAGTGAACACGCCTGTAAGATACTTATTGTTGTATTTTGTGTTTTCTACAGTTTTACATAAAGAAAGGAGTTAGAAATAAAACAAGAAAAGGCACATCTTGTTTTCCTCCGACTTCTTTTTGTTAGCTATCTGTCTAGCTTTGACACGGCAGACCACTCGAAGTGAGGACAGAATAATACTCTAAGGATTTTGTTTCCATTAAGGAAATTTTCAAAAGAGACAGACAAAAATCATTAAAAAATGAATAAAATGTAACTACAAAACATACTTACATACACACACACACACACACACACACACACACATATGTATGTATATATGAATGTATGTATGTATGTATATATGTAGCATGACGGATGTGTCCACGATGTGTGGGAGCATATGTACATGTAACATTTTACATGTTACATGTACTTACTTTACATGTTTTACATTTACATATATATATATATATATATATACATATATACATATATATATATATATATATATATATATATATATATATATATATATATATATATATATAGATAGATAGATAAATAGATATACAGTATATCTATCTATATCTATATAAGTGAATTACTTTACACTCGGCTGCAAACCATTCCAATGCAGGCTGAAGGTCCTGGCTCGATGAAGCCAACAGGACAACATCGTATGAAAAGAGCAAAAAGGAAATCCTGTGATTCCCAAACCAGATCCTCTCCGGCCCCTGGCTGCACCTAGAGATTCTGTCCATAAAGACTATGAACAGAACCGGTGACAAAGGGCAGCCCTGTCTAAGTCCAACATGCACTGGGAACATGTCTGACTTACTGCTAGCTATGCGAACCAAGCTCCTGCTCTGGTCATACAGAGACCGGACAGCCCTCATTAAGGCTCCATGGACCAGTCGCTGCAACAGCACAATATAATCTGCAAAGAGCATAGAAGGAATCCAGTGTTCCAAAAGCCAGACCCCTCCGGACCCTGGCAGCGCCTGGAAATTCTGTCCATCAAGATTATGAACAGAACCAGTGATAAAGGGCAGCTCTTCCGGAGTCCAACATGAACTGAGAAAACACAGGGAAACTCTTGATCTGGTCAAACAGAGACAAGACAGCCTTCAATAAGGCTCCCCAGACCCCATACTGACAGAGCACCCTCCGCAGGAAATCACGCTCTACATCCTATAGAGGGTGTAGAGTTGGTTCACTGTTCCACGACCAGGACAGAAATCGCACTGTTGTTCTGGCATCTGAGGTTTGAATATCGCCAAACTCTCCTCCTAAGCAGAGCCCTGGCATAGACTTTCCTATGTAAGCTGAGAAAGGTGATTCCCTGGTAGTTGGAACACGACATTCTATCTCCCATCTTGAAAAGAGGAACCACCACCTCTGTCTGCCAGTCCAGTGGTACAGTTCTCAACTGCCATGCAATGCTGCAGAGACTTGTCAGCCAAGACACTCCCACAGCATCCAGAGGCTTGAGGTACTCGGGGCAGACCTCATCCACTCCTGGTGCCTTACCACCGAGGGCTCGTTGACTACCTCAGTGATATCAATTTGGTGATGGACAGCTTCGCCCCAAAGGCCTCTGCTTCCTCAATAGGAAATGTATCAGTAGGATTGAGAATCCTTCAAGTATTCCTTCCACCGCCCAACAATGTACCCTGTCGAAGTCAACAGCTGCCCACCTGCACTGAAAACAGTGCACACATGTAACTGCTTTCCCCTTATGAGGCACTGGATGGTTTGCCAGAATCTCTTCAAGGACATACGATAGTCCTTTTACATGGCCTCACTGAACTCCTATCCAGGACTACATTTTTGCCTCCACAACAGCCCCGGCTGCATCTCACTTGAAAGCCAAGTTCCATGACTGAGACACCTGCCTTTGACTGCCACCCAAACCACATTGCACCCTTCTGAGCCCCCTGCAGGTGGTGGGCCCACGGGAAAGTGATCCCACGTCATTCCTTCAGCCGGAACCCGACCAGGACCCATGGGAGGAGCCCTGGCCATCAGGTGCTCGCCTGCATGCCCCAAGCCTAGGCCTGGTTCCAGTGTGGGCCCCCGGTGACACCAATCTGGGCAACGTAATGGAATCTTCATTGCTGCTCCTTATAGGGGGTTCTGAACCGCTCGTTGTCTGGCTCATCTCCCAAGACCTGTCTGCCATAGGAGACCCTACCAAGGGCAAAAGCCCCCTGACAACTTAGCGCCTGGAATCACTCAAGCTGTCAGACCCCTGGTTCACTGAGGGGATGTGGTTACCATATTTCTTTTTAAAAAGCGTTTTCCAGATTTTTTCTGCTTTTAGATTGTGTTTTTCTTTACGTTAGTAAATGCAACACTTTATGTTAGAAAAACTGCAAACGCTGCTTTTCTTGGTTGAAGGGTCAGCTGGTTTACATTGATCATTGAAGTGTTTCACTACTGTAAAGTGTTGCGTAGCAGCAGAAAGCTGCTTTTCTCTGCTTCAGAATCTCTTGGAACTACGTTAATGGGATGAACCTGGGCTGGCCACCCTTGGTCTTCAAGAGTCACAACCCTGCACGTTTTCCAGTTCTCTCTAACAAGCCGCTGCTGATTAGCTGACTCAAGTGAATCCTCATCCTGAGTGACTGAACACATTGGATTTCGGACGTCTGCATCAAACAGTCCAGGGAGAGCTGGAAAACCAGCAGGGAGGAAGCTCTTTACGAACTATGGTTGGCCAGCGGTGGCTTAAACAGTTGAAGAGTTACTTTAAATCAAAGAACTCTAACACCGGAGGGAATGCTCTGGTGTTAAAGGAATATTCTGAGCCACCACTGATCCAGTATGAAAGTTCTGTTGGTGAGTTGGCTCGTGTGATTTGGCTTTCATTTTACGTCAAATGCGGTTTCAAACCCCTCTGCATTTATCCGGACTTGGGACCGGCACATGGAGGCACTGACTTGTGCCTGACTTGTGGTTGCATTAAAAACCGGCTGGCTATGAATGACCAGCATTTTACTTTAAACACTCTATATTTCAATGGTTTCTGTGTTAAGTACATTTAAATGTATCAAATATTGTTTTGTTTTACCCACAACTGCTTTTTTAAAGCGAAATTATTTGTGGTTGTGTGGAACGTTTAGCAAAGTCAAAACTAAAAAAAAACATTCCACGTAAGTAAAAACACAGATTCCTGCCAGCTACATCAATAAATAAATAAATCTTAACAAAAACTTGTAAATTACTACAAGTTAAAACTAAAACCTCTCATAACTAAACACAGATTCCTACCAGCTAAATCAATATATAAATAAATCTTAACAAAAACTTGTAAATTACTACAAGTTAAAACTAAAACCTCTCATAACTAAACACAGATTCCTACCAGCTAAAACAATTAATAAATAAATCTTAACAAACTCTTGTAAATTACTACAAGTTAAAACTAAAACCTCTCATAACTAAACACAGATTCCTACCAGCTAAAACAATTAATAAATAAATCTTAACAAACACTTGTATATTACTACAAGTTAAAACTAAAACCTCTCATAACTAAACACAGACTCCTACCAGCTAAGTCAATCAATAAATAAATCTTAACAGACACTTGTAAATTACAAGCTAGATTTTCAAAAGCCTAAATCTTTTTTTTGGGACTTTTTTATCATTTCCCTCTTCTCCGTTTCCTGTCTTCTTCCTCTTGTTGTTTAAATTCGCGTACGAATTGATCAAGGATGTCGTCCTCCCAGTCATCCACAAAGGAACATTGAGAGGAGTTTGCAAAAGATTTGGGACTTTCAGTGACTGACACTTCCTTGTCCTTGTTTTTAATGTTGAGGTCCTCATTTCTGTTTTGCAAAGACGTTGACTTTTTAGAAGTCCAAGGGTCTTCATTGGTCACTGTTTCTTCTTTGGGTTCTGTCTCAAAGTTTCTGGGACGTCTATTCAAACAGATGTCCCTCTTTTTTGGAGAACAGGAAGTGAATAAGTCATCATCTTCTTGGTTAAGCTCATCTCTGGGAGTGGCTTGATGACTTCTAAATGACTTCAGAAAATCTGGCACCGGTCTGTTGACCTTTCTGGACATTGAAGGCAGAATGTTTGGCTCTTCCTTTGGAGCACAAGGCTCCTCCTGCACTTTGTCAAAGTCTTGGATTTCCTCCTGCAGTTGTGTAACTTCCAGGGGGAGATCTGCTTCTTTTGGTTCAGACTCTTTTTCTTCCAGGGGGAGATCTGCTTCTTTTGGTTCAGACTCTTTTTCTTTCTCCAAATTGTCCTTGTTTTCAAAGTTGAGGTCGTCATTAGCAGCTTTCTTTGAAACCTTTTTCTTCTTCTTGGCTGCTTTTTCTTTCTTTGGTTTGACATTTTTGGAGACCTTGCTGCTGTTTGAAGTAAGAAAGCCAGATCCTTCAATTGGAACAAGAAAGCCAAATCCTTTAATTGGAGACTTCCTGCCCACCGTACCTCCACATGTGTTGGCATCTTTAATGGTCACTTCTTCTTTTTTACGTTTTTCTTCTTCCTGAAGAAATGATACCAGCCAACCTGACGACGGTCTGTTGACATTTTCTGACATTGAAGACAGAATGATTGGTTCTTTCTCTGGAGTACAAGGCTCCTCCTGCACTTTGTCAAAGTCTTGGATTTCCTCCTGCAGTTGTGTCACTTCCAGGTGGAGATCTGTGTTGGTTTCTGCGTCTTCCTCTGGTCTTAATGCTCTTCCTTTGGGTTCCAAATCTTCTTCTTCTTTGTCTGAACTGCTGTCATAAAAGATGTCGTCCTCATAGTAATCCACAATGAAATTTTCAGAGGAGATTGCAGAAGATTTGGGACTCTGGCTGACTGATATTCTTTCTTTTGGTTCAGACTCTTTTTCTTCCATGGGGAGATCTGTGTGGGTTTCTGCGTCTTCCTCTGGTCTTAATGCTCTTCCTTTGGGTTCCAAATCTTCTTCTTCTTCGTCTGAACTGCTGTCATAAAAGATGTCGTCCTCATAGTAATCCACAATGGAATTTTCAGAGGAGTTTGCAGAAGATTTGGGACTCTGGCTGACTGATATTCTTTCTTTTGGTTCAGACTCTTTTTCTTCCAGGTGGAGATCTGTGTTGGTTTTGGCGTCTTCCTCTGGTCTAGGATTTGCCTCTTCCACAGTACAGGATTTCTCCTGGAGGTCATCAGAGTCTTGGATTTCCTCCTGCAGTTGTGTAACTTCCAGGTAGAGATCTTCGTTGGTTTTCTTGGATTTCTCATTTTCAGCTTTGATGTTGTTGAAGTCCCTTTTCAGATTTTTCTGATTTTGAAGTAAGTTCATCAACTCCATTTTCACTTGTCTGAGTCTCTTCTCTTCATCTTTCAGGAAAGCTGCATCTGACCTTTCTTTTTCGTACTGATTGAAAAGCTGTGTTGTTTCCTTTTCCTGAACTCTCATTTCTGAGATCTGACTTCTAAATATTTTGTTTAGCTTCACATAGTGGGCCTTCTCACTCAGCAGGTTGTCATATATTTCCTTCATTTCCTCGTTTGTTTTCTGTGTTTTCTCTCGTTTTTTAGTCTCCTGCTCCAGGATTTTATTTTGTTGGCATAAATCATGGAGCAGAGACCTTAATTCGTCGGTTTTCTTTTCATAGAGGACGGTGTCTTCTTCTCCTCTCAAGTTTTCCTCTTTCATGGCCTTAAGTTTCTCCTGGACGTCACCAAAGCTTTGGATTTCCTCCTGCAGTCGTGTAACTTCCCAGCTGAGACCTGCATTGGTTTTGTTGGCTTTCTCCTTTGCTGAGTTGACGTCGCTGAACGCACTTTTCATATTTTGAAGTGAGTCAGTCAAAGTCGCCTTCAGTTCTTGGAGTCTCCTCGTTTCCTCTTCCAGTGCAGCTGCCTCTGCCTTGACTCGATCATACTGAACGAGAAGCCGTTTTTCCTCATCTCCAATCAGTGACGTCTGATCTTCAAGAGTTTTCTTTAGCTTCTCTAAGCGGAGCTTCTTTTTCAGCAGATCGACATACTTCTCCTCAGTTTGGATGTTTTCTCTCCGTGTTTGTTCCAGTTTTTGGATCTCCTGCTCAAGAACTGGCTTTTGCTGCTTTAGATTTTCCAGCTTAGACCTTAAATCTTCGATCTGCTTTTCGTAAAAGAGGGTTCCTGCCTTTGTTATTGAGGTTGCCTTTTTCACAGCACAGAGTTTCTCCTGGAGGTCACCAAAGCTGTGGATTTCCTCCTGCAGATGCTTAACTTCCAGGGAGAGGTTTGAATGTCTTTCCTGGATTTGCTGTGCTTCTGCTTGGATCTGGTTGTATTCAGAATCCTTAGCTTTGAGCTGTTGAAGTGAACCTGTTAAAGTTTCCTTTGTTTGTTGAAGGCTCTCTGCTTCTTTTGTCAGTAAATCCAGCCGGCACGTGTGTGTTTCGTACAGGCTCTTCACTGCTGCAGCGTTTGCTGATTTCTTTTGCAGGGCTGAGATCTCCGTTTGTAGGTCATGCTTGAGTTCTTTTAAACGGTAGATTTCTCTCAGGATTGTGGGATAATTTTGTCTCATTTCATCCACTTTCCGACTCGTTGCTTTCTGCTCCTTGAAGTCCTTTTTCAGAGCCGCAGTTTGCTGCTGCAAAGTCTGCAACTCACCAGACATTCTGTCCGCAAGATTTTCCTTTGCTTTCTTCCTCAACCTTGCTTTTTCACACATGTTCTTGGATTCCATGTCAAATGGGTGTTGTTTGTTCAGGTTTTCAGTCGTTTCCACTTGGTCGCTCTGGGAGCTCTTTGGATCCAGTCGTGTCTTTGTCTTCTTGCAGTTGTTGGCTGTGTCTGTCAGGAGCTGTATCTATTGATTCCTGAGGAGTGTCAATATGACGCTATATCACGTTTGTTATCATCATGCGCGTATGGAGCAAAAACCAAAAGATGACGTCATTAGATATCATCATGCACATATGGAGCAAAAACCAAAAGATGACGTCATTAGATATCATCATGCACATATGGAGAAAAAACCAAAAGATGACGTGTTTTGACGTTTTTGTTTTTGCGCAGGATGAAAGCGCGATCGAAGCGCGCAGTCACGTGACAGGGAGCGGCCCTGAATGCCGTGAACGTGTTTGCATTAGCCCTTCCTTCTGACTGAAGCTTCTCTTTTAAACGTAAATAATGACCGCCGGAGATGTAATGACCCCGCCCACTTCGGGGCAGGCAGCTGGACAGGTGTTTTTGCGTGAGCGTGTGGCGCTCCTGTTGCTATGGCTACTGCTGCTGTTGTGTGCGGGATCAAAGACGCGTAGATGAGACGTCATGCACGTTCACGAGGCGCGCGAGCGGCGACACGCGAGAACGAGGAAACCCGAATGTAGCCGAACTCGGCAAAGGCCGTCCCGCTGATCTTCTGCGTGAATGTCTCACCTGTCCTCCCTCTGGAACCTTGCCTTCTCCACACCCATGTTGTTCTAACGTGTTGTCAGTCCCTCTTACGTGGAACGTGGAGACTCGTCGCTCTCAGACTGCAGCTTCACCCCCCCCCCCCCCCCTTGATTGGAGCTTCAAAAACTATCACGTTCATGTGTAGTTACCCACATTTTTTTTATCATTTTCGATCAAAAACCAAAGACTAAATAAAGTTTTAAACATCTGAAGACATTTCATGGATAGATGTATATAACTGTTGTCCCAATTGTCTTTTAGTTTCAGATTGACGATGGTAGAATCCCTAAAGGTCGAGACAAAGCTATCATCATTCCAGCTCATACCACCATCGCCTTCAGCATTTGTGAGCTGTTCTTTCGTCTGGATGGACGTCTTGGTAAGAACAACTCTCATCCGTCACTTTTTTGAGTATAGCTCAGTTCAGTTTTTTACAAAAGAACTGTATTCCCATTGCTAAATACTGAGTACACTGATACAAAGTTATAAGGTACTTACTGAGTTTCCTGCTAGTCCTTTAACTCATCTTCAAGTCTTTACTATACAGAAACCATCAAGTCATATGTCATCCTTTTCATGTTTTTTTTTTAAATAACCAATCAGAATTCACAAAATCTGACCCGTGCTGGGTTTGAAGGCGAACTAGATCCCTAATCTGTTCGCAATTTTTACACTCTACACTCTACCTAGAACCTATAAGTTTAGGTATTTTAGCTAAATAACTATAAAACAAAGACCAAAGAAAGATCTTAAAAAGTTCAATTTTCAAGAGCTGTACCACTTAAAATTATTGATCTGAAACTATATATCTCAAAAACATCCCTCAGCTGTAAAAATGTCAGTGTTTAACCTCGTAAAGATTCTCTTGTGTTCGTTAAAATGTTATTTTACAGATACCTAGTGGTAGCTAAAATGAGCTTTTCAGTTAATTGCATGAATGTAAAATTAAAATCCAATCAAATGTATGATAATTGTATTAATACGTATTAAAGAGGAAACTGGTTCATATTAACCCAACAAGCAACAGTGAACTTAGAGTTTCTTGTATTTTTAAATGCAAGAAGCAGCAATTTGGCTTTGTTAGCAACACTGCTAACTGGCTAAGCTAAAAGCTAACGGTCAAACGTCCTCTTTTGTTCCCTCTGACTGTTTCAAAACAGGTTCTTCTTGAAAGGATCCATCAAAAGAAAATATTAACCTATCAATGCCCAACAAAATGTTTTTTTTTAGTGCCGGTAATTGTATTTTAAAATCAACCCCTAAGACTAGCAAAAAGTTGTTGATGCAGATTTGATGTTGGAATTAGATTTTTGCTGCAGCGGAACGTCCAGCTAGCAAAGAATTCAAAATGCTAATGATTCTAAAACGGATTTATTTATAAGAGTTTTACCACTTTAAATTATTGTAAATTCAATACATTTTTAAAATAAAGTCTCAAAAATATTCTTTCGCTGTAAAAATGTCAGTGTTAGTCAAGATTCTCTTTTGTTTGTCAAAAAGTTTAAAGGATTTCCCATGTAGCTTGAGTAAGGTACAATTAGCTTTTTGGCTCGTTGAAATCTCAAAATCCAATCAAACTTATCTTTTAAATATCGCAAGTTTAAAACAGAAATGATTAAAATAACTCCCAGATGCACAATGACATTTGTTAGCGATACCGCTAACTGGCTACATTAAAAGCTATTGTACAAATCTGTTTCAAAACTAGTTTTGGAGAGGAAACAGGTGCCATTTGAAATAAAATATTAACCAAAAAATATCTAATAAATAATTATTACTTTTAATATTTCCATTTTAAACTAGCAAAGTTTTATCAATAAAGTTTAGCTTTTAGCTCTGGCTAAACTTGCAGCAACACTTAAGACAAATTTTTCAGAGATTCATATTTTCATGAAATGTGCCTCATGTGTTTCTCAAACTGTTCTTAGACGTGTTATTTGTTGTGTCTGTCAGATATTTGTGTAGCTCCGGAGTCCCAGGGGGGGTTTGAGCGTGAACAGCTCCGTGAGCAGCTGGGTGGCTTCATTGGCCGCTTCTCTATGGGCCGTCTGCGCCGGTTCCTGTCTGGAATCATTTATGGAAACCCTTTCAGGGCAGGTAAAAATGAGTCCAACAACCAATCGTACCATTTTCTCACTTTATTTTGACATTTTTTCGTCAACCAACCTTGAATTTCTCTGTTTGAGGAGCTCACGCACTCTGACACCTACATGGACGACATGGTGACTGACTACTATGAAAAAGCCGCTAGCATGACAGATGTGACCACGGCCTACCTGAGGGAAAGCTCCCACACACGAGTAAACCTTCTTAAACACAACATCCCCAAAGGGCCCTGCGCGCTGTGCGGCATGGGCAACCAGAAGAGGGAGACGGTCTACGGCTGTCTGGAGTGCTCCTCTGGCCCCCAGAAATGCGTCCGGTTGCACGTGGTGCCCTGTTTTGATCTCTGGCACAAAACCTTGAGGTGAAAAAGACTTTAGTGTCAAAGGTCTGTTGAGGTGTTTGGAACCAGGACGATTACACCACCATGTGGCGCCACGACTCTGACAGCAGACAGCCATCACATTAAGAAGTGCAACTTGAATCTTACTGCTGTCTGAGGCTTTGAGGTGGATCGTCTTCGGTTTCCTTTTGGCAGAAGGCCATTTTCCACACGTGCTGCGTGTGAACTTTGCTACTAGGTCATAAATTATTCCAAAGGAGGATGGTGTGAGGAAACTTTGACAAACAACGACCCGGTTTCTCTCCGTTCCAAGTGGGTCATTGATGCAAGGATCAAATGTTCATTGGGTCTGAATAAAGTTTGCTTTTACTTATCAAGTTTTTGAATAGTTGGTAAAAATGTCAGCTCACATTTTTCTTTTTTTGTTTTGTTTTTTTTTAAGTTCCATGACATGAAGAAAATCATTTACTTGTTTAAATATTTGTGAGTTAAATTAAATTAACATACTTGTGTCTCTTTAAGACGCTAGTGCAAGCTGTAGGCAATAGTGCCACCCTTTGGCTGTTCAGTGCTACAACTACTAGCTTACCATTTTTGAGGCTGACAGAGCACATGGCAAGACCAGTCACTCATTGCTCAGTGAAATCTTCCAATGCTTGATGCCTTGCACACTATTTGTCCGTAAGTACTGTAAATGTTATGTATTATGTTACATATGAGGCAAAGAAGATGTTATGTTTAGGAATTATGTTTATTGGTATTATTTAATAAGTCATAAGCTAAAAATAGTTCTAACTTTTCTGTAGACATTTTATTTTGGTTGTAAAAGCAAGTAAACACGCCTGTGAGATACTGATTGTTGTATTTTGTGTTTTCTACAGTTTTACATAAAGAAAGGAGTTAGAAATAAAACAAGAAAAGGCAGGCCTTTTTTTCCTCCGACTTCTTTTTGTTAGCTATCTGTCTAGCTTTGACACGGCAGACCACTCGAAGTGAGGACAGAAAAGTAAAAGGACAAGAACGCAGCAGGCACAATTCAGGAAGACAAAGTTACAGCCATCATGAGTCTACGGTCAGGCACAAGATATCAACAGGACTCTCCAGAGCAAGATGGAGATGGAGAGAAGCAGCAACAAGCTAAACAAGATATAGGGGCAAAGTCACAGTCTGTACTTTCTTATTCATCAAAGTCCAAGCGATCAAGTCGTTACTCTTCAGCAAGCTCTTCAGCCATAAAGGCACGCGCCAAAGCAGAAGCCACACGAACAGAATTGGCTTATGCTGAAAAAGAAGCTAGCATTATGAAACAAAAAGCTGACCTTGAAGCTAACCTTCATATTTTGAAAATCAAAAAACAAGCAGCTGCTGCTGCAGCGGAATCTGCTGCTTTTGAAGAAGCAGAAGAGTCTGATCGAAGTGAACTTAGTCAAGTTCTATTAGATCTGCCGACTAGTTCAGTCCAACGCACATCTGAATATGTTCAGCAGCATGCAGAAACCTGCCCGGAAGAAATCCCTTTCAAAATAGATCCTCTAGGATGCCACAAAAGCGCTCTTGAGCAATTTAGAGAGGCACCAAACCTAGAAACTGCAAATGATACTGGAAACATGGATTTCAAAACAGAAAAAGAGGACTGGCAAGAGCAAAGACCAAGCCCTCAAAGAACCCAACAGCCAGTTTATTCTTGTGACAAACCTCCACACAACTCTCATGGAGTGCAAGATATAACGAAGTATCTGATGCGTAAGGAAATATTGAGCACTGGGCTGCAAAGGTTTGACGACCACCCTGAAAACTATTGGGCGTGGAAGGCATCATTCAAAAATGTTATACAAGACCTTAATCTTTCGGCTCAAGAAGAACTGGATCTGATCATTAAATGACTCGGAGTTCAGTGTGCAGAACAAGCAAAGCGGATTCGTTCTGTGCATGTGTTTAATCCCACAGCTGCGATCAAGTTAGTTTGGGAACGATTAGAAGAAAGTTATGGCTCAGCAGAGGTGGTTGAACATTCTTTGCTAAAAAAGCTTGAAAATTTCCCAAAACTGACCAACAAAGATGTCACCAAGTTAACAGAATTAGGGAACATTCTTCAAGAGACAGAGTGTGCAAAAGAGGGAGGATACTTGCCAGGGTTATCATATATGGACACAGCTCGAGGAGTTAATCCAATTGTGGAGAAACTGCCTTACAATCTGCAGGAGCGATGGATCACAGTGGGATCCAAATACAAAGAGGACAATCAAGTTGCATTTCCACCTTTTAGTGTCTTCTCCAGCTACATCAGACAGCAAGCTAAGATCAGAAATGACCCTAGTTTTGTGCTCACTTCTCCAAACAACCAGATTACAAAATCTGAAAGATTCATGAGAGTGAACAACAGAGCACCTATAAATGTGCACAAAACTGATGTTCCACAAGAATCCAAAACATTCTACAGAAGTATGGAAAATAAAATGGAAAGCCCTGACAAACGATGCCCACTTCATAAAAAACCGCATCCTTTGAAAAAATGCAAAGGTTTCAGAGCTAAATCTATTGATGAGAGAAAGTTATTCTTGAAGGAGAACCACATTTGTTACAAGTGTTGTGGATCAAGCCAGCACTTAGCTAAAGACTGTAGAGAGACAGTGAAGTGCTACTCTCAGCTCTGAGGAATTTCTTTCATTCTTCAATTGTAAAATCCTAAATATTAGACAAAAGCTGAACAAAGTTATCCGTACTATCAGCCCAGAGCAGGCTAAAACAGTAGAAACAAAGGCATCTCTAGAAACCTCTGTAACATTAGACTGATTCACTGCTGTAGATCTAGCAGAATTAACATCACTTATTACTTCCTCCAAAAGCTCAACTTGTCTTTTAGACCCAATCCCCACTAAGCTTTTTAAAGAAACCTTCCCCTTAATGAATCAATTTGAACTATTATAAATACTTCCATAGAAAAAGGTTTCGTGCCACAGTCTTTTAAATATGCAGTTGTTAAGCCTCTTCTGAAAAAGCCCAGTTTAGATCCTGGCATTCTGGCCAATTATAGACCAATATTAAATCTCCCCTTTATCTCAAAGATATTAGAAAGAGTTGTAGTTAAACAGCTATACTGCCACCTACAGGACAATAGCCTCTTTGAAGATTTCCGGTCAGGGTTCAGACCTCACCATAGCACTGAAACTGCACTAGTTAGGGTCACTAATGACTTGTTACTGGTTACAGAAAAGGGATTAATCTCTGTTCTGGTCCTGTTAGATCTTAGCGCAGCCTTTGACACTATAGACCACAGCATCTTACTCCAGAGACTAGAGCATGACATAGGGATCAGAGGATCTGCCCTTCAATGGTTTAAATCCTCTTTATCTGATAGGTACCAGTTTTTTCATGTAAATGGACATTCCTCCCATTATAGTCGAGTTAGCTACGGAGTCCCACAGGGCTCAGTTCTAGGACCCATCCTGTTTATGCTTTACATGCTGCCTCTAGGGAACATAATCAGGAAACACAGGATTAATTTTCACTGTTATGCAGATGATACACAGTTGTATCAATCCATTAAACCTGACCAGAATGACCGCTTATAGAAACTTAGTGCCTGCATTAGTGACATCAAGATTTGGATGGCAGTTAATGACCTCCTCCTAAACCCAGAAAAAAACTGAGGTCATCATACTAGGTCCAAAATACCTCAGAGATGCCCTACCTGTTCAGATGGTCTCCCTGGATGGTGTAAATATAGCCTCCAATCCCACAGTTAGAAACCTGTGGTTTTTATTTGAACAGGATTTATCATTTAAGGCTCACATATCACAGGCTTGTAAAACTGCATTTTTTCATCTACGCAATATCTCCAGGATCAGAAACATATTATCTAGAAGTGATGCTGAAAAACTCATCCATGCATTTGTTACGTTTAGGCTGGATTACTGTAACTCTTTGCTAGCAGCTTGTCCTAAAAGTTCTTTAAAAAGTCTTCAGCTTGTTCAAAATGCAGCAGCTAGATTGTTAGCAGGAACCAGCAGAAGAGAACACATTACTCCTGTATTAGCTTCACTGGCTCCCAGTTGAATCTTGAACCAAATTCAAAATCATTTTGCTAACCTATAAGGCCTTGAATGGTTTGGCCCCATCCTATATCAAAGATCTCATAGTGCCTTACCAACCAAACAGAACACTTCGTTCACAAAATGCAGGACTGCTTGTGGTTCCTAGAATCTCTAAAAGCACAGTTGGAGGTAGAGCCTTTAGCCACCAAGCTCCTGTTTTATGGAATAAACTCACAGCTCATGTAAAAGAGGCTGACACAGTTTCTACATTCAAAGTTAGGCTTAAAAAACTCCTCTTTGGGCAGGTTTATTGCCAGGCTAGCTAGCAATAACTGCTCCTCTGCCTCACCTGCTGTGATGGGGTTTACCACACTGACTCTACTCGCTCCCACTCACTCTTCGTCTGCCTCCTACACCTTCCCCCCTTCCTCTCTCCCCTACCCTAACCCGGGTCTGTATCCTTCTCCCTCCCCCCACTCTCAGCCCTACTCTAACCCGGGTCTGCATCCTTCCCCCACCCCCCCTCTCTCCCCTACCCTAACCCGGGTCTGTATCCTTCTCCCACCCCCCCTCTCCCCTACCCTAACCAGGGTCTGCATCCTTCTCCGACCCCCCCTCTCTCCCCTACCCTAACCAGGGTCTGTATCCTTCTCCCACCCCCACTCCACCAACCTGCAATTCTCATCATATCACTTGCCATCTGCTATTGCTTTATTTTATTTGGTTTATCATGCCTCTGTTTGGCGCAGTGCAATTCACATGTTGTCCCTCTTTCCCACCCCCTACGGGGGAGCTGGAGAGATTTCTGATTCCAGGTGGATCGTCTGTGCTCCTGTCTTTGGCCGTGACCTCGCCTTTGGCTCTGCCTGCTCCTGTCTTTGGCCGTGACCTCGCCTGTGCTCCTGTCTTTGGCCGTGACCTCGCATGTGCTCCTGTCTTTGGCCGTGACCTCGCCTCTGGCTCATCCAGCAAACCCAGCTGTTTCCACAACTCCTACTGGATGAAGCCCATCTGCTACACTGTTCAAACATGTCGTTGTTTATTTATTGTCACCTGTCCGTCCGGGGTTGAGGATCCCCCCCCCAAAAGAAAAAAAAGATAGGGTTTTTTTATGAGTTTTTCCTCACCGCGAAGGAGGGTGTAAGGACAGAGATGTTTGTTCAGCTTAGTCTGTTTAACAACCAGCTATTGTTTACTTTTACGTGATTGATTTTTTGGTTGTTTCTTACAATATTCTGATATCAGTCCAATGAGACGGCTGTGGCTGTGATATTGGGCTATAGAAATAAAAGTGAATTGAACTGAATTGAAGTGCATGGAATGTGGAAGTGAAAAACACATCACAGCACTACATCCTGGACCACTGATCACTCCAGCACAACACCAGGAACTTGGAAAAGATGGTGGCGGGGAGATAAATGAAACATCAACTCCAGTGACATCTAAATGCACAGAGGTATGTGGCAACACATATAGTCAGTACTCCTGTTCTAAATTCAGCCCTGTTATTGTCTATCCTGCTGGGAAAAAAGAAGAAGCTAAGAAAATGTATGCAGTGCTTGATGATCAGAGTAATAAGTCACTCGCCAAGTCAGAGTTTTTTCATCTTTTCAACATCACAACTTCTGCAGATCCATACACACTTAAAACCTGTTCAGGATTAACAGAAGCTGTTGGAAGGAGAGGTACTAACTTCATAATCGAATCTGTGGATGGAAAAATAAAACTTCCACTTCCCACTTAATAGAATGTGACACGATTCCTGACGATCGGAGAGAGATTCCATCACCAGAATTGGCTCATCAACACCCACATTTGCAGAAAGTCGCAGACAAAATTCCTCCTGTGGATCCAAATGCTCCAATCCTTCTACTGCTGGGACAAGATATCCTGCAAGTTCACAAGGTGAGGGAACACATCAATGGACCAAACAATGCGCCTTACACACAAAGGCTGGATTTAGGATGGGTCGTTGTGGGAGACACCTGTCTAGGAGCAGTACACAAGCCAATAAGTGTTAATGTTTCAAAAACGCACGTGCTTCACAATGGTCGTCCATCATTCTTCAGCCCATGTCCAAACATGCTACTGGTTAAAGACTCTTCAACAACATGCTGCCATCTTGCTGCCAAAATGTGTCCTCGGCAAACTAAGAAACACAGCGTCAGTGATGATACAGTCAAGCTAGGAGCTACAGTCTTCAATACAACAAAGCATGATGACACACTAGCACTTTCAGTGGATGAACAAGCCTTTCTTAACATCATGGAAATGGAGGTATACCAAAATGAAGAAAACAGCTGGGTGGCTCCATTACCATTTCCTTCACCCAGACAGCATCTTCCCAGTAACAAGAAGCAAGCCATGAAGCATCTGTTGTCTCTCAGAAAAACTTTGGACAAAAACCCTGAGACGAAAAGACAATTCACTGACTTTATGCAGAAAATGTTGGATAATGATCACGCAGAACTTGCTCCTCTCTTAGAGGAGAACAAGGAGCACTGGTACTTACCATCTTTTGGTGTTTACCACCCACAGAAGCCCGATCAGTTGCGTATCGTTTTTGACTCCGGTGCTGAATATGAAGGTGTGTCCTTGAACAAAGTTCTCTTAAGTGGTCCTGATCTAAATAACATCCTTTTAGGAGTGATTCTACGATTCAAGAAAGAGTCTGTCGCATTTACAGCTGATGTGCAGCAGATGTTTTACTGCTTTGTTGTGCAAGAAAAACATAGAGACTATCTTAGATTTCTCTGGTATGAAGACAACGACTTCAAGACTACCGGATGAAAGTGCATGTATTTGGAAACAGTCCCTCCCCAGCTGTGGCCATTTACTGCATGAGGCGTGCTGCAGAAGACTCTGAGAGTGAGTTTGGATTTGATGCAAAACAGTTTGTACTGAAACATTTTTATGTTGATGATGGGCTCGCATCTGCACCCACAGAAGAAGAAGCTGTTGACATTCTAACAAAATCACAAAAGATGTTAGCAGAGTCCAATCTGAAACTACACAATATAACCTCTAACAGTTACAAAGTTATGGAAGCTTTTCCTGTGGAGGAACGAGCCAAAGATCTTAAAGGCTTCGATCTGCAAAAAGATAATCTCCCTCTCCGGCGTAGCCTGGGAGTTCTTTGGGATCTGGAAACAGATAGTTTTACATTCAAAGCGTGTCCAGAAGACAGACCCTTCACACGAAGAGGTGTCTTAGCCACTATTAACAGCTTGTATGATCCTTTGGGATTTGTGGCACCCATCACTATGCAAGGAAAAGTGTTTGTGCGAGAACTTTCAGCTGAACAAACTGACTGGGATGAACCACTCCCTCCTGAAAAGAAGAAAACTGGAATAAGTGGAGAAAGTCATTGAAAGCTCTTGAAAATATATCTATTTCAAGGTGCTATGTCCCATTCCTACCATCTTCTGTCCAAAAGAAGGAGCTGTGCATGTTTTCAGATGCATCCACGCTAGCAATAGGAGCAGTAGCTTCTTTAAGAGTAGCCAACAAAGAAGGCCAATGCCATGTTGGATTTATCTTGGGCAAATCCAAAGTGGCTCCAAAACCTGCCCACACCATCCCCCGACTGGAGATATGTGCAGCTGTGTTAGCTGTGGAGCTGTACGAGTTAGTCAGGGATGAGTTGGACATCACAGTGGACGCTGTTGAATTCTTCACTGACAGCAAGATTGTACTTGGGTACATACATAATGCCAGCAGAAGATTTCATACATATGTTGCCAACCGAGTCAACCGCATACGGAAATCCTCACATCCGGGACAGTGGCATTATATAACCACAGAGGATAATCCAGCAGACAATGTCACAAAGCCCATTTCTGCTTCTGATCTTCAACACACTGACTGGCTTCATGGACCATCATTTTTATATCAGTCAAATCCAAGGGTTCTGGAATTGAAGACCTTCTCCCTAGTAGACCCAGGAGAAGATACAGAAATAAGACCTGAAGTGAAAACTCTGGCTACCAACTTGTCAGAGAGTCAGCTGAAGTCACATCGTTTTGAAACATTTTCTCATTGGATGAACCTGTGCCGCACCATTGCATCCCTCATTCGGGTTGCAAGGTCATTTAAGACAACACCTGCTGCAGTGAAGTGTCATGGATGGAAGTGTTACACAGAAATGTGTACTGTAAGTGAACTCTTTGATGCGAAAAAAGTGATAATTTCTACAGTGCAACACGAAATCTTCCAGAAAGAATTCAAAAGCGTAGAAAGCAAACAAGTCTTGCCAAAACACAGTCGTTTGAAAAAACTGGACCCGATGATTGATACAGATGGGTTACTGCAGATTGGTGGACGTCTAGCACCAACAAGTCTGACAAAAGAGGAGAAACATCCACTTATCATTCCTCATGAACACCACATAGCCACTTTGATTGTCAGATACTACCATGAGAAAGTTGCGCACCAGGGTCGGCACATAACAGAGGGTGCTGTGAGAGCAGCAGGATTTTGGATCACTGGCTGCAAACGACTGGTATCGTCTGTTTTACACAAATGTGTAGTCTGCCGTAAGTTAAGAGGAGCACTACAAGTTCAAAAGATGGCAGATTTACCAACAGACAGTTTCTCAAATGCCACCATTCACACACGTTGGGCTTGATGTTTTTGGTCCATGGACAGTGACAACTCGTCGTACAAGGGGAGGCAGCGCACAGAGTAAACGATGGGCTGTGCTTTTTACTTGTATGTCTACAAGGGCAGTGCACATTGAACTCATTGAATCTATGTCAACATCCAGCTTCATTAAAGCCCTGAGAAGATTTTTCGCTGTCCGTGGTCCTGCAAGGTATCTGCGCTCTGACAGAGGAACACATTTTGTGGGAGCCTGTAAAGAGTCACAGATCGATCACAGCGATGCAGCGCTCAACAAGTACCTCCAAGACAAGGGCAGCACATGGGAATTTAACCCCCCACATTCTTCGCACATGGGAGGTGCCTGGGAACGACTTATTGGTGTTGCTAGGCAGATTTTAGATGGCATGCTTCTTCAGTCTACCCACACAAAACTCACACATGAAGTGCTGAGTACATTCATGGCAGAAGTCATGCCAATAATCAACGCAAGACCACTTGTGCCAGTATCTACTGACCCAGATGTACAAACTGTTTTGAATCCAGCTATGCTTCTGACCCAGAAGACAAGCGCCTTCACAGCACCGGATGGTGTATTTCCAACAATAGACCTTCTTACTAAACAGTGGAAACAGGTTCAGTGTCTTGCCGATATGTTCTGGAAAAACTGGAGACGAGAGTATCTTGTTTCACTCCAAAGCCGACGAAAGTGGACAGACAACAAACCAAGCATTAATGTTGGAGACATTGTCTTACTCAAGAACAACCAAGCTCACCGAAACGACTGGCCCATGGGACGTGTGATAAAGACATTTCCTAGCAGAGATACCAGGGTTCAAAAAGCGGAAGTGAAGATTGTAAAAGATGGAGTTTCTAAAGTGTTTCTACGTCCAATTTCAGAGATGGTTGTACTTCTACCAGATGAACAGTGATTAAGTAGAGTAAATGTCATTTTCGGTGTGTAATTTGATGTTAGATGTTGTAACTGGTACAATTGTGTTGTACCAGGCGGTGAGTGTTCTGTCTCTTTAAGAAGCTAGTGCAAGCTGTAGGCAATAGTGCCACCCTTTGGCTGTTCAGTGCTACAACTACTAGCTTACCATTTTTGAGGCTGACAGAGCACATGGCAAGACCAGTCACTCATTGCTCAGTGAAATCTTCCAATGCTTGATGCCTTGCACACTATTTGTCCGTAAGTACTGTAAATGTTATGTATTATGTTACATATGAGGCTAAGAAGATGTTATGTTTAGGAATTATGTTTATTGGTATTATTTAATAAGTCATAAGCTAGAAATAGTTCAAAATTTTCTGTAGACATTTTATTTTCGTTGTAAAAGCAAGTGAACACGCCTGTAAGATACTTATTGTTGTATTTTGTGTTTTCTACAGTTTTACATAAAGAAAGGAGTTAGAAATAAAACAAGAAAAGGCACACCTTGTTTTCCTCCGACTTCTTTTTGTTAGCTATCTGTCTAGCTTTGACACGACAGACCACTCGAAGTGAGGACAGAATAATACTCTAAGGATTTTGTTTCCATTAAGGAAATTTTCAAAAGAGACAGACAAAAATCATTAAAAAAATGAATAAAATGTAACTACAAAACATACTTACATACACACACACACACACACACACACACACACAGACACACACACACATATGTATGTATATATGAATGTATGTATGTATGTATATATGTAGCATGACGGATGTGTCCACGACATGTGTGGGAGCATATGTACATGTAACATTTTACATGTTACATTTACTTACTTTACATGTTTTACATTTACATATATATATATATATATATATAGATATAGATATAGATATAGATATAGATATACAGTATATCTATCTATATATCTATAAGTGAATTACTTTACACTCGGCTGCAAACCATTCCAATGCAGGCTGAAGGTCCTGGCTCGATGAAGCCAACAGGACAACATCGTATGAAAAGAGCAAAAAGGAAATCCTGTGATTCCCAAACCAGATCCTCTCCGGCCCCTGGCTGCACCTAGAGATTCTGTCCATAAAGACTATGAACAGAACCGATGACAAAGGGCAGCCCTGTCTAAGTCCAACATGCACTGGGAACATGTCTGACTTACTGCTGGCTATGCGAACCAAGCTCCTGCTCTGGTCATACAGAGACCGGACAGCCCTCATTAAGGCTCCATGGACCAGTCGCTGCAACAGCACAATATAATCTGCAAAGAGCATAGAAGGAATCCAGTGTTCCAAAAGCCAGACCCCTCCGGACCCTGGCAGCGCCTGGAAATTCTGTCCATCAAGATTATGAACAGAACCAGTGATAAAGGGCAGCTCTGCCGGAGTCCAACATGAACTGAGAAAACACAGGGAAACTCTTGATCTGGTCAAACAGAGACAAGACAGCCTTCAATAAGGCTCCCCAGACCCCATACTGACAGAGCACCCTCCGCAGGAAATCACGCTCTACACCCTATAGAGGGTGTAGAGTTGGTTCGCTGTTCCACGACCAGGACAGAAATCGCACTGTTGTTCTGGCATCTGAGGTTTGACTATCGGCAAACTCTCCTCCTAAGCAGAGCCCTGGCATAGACTTTCCCATTTAAGCTGAGAAAGGTGATTCCCTGGTAGTTGGAACACGACATTCTATCTCCCATCTTGAAAAGAGGAACCACCACCTCTGTCTGCCAGTCCAGTGGTACAGTTCTCAACTGCCATGCAATGTTGCAGAGACTTGTCAGCCAAGACACTCCCACAGCATCCAGAGGCTTGAGGTACTCGGGGCAGACCTCATCCACTCCTGGTGCCTTGCCACCGAGGGCTCGTTGACTACCTCAGTGATATCAATCACTGTCCTCAGTGATGGACAGCTTCGCCCCAAAGGCCTCTGCTTCCTCAATAGGAAATGTATCAGTAGGATTGAGAATCCTTCAAGTATTCCTTCCACCGCCCAACAATGTACCCTGTCGAAGTCAACAGCTGCCCACCTGCACTGAAAACAGTGCACACATGTAACTGCTTTCCCCTTATGAGGCACTGGATGGTTTGCCAGAATCTTTTCAAGGACAACCGATAGTCCTTTTACATGGCCTCACTGAACTCCTATCCAGGACTACATTTTTGCCTCCACAACAGCCCCGGCTGCATCTCACTTAAAACCCAAGTTCCATGACTGAGACACCTGCCTTTGACTGCCACCCAAACCACATTGCACCCTTCTGAGCTCTCCTGCAGGTGGTGGGCCCACGGGAAAGTGATCCCACGTCATTCCTTCAGCCGGAACCCAACCAGGACCCATGGGAGGAGCCCTGGCCAACAGGTGCTTGCCTGCGTGCCCCAAGCCTAGGCCTGGTTCCAGTGTGGGGCCCCGGTGACACCAATCTGGGCAACGTAATGGAATCTTCATTGCTGCTCCTTATAGGGGGTTCTGAACCTCTCTTTGTCTGGCTCATCTCCCAAGACCTGTCTGCCATAGGAGACCCTACCAAGGGCAAAAGCCCCCTGACAACTTAGCGCCTGGAATCACTCAAGCTGTCAGACCCCTGGTTCACTGAGGGGATGTGGTTACCATATTTCTTTTTAAAAAGCGTTTTCCAGATTTTTTTCTGCTTTTAGATTGTGTTTTTCTTTACGTTAGTAAATGCAACACTTTATGTTAGAAAAACTGCAAACGCTGCTTTTCTTGGTTGAAGGGTCAGCTGGTTTACATTGATCATTGAAGTGTTTCACTACTGTAAAGTGTTGCGTAGCAGCAGAAAGCTGCTTTTCTCTGCTTCAGAATCTCTTGGAACTACGTTAATGGGATGAACCTGGGCTGGCCATCCTTGGTCTGACCCTTGGTCAGAGTCACAACCCTGCGCGTTTTCCAGTTCTTTCTGACAAGCCGCTGCTGATTAGCTAACTCAAGTGAATCCTCATCCTGAGTGACTGAACACATTGGATTTCGGACGTCTGCATCAAACAGTCCAGGGAGAGCTGGAAAACCATTAGGGAGGAAGCTCTTTACGAACTATGGTTGGCCAGCGGTGGCTTAAACAGTTGAAGAGTTACTTTAAATCAAAGAACTCTAACACCGGAGGGAATGCTCTGGTGTTAAAGGAATATTCTGAGCCACCACTGATCCAGTATGAAAGTTCTGTTGGTGAGTTGGCTCGTGTGATTTGGCTTTCATTTTACGTCAAATGCAGTTTCAAACCCCTCTGCATTCATCCGGACTTGGGACCGGCACATGGAGGCACTGACTTGTGCCTGACTTGTGGTTGCATTAAAAACCGGCTGGCTATGAATGACCAGCATTTTACTTTAAACACTCTATATTTCAATGGTTTCTGTGTTAAGTAAATTTAAATATATCAAATATTGTTTTGTTTTACCCACAACTGCTTTTTTAAAGCGAAATTATTTGTGGTTGTGTGGAACGTTTAGCAAAGTCAAAACTAAAAAGAATCATTCCACGTAAGTAAAAACACAGATTCCTACCAGCTAAATCAATTAATAAATAAATCTTAAAAAACACTTGTAAATTACTACAAGTTAAAACTAAAACCTCTCATAACTAAAAACAGAATCCTACCAGCTTAAACAATTAATAAATAAATCTTAACAAACACTTGTAAATTACTACAAGTTAAAACTAAAACGCCTCATAACTAAACACAGATTCCTACCAGCTAAGTCAATTAATAAATAAATCTTAACAAACTCTTGTAAATTACTACAAGTTAAAACTAAAACCTCTCATAACTAAACACAGATTCCTACCAGCTAAAACAATTAATAAATAAATCTTAACAAACACTTGTAAATTACTACAAGTTAAAACTAAAACCTCTCATAACTAAACACAGACTCCTACCAGCTAAGTCAATCAATAAATAAATCTTAACAGACACTTGTAAATTACAAGCTAGATTTTCAAAAGCCTAAAACTTTTTTTTGGGACTTTTTTATCATTTCCCTCTTCTCCGTTTCCTGTCTTCTTCCTCTTGTTGTTTAAATTCGCGTACGAATTGATCAAGGATGTCGTCCTCCCAGTCATCCACAAAGGAACATTGAGAGGAGTTTGCAAAAGATTTGGGACTTTCAGTGACTGACACTTCCTTGTCCTTGTTTTTAATGTTGAGGTCCTCATTTTTGTTTTGCAAAGACGTTGACTTTTTAGAAGTCCAAGGGTCTTCATTGGTCACTGTTTCTTCTTTGGGTTCTGTCTCAAAGTTTCTGGGACGTCTATTCAAACAGATGTCCCTCTTTTTTGGAGAGCAGGAAGTGAATAAGTCATCATCTTCTTGGTTAAGCTCATCTCTGGGAGTGGCTTGATGACTTCTAAAAGACTTCAGAAAATCTGGCACCGGTCTGTTGACCTTTCTGGACATTGAAGGCAGAATGTTTGGCTCTTCCTTTGGAGCACAAGGCTTCTCCTGCACTTTGTCAAAGTCTTGGATTTCCTCCTGCAGTTGTGTAACTTCCAGGGGGAGATCTGCTTCTTTTGGTTCAGACTCTTTTTCTTCCAGGGGGAGATCTGCTTCTTTTGGTTCAGACTCTTTTTCTTTCTCCAAATTGTCCTTGTTTTCAAAGTTGAGGTTGTCATTAGCAGCTTTCTTGGAAGCCTTTTTCTTCTTCTTGGCTGCTTTTTCTTTCTTTGGTTTGACATTTTTGGAGACCTTGCTGTTTTTTGGAGTAAGAAAGCCAGATCCTTCAATTGGAACAAGAAAGCCAAATCCTTTAATTGGAGACTTCCTGCCCACCGTACCTCCACATGTGTTGGCATCTTTAATGGTCACTTCTTCTTTTTTACATTTTTCTTCTTCCTGAAGAAATGATACCAGCCAACCTGACGACGGTCTGTTGACATTTTCTGACATTGAAGACAAAATGATTGGTTCTTTCTCTGGAGTGCAAGGCTCCTCCTGCACTTTGTCAAAGTCTTGGATTTCCTCCTGCAGTTGTGTCACTTCCAGGTGGAGATCTGTGTTGGTTTCTGCGTCTTCCTCTGGTCTTAATGCTCTTCCTTTGGGTTCCAAATCTTCTTCTCCTTTGTCTGAACTGCTGTCATAAAAGATGTCGTCCTCATAGTAATCCACAATGGAATTTTCAGAGGAGTTTGCAAAAGATTTGGGACTCTCGCTGACTGATATTCTTTCTTTTGGTTCCGACTCTTTTTCTTCCAGCGGGAGATCTGCTTCTTTTGGTTCAGACTCTTTTTCTTTCTCCAAATTGTCCTTGTTTTCAAAGTTGAGGTTGTCATTAGCAGCTTTCTTGGAAGCCTTTTTCTTCTTCTTGGCTGCTTTTTCTTTCTTTGGTTTGACATTTTTGGAGACCTTGCTGTTTTTTGGAGTAAGAAAGCCAGATCCTTCAATTGGAACGAGAAAGCCAAATCCTTTAATTGGAGACTTCCTGCCCACCGTACCTCCACATATGTTGGCATCTTTAATGGTCACTTCTTCTTTTTTACGTTTTTCTTCTTCCTGAAGAAATGATACCAGCCAACCTGACGACGGTCTGATGACATTTTCTGACATTGAAGGAAGATTGATTGGTTCTTTCTCTGGAGTACAAGGCTCCTCCTGCACTTTGTCAAAGTCTTGGATTTCCTCCTGCAGTTCTGTCACTTCCAGGTGGAGATCTGTGTTGGTTTCTGCGTCTTCCTCTGGTCTTAATGCTCTTCCTTTGGGTTCCAAATCTTCTTCTTCTTTGTCTGAACTGCTGTCATAAAAGATGTCGTCCTCATAGTAATCCACAATGGAATTTTCAGAGGAGTTTGCAGAAGATTTGGGACTCTGGCTGACTGATATTCTTTCTTTTGGTTCAGACTCTTTTTCTTCCAGGTGGAGATCTGTGTTGGTTTTGGCGTCTTCCTCTGGTCTAGGATTTGCCTCTTCCACAGTACAGGATTTCTCCTGGAGGTCATCAGAGTCTTGGATTTCCTTGGATTTCTGCTCCTTATAGTCCTTTTTCAGAGCCGCAGTTTGCTGCTGCAAAGTCTGCAACTCACCAGACATTCTGTCCGCAAGATTTTCCTTTGCTTTCTTCCTCAACCTTGCTTTTTCACACATGTTCTTGGATTCCATGTCAAATGGGTGTTGTTTGTTCAGGTTTTCAGTCGTTTCCACTTGGTCGCTCTGGGAGCTCTTTGGATCCAGTCGTGTCTTTGTCTTCTTGCAGTTGTTGGCTGTGTCTGTCAGGAGCTGTATCTATTGATTCCTGAGGAGTGTCAATATGACGCTATATCACGTTTGTTATCATCAAGCAGGTATGGAGAAAAAATCAAAAGATGACGTCATTAGATATCATCATGCACATATGGAGCAAAAACCAAAAGATGACGTCATTAGATATCATCATGCACATATGGAGCAAAAACCAAAAGATGACGTGTTTTGACGTTTTTGTTTTTGCGCAGGATGAAAGCGCGATCGAAGCGCGCAGTCACGTGACAGGGAGCAGCCCTGAATGCCGTGAACGTGTTTGCATTAGCCCTTCCTTCTGACTGAAGCTTCTCTTTTAAACGTAAATAATGACCGCCGGAGATGTAATGACCCCGCCCACTTCGGGGCAGGCAGCTGGACAGGTGTTTTTGCGTGAGCGTGTGGCGCTCCTGTTGCTATGGCTACTGCTGCTGTTGTGTGCGGGATCAAAGACGCGTAGATGAGACGTCATGCACGTTCACGAGGCGCGCGAGCGGCGACACGCGAGAACGAGGAAACCCGAATGTAGCCGAACTCGGCAAAGGCCGTCCCGCTGATCTTCTGCGTGAATGTCTCACCTGTCCTCCCTCTGGAATCTTGCCTTCTCCACACCCATGTTGTTCTAACGTGTTGTCAGTCCCTCTTACGTGGAACGTGGAGACTCGTCGCTCTCAGACTGCAGCTTCACACACACCCCCCCCCCCCCCCCCCCTTTGATTGGAGCTTCAAAAACTATCACGTTCATGTGTAGTTACGTACATTTTTATTATCATTTTCGATCAAAAACCAAAGACTAAATAAAGTTTTAAACATCTGAAGACATTTCATGGATAGATGTATATAACTGTTGTCCCAATTGTCTTTTAGTTTCAGATTGACGATGGTAGAATCCCTAAAGGTCGAGACAAAGCTATCATCATTCCAGCTCATACCACCATCGCCTTCAGCATTTGTGAGCTGTTCTTTCGTCTGGATGGACGTCTTGGTAAGAACAACTCTCATCCGTCACTTTTTTGAGTATAGCTCAGTTCAGGTTTTTACAAAAGAACTGTATTCCCATTGCTAAATACTGAGTACACTGATACAAAGTTATAAGGTACTTACTGAGTTTCCTGCTAGTCCTTTAACTCATCTTCAAGTCTTTACTATACAGAAACCATCAAGTCATATGTCATCCTTTTCATGTTTTTTTTTTAAATAACCAATCAGAATTCACAAAATCTGACCCGTGCTGGGTTTGAAGGCGAACTAGATCCCTAATCTGTTCGCAACTTTTACACTACTATCAATACAGTCTTGTGACGGCTGCCCCAAGATCAGCATTGGGCTACTGGACTGCAGAGAGAAGGAAATAATCCAAACATAAAAATAATTCTACCTAGAACCCATAAGTTTAGTTTTTTAGCTAAATAACTGTAAAACAAAGACCAAAGAAAGATCTTAAAAAGTTCAATTTTCAAGAGCTGTACCACTTAAAATTATTGATCTGAAACTATATATCTCAAAAACATCCCTCAGCTGTAAAAATGTCAGTGTTTAACCTCGTAAAGATTCTCTTGTGTTCGTTAAAAAGTTATTTTACAGATACCTAGTGCTAGCTAAAATGAGCTTTTCAGTTAATTGCATGAATGTAAAATTAAAATCCAATCAAATGTATGATAATTGTATTAATACTTATTAAAGAGGAAACTGGTTCATATTAACCCAACAAGCAACAGTGAACTTAGAGTTTCTTGTATTTTTAAATGCAAGAAGCAGCAATTTGGCTTTGTTAGCAACACTGCTAACTGGCTAAGCTAAAAGCTAACGGTCAAACGTCCTCTTTTGTTCCCTCTGACTGTTTCAAAACAGGTTCTTCTTGAAAGGATCCATCAAAAGAAAATATTAACCTATCAATGCCCAACAAAATGTTTTTTTTTAGTGCCGGTAATTGTATTTTAAAATCAACCCCTAAGACTAGCAAAAAGTTGTTGATGCAGATTTGATGTTGGAATTAGATTTTTGCTGCAGCGGAACGTCCAGCTAGCAAAGAATTCAAAATGCTAATGATTCTAAAACGGATTTATTTATAAGAGTTTTACCACTTTAAATTATTGTAAATTCAATACATTTTTAAAATAAAGTCTCAAAAATATTCTTTCGCTGTAAAAATGTCAGTGTTAGTCAAGATTCTCTTTTGTTTGTCAAAAAGTTTAAAGGATTTCCCATGCAGCTTGAGTAAGGTACAATTAGCTTTTTGGCTCGTTGAAATCTCAAAATCCAATCAAACTTATCTTTTAAATATCGCAAGTTTAAAACAGAAATGATTAAAATAACTCCCAGATGCACAATGACATTTGTTAGCGATACCGCTAACTGGCTACATTAAAAGCTATTGTACAAATCTGTTTCAAAACTAGTTTTGGAGAGGAAACAGGTGCCATTTGAAATAAAATACTAACCAAAAAATACCTAATAAATAATTATTACTTTTAATATTTCCATTTTAAACTAGCAAAGTTTTATCAATAAAGTTTAGCTTTTAGCTCTGGCTAAACTTGCAGCAACACTTAAGACAAATTTTTCAGAGATTCATATTTTCATGAAATGTGCCTCATGTGTTTCTCAAACTGTTCTTAGACGTGTTATTTGTTGTGTCTGTCAGATATTTGTGTAGCTCCGGAGTCCCAGGAGGGGTTTGAGCGTGAACAGCTCCGTGAGCAGCTGGGTGGCTTCATTGGCCGCTTCTCTATGGGCCGTCTGCGCCGGTTCCTGTCTGGAATCATTTATGGAAACCCTTTCAGGGCAGGTAAAAATGAGTCCAACAACCAATCGTACCATTTTCTCACTTTATTTTGACATTTTTTCGTCAACCAACCTTGAATTTCTCTGTTTGAGGAGCTCACGCACTCTGACACCTACATGGACGACATGGTGACTGACTACTATGAAAAAGCCGCTAGCATGACAGATGTGACCACGGCCTACCTGAGGGAAAGCTCCCACACACGAGTAAACCTTCTTAAACACAACATCCCCAAAGGGCCCTGCGCGCTGTGCGGCATGGGCAACCAGAAGAGGGAGACGGTCTACGGCTGTCTGGAGTGCTCCTCTGGCCCCCAGAAATGCGTCCGGTTGCACGTGGTGCCCTGTTTTGATCTCTGGCACAAAACCTTGAGGTGAAAAAGACTTTAGTGTCAAAGGTCTGTTGAGGTGTTTGGAACCAGGACGATTACACCACCATGTGGCGCCACGACTCTGACAGCAGACAGCCATCACATTAAGAAGTGCAACTTGAATCTTACTGCTGTCTGAGGCTTTGAGGTGGATCGTCTTCGGTTTCCTTTTGGCAGAAGGCCATTTTCCACACGTGCTGCGTGTGAACTTTGCTACTAGGTCATAAATTATTCCAAAGGAGGATGGTGTGAGGAAACTTTGACAAACAACGACCCGGTTTCTCTCCGTTCCAAGTGGGTCATTGATGCAAGGATCAAATGTTCATTGAGTCTGAATAAAGTTTGCTTTTACTTATCAAGTTTTTGAATAGTTGGTAAAAATGTCAGCTCACATTTTTCTTTTTTTGTTTTGTTTTTTTTTAAGTTCCATGACATGAAAAAAATCATTTACTTGTTTAAATATTTGTGAGTTAAATTAAATTAACATACTTGTGTCTCTTTAAGACGCTAGTGCAAGCTGTAGGCAATAGTGCCACCCTTTGGCTGTTCAGTGCTACAACTACTAGCTTACCATTTTTGAGGCTGACAGAGCACATGGCAAGACCAGTCACTCATTGCTCAGTGAAATCTTCCAATGCTTGATGCCTTGCACACTATTTGCCCGTAAGTACTGTAAATGTTATGTATTATGTTACATATGAGGCTAAGAAGATGTTATGTTTAGGAATTATGTTTATTGGTATTATTTAATAAGTCATAAGCTAAAAATAGTTCTAACTTTTCTGTAGACATTTTATTTTGGTTGTAAAAGGAAGTGAACACGCCTGTAAGATACTGATTGTTGTATTTTGTGTTTTCTACAGTTTTACATAAAGAAAGGAGTTAGAAATAAAACAAGAAAAGGCAGGCCTTTTTTTCCTCCGACTTCTTTTTGTTAGCTATCTGTCTAGCTTTGACACGGCAGACCACTCGAAGTGAGGACAGAAAAGTAAAAGGACAAGAACGCAGCAGGCACAATTCAGGAAGACAAAGTTACAGCCATCATGAGTCTACGGTCAGGCACAAGATATCAACAGGACTCTCCAGAGCAAGATGCAGATGGAGAGAAGCAGCAACAAGCTAAACAAGATATAGGGGCAAAGTCACAGTCTGTACTTTCTTATTCATCAAAGTCCAAGCGATCAAGTCGTTACTCTTCAGCAAGCTCTTCAGCCATAAAGGCACGCGCCAAAGCAGAAGCCGCACGAACAGAATTGGCTTATGCTGAAAAAGAAGCTAGCATTATGAAACAAAAAGCTGACCTTGAAGCTAACCTTCATATTTTGAAAATCAAAAAACAAGCAGCTGCTGCTGCAGCGGAAGCTGCTGCTTTTGAAGAAGCAGAAGAGTCTGATCGAAGTGAACTTAGTCAAGTTCTATTAGATCTGCCGACTAGTTCAGTCCAACGCACATCTGAATATGTTCAGCAGCATGCAGAAACCTGCCTGGAAGAAATCCCTTTCAAAATAGATCCTCTAGGATGCCACAAAAGCGCTCTTGAGCAATTTAGAGAGGCACCAAACCTAGAAACTGCAAATGATACTGGAAACATGGATTTCAAAACAGAAAAAGAGGACTGGCAAGAGCAAAGACCAAGCCCTCAAAGAACCCAACAGCCAGTTTATTCTTGTGACAAACCTCCACACAACTCTCATGGAGTGCAAGATATAACGAAGTACCTGATGCGTAAGGAAATATTGAGCACTGGGCTGCAAAGGTTTGACGACCACCCTGAAAACTATTGGGCGTGGAAGGCATCATTCAAAAATGTTATACAAGACCTTAATCTTTCGGCTCAAGAAGAACTGGATCTGATCATTAAATGGCTCGGAGTTCAGTGTGCAGAACAAGCAAAGCGGATTCGTTCTGTGCGTGTGTTTAATCCCACAGCTGCGATCAAGTTAGTTTGGGAACGATTAGAAGAAAGTTATGGCTCAGCAGAGGTGGTTGAACATTCTTTGCTAAAAAAGCTTGAAAATTTCCCAAAACTGACCAACAAAGATGTCACCAAGTTAACAGAATTAGGGGACATTCTTCAAGAGACAGAGTGTGCAAAAGAGGGAGGATACTTGCCAGGGTTATCATATATGGACACAGCTCGAGGAGTTAATCCAATTGTGGAGAAACTGCCTTACAATCTGCAGGAGCGATGGATCACAGTGGGATCCAAATACAAAGAGGACAATCAAGTTGCATTTCCACCTTTTAGTGTCTTCTCCAGCTACATCAGACAGCAAGCTAAGATCAGAAATGACCCTAGTTTTGTGCTCACTTCTCCAAACAACCAGATTACAAAATCTGAAAGATTCATGAGAGTGAACAACAGAGCACCTATAAATGTGCACAAAACTGATGTTCCACAAGAATCCAAAACATTCTACAGAAGTATGGAAAATAAAATGGAAAGCCCTGACAAACGATGCCCACTTCATAAAAAACCGCATCCTTTGAAAAAATGCAAAGGTTTCAGAGCTAAATCTATTGATGAGAGAAAGTTATTCTTGAAGGAGAACCACATTTGTTACAAGTGTTGTGGATCAAGCCAGCACTTAGCTAAAGACTGTAGAGAGACAGTGAAGTGCTACTCTCAGCTCTGAGGAATTTCTTTCATTCTTCAATTGTAAAATCCTAAATATTAGACAAAAGCTGAACAAAGTTATCCGTACTATCAGCCCAGAGCAGGCTAAAACAGTAGAAACAAAGGCATCTCTAGAAACCTCTGTAACATTAGACTGATTCACTGCTGTAGATCTAGCAGAATTAACCTCACTTATTACTTCCTCCAAAAGCTCAACTTGTCTTTTAGACCCAATCCCCACTAAGCTTTTTAAAGAAACCTTCCCCTTAATGAATCAATTTGAACTATTATAAATACTTCCATAGAAAAAGGTTTCGTGCCACAGTCTTTTAAATATGCAGTTGTTAAGCCTCTTCTGAAAAAGCCCAGTTTAGATCCTGGCATTCTGGCCAATTATAGACCAATATTAAATCTCCCCTTTATCTCAAAGATATTAGAAAGAGTTGTAGTTAAATAGCTATACTGCCACCTACAGGACAATAGCCTCTTTGAAGATTTCCGGTCAGGGTTCACACCTCACCATAGCACTGAAACTGCACTAGTTAGCGTCACTAATGACTTGTTACTGGTTACAGAAAAGGGATTAATCTCTGTTCTGGTCCTGTTAGATCTTAGCGCAGCCTTTGACACTATAGACCACAGCATCTTACTCCAGAGACTAGAGCATGACATAGGGATCAGAGGATCTGCCCTTCAATGGTTTAAATCCTCTTTATCTGATAGGTACCAGTTTGTTCATGTAAATGGACATTCCTCCCATTATAGTCGAGTTAGCTACGGAGTCCCACAGGGCTCAGTTCTAGGACCCATCCTGTTTATGCTTTACATGCTGCCTCTAGGGAACATAATCAGGAAACACAGGATTAATTTTCACTGTTATGCAGATGATACACAGTTGTATCAATCCATTAAACCTGACCAGAATGACCGCTTATAGAAACTTAGTGCCTGCATTAGTGACATCAAGATTTGGATGGCAGTTAATGACCTCCTCCTAAACCCAGAAAAAAACTGAGGTCATCATACTAGGTCCAAAATACCTCAGAGATGCCCTACCTGTTCAGATGGTCTCCCTGGATGGTGTAAATATAGCCTCCAATCCCACAGTTAGAAACCTGTGGTTTTTATTTGAACAGGATTTATCATTTAAGGCTCACATATCACAGGCTTGTAAAACTGCATTTTTTCATCTACGCAATATCTCCAGGATCAGAAACATATTATCTAGAAGTGATGCTGAAAAACTCATCCATGCATTTGTTACGTTTAGGCTGGATTACTGCAACTCTTTGCTAGCAGCTTGTCCTAAAAGTTCTTTAAAAAGTCTTCAGCTTGTTCAAAATGCAGCAGCTAGATTGTTAGCAGGAACCAGCAGAAGAGAACACATTACTCCTGTATTAGCTTCACTGGCTCCCAGTTGGGTGACTTCAATGCCCACGTGGGCAATGACAGTATCACCTGGAGGGGCGTGATTGGTAGGAACGGCTTGCCTGATCTGAACCCGAGCGGTGTTTTGTTGTTGGACTTCTGTGCTAGTCATAGTTTATCCATAACAAACACCATGTTCCAGCACAAGGGTGTCCATCAATACACGTGGCATCAGGACACCCTCGGCAGGAGATCAATGATCGACTTTGTAGTCATTTCAGGCGACCTCCGGCCGTGTGTTTTGGACACTCGGGTAAAGAGAGGGGCAGAGCTGTCCACTGATCACTACCTGGTGGTGAGTTGGATTCGTTGGCGGGGAAGGAGGCCGGAAAGACTTGGTAGACCCAAACGTACCGTGAGGGTCTGCTGGGAACGTTTGGCTGAGCCCTCCGTCAGGGAAGTCTTTAACTCCCACATCCGGGAGAGCTTCAAACAGGTACCGAGGGAGGCTGGTAACATTGAGTCTGAATGGACCATGTTTTCCACCTCCATTGTCTCTGCTGCTGTTCGGAGCTGTGGTCGCAAGGTCTCTGGTGCCTGTCGTGGCGGCAACCCCCGAACCCGTTGGTGGACACCGGAAGTAAGGGATGCCGTCAAGCTGAAGAAGGAGTCGTATCAGGTCTGGCTGGCTTGTGGGACTCCAGAGGCAGCTGACAGGTATCGGCAGTCTAAGCGAGCTGCGGCTCAGGCTGTAGTAGAGGCAAAAACTCGGTCCTGGGAGGAGTTCGGTGAGGCCATGGAGAAGGACTATCGGTTGGCCTCGAAGAGGTTCTGGCAAACCGTCCGGCGCCTCAGGAGGGGTAAGCAGTTCTCTGCAGGCACCGTTTTCAGTGCAGGTGGGGAGCTGCTGACTTCAACTGGGGACATTGTCGGGCGGTGGAAGGAATACTTCGAGGATCTCCTCAATCCTGCTGACACGCCTTCTGTTGAGGAAGCAGAGGCTGAGAACTTTGGGGTGGGGCTGTCCATTACCCAAGCTGAAGTCACCGAGGTAGTTAACAAGCTCCTCGGTGGCAAGGCACCGGGGGTGGACGAGGTCCGCCCTGAGTACCTCAAGTCTCTGGATGCTGTGGGAGTGTCTTGGCTGACACGTCTCTGCAGCACTGCGTGGCAGTCGGGAACAGTACCACTGGACTGGCAGACAGGGGTGGTGACCCCCCTCTTCAAGAAGGGGGACCGGAGGGTGTGTTCCAATTACCGGGGAATCACACTCCTCAGCCTCCCTGGGAAAGTCTATGCCAGGGTACTGGAGAGGAGAGTCCGGCCAATAGTCGAACCTCAGATTCAAGAACAGCAATGCGGTTTCCGTCCTGGCCGTGGAACTGTGGATCAGCTCTACACCCTGTCTAGGGTACTGGAGGGTTCGTGGGAGTTCGCTCATCCTGTCCATATGTGTTTTGTGGATTTGGAGAAGGCGTTCGACCGTGTGCCCCGAGGTGTCCTGTGGAGGGTTCTTTGGGAGTATGGGATCCGGGGAGCCTTACTCAAGGCTGTCCGGTCTCTGTATGACCAGAGCAGGAGCTTGGTCCGCATAGCTGGCACTAAGTCAGACCTGTTCCCGGTGCATGTTGGACTCCGGCAGGGCTGCCCTTTGTCACCGGTTCTGTTCATAGTCTTTATGGACAGAATTTCTAGGTGCAGCCAGGGTCCGGAGGGGGTCTGGTTTGGGAACCACAGGATTTCCTCTCTGCTCTTTGCAGATGATGTTGTCCTGTTGGCTTCATCAAGCCAGGACCTCCAGCATGCATTGGAACGGTTTGCAGCCAAGTGTGAAGCGGCTGGGATGAGGGTCAGCACCGCTAAGTCTGAGGCCATGGTTCTCGACCGGAGAAAGGTGGTTTGCCCTCTTTGGGTGGGTGGAGTGCTCCTTCCCCAGGTGGAGGAGTTTAAGTATCTTGGGGTCTTGTTCACGAGTGAGGGAAAATCGGAGCGTGAGATCGACAGACGGATTGGTGCTGCGTCCACCGTCATGCGGTCGCTGTACCGGTCCGTCGTGGTGAAGAGAGAGCTAAGCCAGAAAGCAAAGCTCTCAATTTACCGGTCGATCTACGCCCCAATACTCACCTATGGTCATGAGCTCTGGGTTATGACCGAAAGAACAAGGTCCCGGATCCAAGCGGCTGAAATGAGCTTCCTCCGTGGGGTGGCTGGGCGCTCACTCAGAGATAGGGTGAGAAGCTCGGTCACCCGGGAGGAGCTCGGAGTAGAGCCGCTTCTCCTCCACATCGAGAGGAGCCAGTTGAGGTGGCTTGGGCATCTGGTTCGGATGCCCCCTGGACGCCTCCCTAGGGAGGTGTTCCAGGCATGTCCCACTGGGAAGAGGTCCCGGGGAAGACCCAGGACACGCTGGAGAGACTACGTCTCTCGGCTGGCCTGGGAACGACTCGGGGTCCCCCCAGAGGAGCTGGAGGAAGTGGCCGGGGAGCGGGAAGTCTGGGCATCTCTGCTTAGACTGCTGCCCCCGCGACCCGGTCCCGGATAAGCGGAAGAAGATGGATGGATGGATGGATGG
Organism: Oryzias celebensis; assembly: GCA_014656515.1. Lineage (NCBI taxonomy): Eukaryota > Metazoa > Chordata > Actinopteri > Beloniformes > Adrianichthyidae > Oryzias > Oryzias celebensis. The sequence goes on along the minus strand of BNCR01000019.1, from coordinate 2,613,671 downwards.
ATGGCTCCCAGTTGAATCTTGAACCAAATTCAAAATCATTTTGCTAACCTATAAGGCCTTGAATGGTTTGGCCCCATCCTATATTAAAGATCTCATAGTGCCTTACCAACCAAACAGAACACTTCGTTCACAAAATGCAGGACTGCTTGTGGTTCCTAGAATCTCTAAAAGCACAGTTGGAGGTAGAGCCTTTAGCCACCAAGCTCCTGTTTTATGGAATAAACTCACAGCTCATGTAAAAGAGGCTGACACAGTTTCTACATTCAAAGTTAGGCTTAAAAAACTCCTCTTTGGACAGGTTTATTGCCAGGCTAGCTAGCAATAACTGCTCCTCTGCCTCACCTGCTGTGATGGGGTTTACCACACTGACTCTACTCGCTCCCACTCACTCTTCGTCTGCCTCCTACACCTTCCCCCCTTCCTCTCTCCCCTACCCTAACCCGGGTCTGTATCCTTCTCCCTCCCCCCACTCTCAGCCCTACTCTAACCCGGGTCTGCATCCTTCCCCCACCCCCCCTCTCTCCCCTACCCTAACCCGGGTCTGTATCCTTCTCCCACCCCCCCCTCTCCCCTACCCTAACCAGGGTCTGCATCCTTCTCCGACCCCCCCTCTCTCCCCTACCCTAACCAGGGTCTGTATCCTTCTCCCACCCCCACTCCACCAACCTGCAATTCTCATCATATCACTTGCCATCTGCTATTGCTTTATTTTATTTTGGTTTATCATGCCTCTGTTTGGCGCAGTGCAATTCACATGTTGTCCCTCTTTCCCACCCCCCTACGGGGGAGCTGGAGAGATTTCTGATTCCAGGTGGATCGTCTGTGCTCCTGTCTTTGGCCGTGACCTCGCCTTTGGCTCTGCCTGTTCCTGTCTTCGGCCGTGACCTCGCCTGTGCTCCTGTCTTTGGCCGTGACCTCGCCTGTGCTCCTGTCTTTGGCCGTGACCTCGCCTGTGCTCCTGTCTTTGGCCGTGACCTCGCATGTGCTCCTGTCTTTGGCCGTGACCTCGCCTCTGGCTCATCCAGCAAACCCAGCTGTTTCCACAACTCCTACTGGATGAAGCCCATCTGCTACACTGTTCAAACATGTCGTTGTTTATTTATTGTCACCTGTCCGTCCGGGGTTGAGGATCCCCCCCCCCAAAAGAAAAAAAAAGATAGGGTTTTTTTATGAGTTTTTCCTCACCGCGAAGGAGGGTGTAAGGACAGAGATGTTTGTTCAGCTTAGTCTGTTTAACAACCAGCTATTGTTTACTTTTATGTGATTGATTTTTTGGTTGTTTCTTACAATATTCTGATATCAGTCCAATGAGACGGCTGTGGCTGTGATATTGGGCTATAGAAATAAAAGTGAATTGAACTGAATTGAAGTGCATGGAATGTGGAAGTGAAAAACACATCACAGCACTACATCCTGGACCACTGATCACTCCAGCACAACACCAGGAACTTGGAAAAGATGGTGGCGGGGAGATAAATGAAACATCAACTCCAGTGACATCTAAATGCACAGAGGTATGTGGCAACACATATAGTCAGTACTCCTGTTCTAAATTCAGCCCTGTTATTGTCTATCCTGCTGGGAAAAAAGAAGAAGCTAAGAAAATGTATGCAGTGCTTGATGATCAGAGTAATAAGTCACTCGCCAAGTCAGAGTTTTTTCATCTTTTCAACATCACAACTTCTGCAGATCCATACACACTTAAAACCTGTTCAGGATTAACAGAAGCTGTTGGAAGGAGAGGTACTAACTTCATAATGGAATCTGTGGATGGAAAAATAAAACTTCCACTTCCCACTTAATAGAATGTGACACGATTCCTGACGATCGGAGAGAGATTCCATCACCAGAATTGGCTCATCAACACCCACATTTGCAGAAAGTCGCAGACAAAATTCCTCCTGTGGATCCAAATGCTCCAATCCTTCTACTGCTGGGACAAGATATCCTACAAGTTCACAAGGTGAGGGAACACATCAATGGACCAAACAATGCGCCTTACACACAAAGGCTGGATTTAGGATGGGTCGTTGTGGGAGACACCTGTCTAGGAGCAGTACACAAGCCAATAAGTGTTAATGTTTCAAAAACGCACGTGCTTCACAATGGTCGTCCATCATTCTTCAGCCCATGTCCAAACATGCTACTGGTTAAAGACTCTTCAACAACATGCTGCCATCTTGCTGCCAAAATGTCTCCTCGGCAAACTAAGAAACACAGCGTCAGTGATGATACAGTCAAGCTAGGAGCTACAGTCTTCAATACAACAAAGCATGATGACACACTAGCACTTTCAGTGGATGAACAAGCCTTTCTTAACACCATGGAAATGGAGGTATACCAAAATGAAGAAAACAGCTGGGTGGCTCCATTACCATTTCCTTCACCCAGACAGCATCTTCCCAGTAACAAGAAGCAAGCCATGAAGCATCTGTTGTCTCTCAGAAAAACTTTGGACAAAAACCCTGAGACGAAAAGACAATTCACTGACTTTATGCAGAAAATGTTGGATAATGATCACGCAGAACTTGCTCCTCTCTTAGAGGAGAACAAGGAGCACTGGTACTTACCATCTTTTGGTGTTTACCACCCACAGAAGCCCGATCAGTTGCGTATCGTTTTTGACTCCGGTGCTGAATATGAAGGTGTGTCCTTGAACAAAGTTCTCTTAAGTGGTCCTGATCTAAATAACATCCTTTTAGGAGTGATTCTACGATTCAAGAAAGAGTCTGTCGCATTTACAGCTGATGTGCAGCAGATGTTTTACTGCTTTGTTGTGCAAGAAAAACATAGAGACTATCTTAGATTTCTCTGGTATGAAGACAACGACTTCACCAAAAAGGTACAAGACTACCGGATGAAAGTGCACGTATTTGGAAACAGTCCCTCCCCAGCTGTGGCCATTTACTGCATGAGGCGTGCTGCAGAAGACTCTGAGAGTGAGTTTGGATTTGATGCAAAACAGTTTGTACTGAAACATTTTTATGTTGATGATGGGCTCGCATCTGCACCCACAGAAGAAGAAGCTGTTGACATTCTAACAAAATCACAAAAGATGTTAGCAGAGTCCAATCTGAAACTACACAATATAACTTCTAACAGTTACAAAGTTATGGAAGCTTTTCCTGTGGAGGAACGAGCCAAAGATCTTAAAGGCTTCGATCTGCAAAAAGATAATCTCCCTCTCCGGCGTAGCCTGGGAGTTCTTTGGGATCTGGAAACATAGTTTCCAGAGGATAATCCAGCAGACAATGCCACAAGGCCCATTTCTGCTTCTGATCTTTAACACACTGACTGGCTTCATGGACCATCATTTTTATATCAGTCAAATCCAAGGGTTCTGGAATTGAAGACCTTCTCCCTAGTAGACCCAGGAGAAGATACAGAAATAAGACCTGAAGTGAAAACTCTGGCTACCAACTTGTCAGAGAGTCAGCTGAAGTCACATCGTTTTGAAACATTTTCTCATTGGATGAACCTGTGCCGCACCATTGCATCCCTCATTCGGGTTGCAAGGTCATTTAAGACAACACCTGCTGCAGTGGAGTGTCATGGATGGAAGTGTTACACAGAAATGTGTACTGTAAGTGAACTCTTTGGTGCGAAAAAAGTGATAATTTCTACAGTGCAACACGAAATCTTCCAGAAAGAATTCAAAAGCGTAGAAAGCAAACAAGTCTTGCCAAAACACAGTCGTTTGAAAAAACTGGACCCGATGATTGATACAGATGGGTTACTGCGGATTGGTGGACGTCTAGCACCAACAAGTCTGACAAAAGAGGAGAAACATCCACTTATCATTCCTCATGAACACCACATAGCCACTTTGATTGTCAGATACTACCATGAGAAAGTTGCGCACCAGGGTCGGCACATAACACAGGGTGCTGTGAGAGCAGCAGGATTTTGGATCACTGGCTGCAAACGACTGGTATCGTCTGTTATACACAAATGTGTAGTCTGCCGTAAGTTAAGAGGAGCACTACAAGTTCAAAAGATGGCAGATTTACCAACAGACAGAGTTTCTCAAATGCCACCATTCACACACGGGCTTGATGTTTTTGGTCCATGGACAGTGACAACTCGTCGTACAAGGGGAGGCAGCGCACAGAGTAAACGATGGGCTGTGCTTTTTACTTGTATGTCTACAAGGGCAGTGCACATTGAACTCATTGAATCTATGTCAACATCCAGCTTCATTAAAGCCCTGAGAAGATTTTTCGCTGTCCGTGGTCCTGCAAGGTATCTGCGCTCTGACAGAGGAACACATTTTGTGGGAGCCTGTAAAGAGTCACAGATCGATCACAGCAATGCAGCGCTCAACAAGTACCTCCAAGACAAGGGCAGCACATGGGAATTTAACCCCCCACATTCTTCACACATGGGAGGTGCCTGGGAACGACTTATTGGTGTTGCTAGGCGGATTTTAGATGGCATGCTTCTTCAGTCTACCCACACAAAACTCACACATGAAGTGCTGAGTACATTCATGGCAGAAGTCATGCCAATAATCAACGCACGACCACTTGTGCCAGTATCTACTGACCCAGATGTACAAACAGTTTTGAATCCAGCTATGCTTCTGACCCAGAAGACAAGCGCCTTCACAGCACCGGATGGTGTATTTCCAACAACAGACCTTCTTACTAAACAGTGGAAACAGGTTCAGTGTCTTGCCGATACGTTCTGGAAAAACTGGAGACGAGAGTATCTTGTTTCACTCCAAAGCCGACGAAAGTGGACAGACAACAAACCAAGCATTAATGTTGGAGACATTGTCTTACTCAAGAACAACCAAGCTCACCGAAACGACTGGCCCATGGGACGTGTGATAAAGACATTTTATTTTCGTTGTAAAAGCAAGTGAACACGCCTGTAAGATACTTATTGTTGTATTTTGTGTTTTCTACAGTTTTACATAAAGAAAGGAGTTAGAAATAAAACAAGAAAAGGCACATCTTGTTTTCCTCCGACTTCTTTTTGTTAGCTATCTGTCTAGCTTTGACACGGCAGACCACTCGAAGTGAGGACAGAATAATACTCTAAGGATTTTGTTTCCATTAAGGAAATTTTCAAAAGAGACAGACAAAAATCATTAAAAAATGAATAAAATGTAACTACAAAACATACTTACATACACACACACACACACACACACACACATATGTATGTATATATGAATGTATGTATGTATGTATATATGTAGCATGACGGATGTGTCCACGATGTGTGGGAGCATATGTACATGTAACATTTTACATGTTACATGTACTTACTTTACATGTTTTACATTTACATATATATATATATATATATATATACATATATATATATATATATATATATATATATATATATATATACTGTATATCTATCTATCTATCTATCTATCTATATATATATATATATATATATATATATATATATATATATATATATATATATATAGATAGATAGATAGATAGATATACAGTATATCTATCTATATCTATATAAGTGAATTACTTTACACTCGGCTGCAAACCATTCCAATGCAGGCTGAAGGTCCTGGCTCGATGAAGCCAACAGGACAACATCGTATGAAAAGAGCAAAAAGGAAATCCTGTGATTCCCAAACCAGATCCTCTCCGGCCCCTGGCTGCACCTAGAGATTCTGTCCATAAAGACTATGAACAGAACCGATGACAAAGGGCAGCCCTGTCTAAGTCCAACATGCACTGGGAACATGTCTGACTTACTGCTGGCTATGCGAACCAAGCTCCTGCTCTGGTCATACAGAGACCGGACAGCCCTCATTAAGGCTCCATGGACCAGTCGCTGCAACAGCACAATATAATCTGCAAAGAGCATAGAAGGAATCCAGTGTTCCAAAAGCCAGACCCCTCCGGACCCTGGCAGTGCCTGGAAATTCTGTCCATCAAGATTATGAACAGAACCAGTGATAAAGGGCAGCTCTGCCGGAGTCCAACATGAACTGAGAAAACACAGGGAAACTCTTGATCTGGTCAAACAGAGACAAGACAGCCTTCAATAAGGCTCCCCAGACCCCATACTGACAGAGCACCCTCCGCAGGAAATCACGCTCTACATCCTATAGAGGGTGTAGAGTTGGTTCACTGTTCCACGACCAGGACAGAAATCGCACTGTTGTTCTGGCATCTGAGGTTTGAATATCGCCAAACTCTCCTCCTAAGCAGAGCCCTAGCATAGACTTTCCTATGTAAGCTGAGAAAGGTGATTCCCTGGTAGTTGGAACACGACATTCTATCTCCCATCTTGAAAAGAGGAACCACCACCTCTGTCTGCCAGTCCAGTGGTACAGTTCTCAACTGCCATGCAATGCTGCAGAGACTTGTCAGCCAAGACACTCCCACAGCATCCAGAGGCTTGAGGTACTCGGGGCAGACCTCATCCACTCCTGGTGCCTTGCCACCGAGGGCTCATTGACTACCTCAGTGATATCAATTTGGTGATGGACAGCTTCGCCCCAAAGGCCTCTGCTTCCTCAATAGGAAATGTATCAGTAGGATTGAGAATCCTTCAAGTATTCCTTCCACCGCCCAACAATGTACCCTGTCGAAGTCAACAGCTGCCCACCTGCACTGAAAACAGTGCACACATGTAACTGCTTTCCCCTTATGAGGCACTGGATGGTTTGCCAGAATCTCTTCAAGGACAACCGATAGTCCTTTTACATGGCCTCACTGAACTCCTATCCAGGACTACATTTTTGCCTCCACAACAGCCCCGGCTGCATCTCACTTGAAAGCCAAGTTCCATGACTGAGACACCTGCCTTTGACTGCCACCCAAACCACATTGCACCCTTCTGAGCCCCCTGCAGGTGGTGGGCCCACGGGAAAGTGATCCCACGTCATTCCTTCAGCCGGAACCCGACCAGGACCCATGGGAGGAGCCCTGGCCATCAGGTGCTCGCCTGCATGCCCCAAGCCTAGGCCTGGTTCCAGTGTGGGAACCCGGTGACACCAATCTGGGCAACGTAATGGAATCTTCATTGCTGCTCCTTATAGGGGGTTCTGAACCGCTCTTTGTCTGGCTCATCTCCCAAGACCTGTCTGCCATAGGAGACCCTACCAAGGGCAAAAGCCCCCTGACAACTTAGCGCCTGGAATCACTCAAGCTGTCAGACCCCTGGTTCACTGAGGGGATGTGGTTACCATATTTCTTTTTAAAAAGCGTTTTCCAGATTTTTTCTGCTTTTAGATTGTGTTTTTCTTTACGTTAGTAAATGCAACACTTTATGTTAGAAAAACTGTAAACGCTGCTTTTCTTGGTTGAAGGGTCAGCTGGTTTACATTGATCATTGAAGTGTTTCACTACTGTAAAGTGTTGCGTAGCAGCAGAAAGCTGCTTTTCTCTGCTTCAGAATCTCTTGGAACTACGTTAATGGGATGAACCTGGGCTGGCCACCCTTGGTCTTCAAGAGTCACAACCCTGCACGTTTTCCAGTTCTCTCTAACAAGCCGCTGCTGATTAGCTGACTCAAGTGAATCCTCATCCTGAGTGACTGAACACATTGGATTTCGGACGTCTGCATCAAACAGTCCAGGGAGAGCTGGAAAACCAGCAGGGAGGAAGCTCTTTACGAACTATGGTTGGCCAGCGGTGGCTTAAACAGTTGAAGAGTTACTTTAAATCAAAGAACTCTAACACCGGAGGGAATGCTCTGGTGTTAAAGGAATATTCTGAGCCACCACTGATCCAGTATGAAAGTTCTGTTGGTGAGTTGGCTCGTGTGATTTGGCTTTCATTTTACGTCAAATGCGGTTTCAAACCCCTCTGCATTTATCCGGACTTGGGACCGGCACATGGAGGCACTGACTTGTGCCTGACTTGTGGTTGCATTAAAAACCGGCTGGCTATGAATGACCAGCATTTTACTTTAAACACTCTATATTTCAATGGTTTCTGTGTTAAGTACATTTAAATGTATCAAATATTGTTTTGTTTTACCCACAACTGCTTTTTTAAAGCGAAATTATTTGTGGTTGTGTGGAACGTTTAGCAAAGTCAAAACTAAAAAAAAACATTCCACGTAAGTAAAAACACAGATTCCTGCCAGCTACATCAATAAATAAATAAATCTTAACAAAAACTTGTAAATTACTACAAGTTAAAACTAAAACCTCTCATAACTAAACACAGATTCCTACCAGCTAAATCAATATATAAATAAATCTTAACAAAAACTTGTAAATTACTACAAGTTAAAACTAAAACCTCTCATAACTAAACACAGATTCCTACCAGCTAAAACAATTAATAAATAAATCTTAACAAACTCTTGTAAATTACTACAAGTTAAAACTAAAACCTCTCATAACTAAACACAGATTCCTACCAGCTAAGTCAATCAATAAATAAATCTTAACAAACACTTGTAAATTACTACAAGTTAAAACTAAAACCTCTCATAACTAAACACAGATTCCTACCAGCTAAAACAATTAATAAATAAATCTTAACAAACACTTGTAAATTACTACAAGTTAAAACTAAAACCCCTCATAACTAAACACAGATTCCTACCAGCTAAGTCAATTAATAAATAAATCTTAACAAACACTTGTATATTACTACAAGTTAAAACTAAAACCTCTCATAACTAAACACAGACTCCTACCAGCTAAGTCAATCTGTAAATAAATCTTAACAAACACTTGTAAATTACAAGCTAGATTTTCAAAAGCCTAAATCTTTTTTTTGGGACTTTTTTATCATTTCCCTCTTCTCCGTTTCCTGTCTTCTTCCTCTTGTTGTTTAAATTCGCGTACGAATTGATCAAGGATGTCGTCCTCCCAGTCATCCACAAAGGAACATTGAGAGGAGTTTGCAAAAGATTTGGGACTTTCAGTGACTGACACTTCCTTGTCCTTGTTTTTAATGTTGAGGTCCTCATTTCTGTTTTGCAAAGACGTTGACTTTTTAGAAGTCCAAGGGTCTTCATTGGTCACTGTTTCTTCTTTGGGTTCTGTCTCAAAGTTTCTGGGACGTCTATTCAAACAGATGTCCCTCTTTTTTGGAGAACAGGAAGTGAATAAGTCATCATCTTCTTGGTTAAGCTCATCTCTGGGAGTGGCTTGATGACTTCTAAATGACTTCAGAAAATCTGGCACCGGTCTGTTGACCTTTCTGGACATTGAAGGCAGAATGTTTGGCTCTTCCTTTGGAGCACAAGGCTTCTCCTGCACTTTGTCAAAGTCTTGGATTTCCTCCTGCAGTTGTGTAACTTCCAGGGGGAGATCTGCTTCTTTTGGTTCAGACTCTTTTTCTTCCAGGGGGAGATCTGCTTCTTTTGGTTCAGACTCTTTTTCTTTCTCCAAATTGTCCTTGTTTTCAAAGTTGAGGTCGTCATTAGCAGCTTTCTTTGAAACCTTTTTCTTCTTCTTGGCTGCTTTTTCTTTCTTTGGTTTGACATTTTTGGAGACCTTGCTGCTGTTTGAAGTAAGAAAGCCAGATCCTTCAATTGGAACAAGAAAGCCAAATCCTTTAATTGGAGACTTCCTGCCCACCGTACCTCCACATGTGTTGGCATCTTTAATGGTCACTTCTTCTTTTTTACGTTTTTCTTCTTCCTGAAGAAATGATACCAGCCAACCTGACGACGGTCTGTTGACATTTTCTGACATTGAAGACAGAATGATTGGTTCTTTCTCTGGAGTACAAGGCTCCTCCTGCACTTTGTCAAAGTCTTGGATTTCCTCCTGCAGTTGTGTCACTTCCAGGTGGAGATCTGTGTTGGTTTCTGCGTCTTCCTCTGGTCTTAATGCTCTTCCTTTGGGTTCCAAATCTTCTTCTTCTTTGTCTGAACTGCTGTCATAAAAGATGTCGTCCTCATAGTAATCCACAATGAAATTTTCAGAGGAGATTGCAGAAGATTTGGGACTCTCGCTGACTGATATTCTTTCTTTTGGTTCAGACTCTTTTTCTTCCATGGGGAGATCTGTGTTGGTTTCTGCGTCTTCCTCTGGTCTTAATGCTCTTCCTTTGGGTTCCAAATCTTCTTCTTCTTCGTCTGAACTGCTGTCATAAAAGATGTCGTCCTCATAGTAATCCACAATGGAATTTTCAGAGGAGTTTGCAGAAGATTTGGGACTCTGGCTGACTGATATTCTTTCTTTTGGTTCAGACTCTTTTTCTTCCAGGTGGAGATCTGTGTTGGTTTTGGCGTCTTCCTCTGGTCTAGGATTTGCCTCTTCCACAGTACAGGATTTCTCCTGGAGGTCATCAGAGTCTTGGATTTCCTCCTGCAGTTGTGTAACTTCCAGGTAGAGATCTTCGTTGGTTTTCTTTGATTTCTCATTTTCAGCTTTGATGTTGTTGAAGTCCCTTTTCAGATTTTTCTGATTTTGAAGTAAGTTCATCAACTCCATTTTCACTTGTCTGAGTCTCTTCTCTTCATCTTTCAGGAAAGCTGCATCTGACCTTTCTTTTTCGTACTGATTGAAAAGCTGTGTTGTTTCCTTTTCCTGAACTCTCATTTCTGAGATCTGACTTCTAAATATTTTGTTTAGCTTCACATAGTGGGCCTTCTCACTCAGCAGGTTGTCATACATTTCCTTCATTTCCTCGTTTGTTTTCTGTGTTTTCTCTCGTTTTTTAGTCTCCTGCTCCAGGATTTTATTTTGTTGGCATAAATCATGGAGCAGAGACCTTAATTCGTCGGTTTTCTTTTCATAGAGGACGGTGTCTTCTTCTCCTCTCAAGTTTTCCTCTTTCATGGCCTTAAGTTTCTCCTGGACGTCACCAAAGCTTTGGATTTCCTCCTGCAGTCGTGTAACTTCCCAGCTGAGACCTGCATTGGTTTTGTTGGCTTTCTCCTTTGCTGAGTTGACGTCGCTGAACGCACTTTTCATATTTTGAAGTGAGTCAGTCAAAGTCGCCTTCAGTTCTTGGAGTCTCCTCGTTTCCTCTTCCAGTGCAGCTGCCTCTGTCTTGACTCGATCATACTGAACGAGAAGCCGTTTTTCCTCATCTCCAATCAGTGACGTCTGATCTTCAAGAGTTTTCTTTAGCTTCTCTAAGCGGAGCTTCTTTTTCAGCAGATCGACATACTTCTCCTCAGTTTGGATGTTTTCTCTCCGTGTTTGTTCCAGTTTTTGGATCTCCTGCTCAAGAACTGGCTTTTGCTGCTTTAGATTTTCCAGCTTAGACCTTAAATCTTCGATCTGCTTTTCGTAAAAGAGGGTTCCTGCCTTTGTTATTGAGGTTGCCTTTTTCACAGCACAGAGTTTCTCCTCGAGGTCACCAAAGCTGTGGATTTCCTCCTGCAGATGCTTAACTTCCAGGGAGAGGTTTGAATGTCTTTCCTGGATTTGCTGTGCTTCCGCTTGGATCTGGTTGTATTCAGAATCCTTAGCTTTGAGCTGTTGAAGTGAACCTGTTAAAGTTTCCTTTGTTTGTTGAAGGCTCTCTGCTTCTTTTGTCAGTAAATCCAGCCGGCACGTGTGTGTTTCGTACAGGCTCTTCACTGCTGCAGCGTTTGCTGATTTCTTTTGCAGGGCTGAGATCTCCGTTTGTAGGTCATGCTTGAGTTCTTTTAAACGGTAGATTTCTCTCAGGATTGTGGGATAATTTTGTCTCATTTCATCCACTTTCCGACTCGTTGCTTTCTGCTCCTTGAAGTCCTTTTTCAGAGCCGCAGTTTGCTGCTGCAAAGTCTGCAACTCACCAGACATTCTGTCCGCAAGATTTTCCTTTGCTTTCTTCCTCAACCTTGCTTTTTCACACATGTTCTTGGATTCCATGTCAAATGGGTGTTGTTTGTTCAGGTTTTCAGTCGTTTCCACTTGGTCGCTCTGGGAGCTCTTTGGATCCAGTCGTGTCTTTGTCTTCTTGCAGTTGTTGGCTGTGTCTGTCAGGAGCTGTATCTATTGATTCCTGAGGAGTGTCAATATGACGCTATATCACGTTTGTTATCATCATGCGCGTATGGAGCAAAAACCAAAAGATGACGTCATTAGATATCATCATGCACATATGGAGCAAAAACCAAAAGATGACGTCATTAGATATCATCATGCACATATGGAGAAAAAACCAAAAGATGACGTGTTTTGACGTTTTTTTTTTTGCGCAGGATGAAAGCGCGATCGAAGCGCGCAGTCACGTGACAGGGAGCAGCCCTGAATGCCGTGAACGTGTTTGCATTAGCCCTTCCTTCTGACTGAAGCTTCTCTTTTAAACGTAAATAATGACCGCCGGAGATGTAATGACCCCGCCCACTTCGGGGCAGGCAGCTGGACAGGTGTTTTTGCGTGAGCGTGTGGCGCTCCTGTTGCTATGGCTACTGCTGCTGTTGTGTGCGGGATCAAAGACGCGTAGACGAGACGTCATGCACGTTCACGAGGCGCGCGAGCGGCGACACGCGAGAACGAGGAAACCCGAATGTAGCCGAACTCGGCAAAGGCCGTCCCGCTGATCTTCTGCGTGAATGTCTCACCTGTCCTCCCTCTGGAACCTTGCCTTCTCCACACCCATGTTGTTCTAACGTGTTGTCAGTCCCTCTTACGTGGAACGTGGAGACTCGTCGCTCTCAGACTGCAGCTTCATCTCCCCCACCCCCCCACGCGATCATCCAGGTTTCATTCATCATGGAGAACATGGTGACCATTAACGGTGACCTTCCTGGGAACTTTGCCAGAGTGTTTGGAGCGGAAAGCTTGTCAAAAGTCCCCTCCATCCACTTCCTGGAGTGTAAACTCTTGGAGCAGACAGTCTGTGACGGATCCATATTCTATCCATCTCCATCCCCGTACTCTCCAAAAGGAGCTGGCTTTGTTTCCTACCTTAACAAAGCCTGACATTGTCCTTTGCCCGTACGCCTCATCGTCCATGACGTTTTGCCAGCTAAGGAGATATGCCAGGTTGGCATGCTCATATTTCTGGTGCGTGATTTCGTTTATTTGGTTTGCCGTTTCTTTTTTAGTTTTTTTTTTTTTTTTAAACTTGTCCTGCCCAACAGCTGAGCAAACAGATATATGAGCTGAGAGCCTCTTGTGTTTGACAGATTTTACTCTTACAATCGGGGGTTATAAATCATAGCGAACACAATACACAGATAATGGATTATAGAAGTTACAGAAGGACTACTGGGAAGTTGTTAATCTACTAGCAACAAAATGCTGGATCTTATACCCATTGCAATAGTGAGTGTTGGTCTAAAATGGGCAGGGCCTGTCCATACACTCAGCTGTTACATACCTGCCGGCTCCAACCAACACTTGTAAAGCATTACATTCTATCACGCACACTATTTGAGGGTGCAAAGGTGAGCCGACGCCTGTGCTCAGGTGAATGTTATGTTAAGATGAAGTAGATGATGGAATGCACAAAAAAGGAGGGAGAACCTCCAGCCATCCCCACACCAAGACCCCCGCCGAGGCGGCAGCGCCAACCAGGGCCCACACCCGCACCCATACGGTGGGGTCAACAGAGGAGATCCACCCGCCCGGCAGCCCAGCCAAGCACCCAGACCAGGGCCCGCAGGACAGCCACCCGGGCCCCCAACACCCGAGCGCAGTGAGATACGGAAGCGCAAGGCCCAGCCCAGCCAGGAGAGCAGCCCTCCCACCGCACCAGGTGGCCCAGCACGGGGCCCCACCCCCGAAAGGCCCCCCACCCCAGACAAGCCGCCCACCACCACCCAGGAGCCCCGAGCACCCACCCACCCCAGCCCCGGGTACGAGCCGGGGCCCCCCATGGTGACGGACCAGACCCCCCCGACCGACAGATTGGGTAAAATTTTCATTTTTACTGTGGCTATCTTACCCATGAGTGACAGAGGCAGGTTGACCCAGCGGGTTAGATCATCCTTTGTACTTTTCAGAAATGCGGTGTAGTTTAGTTGCACCAGTTCTGATAGTTTCGGGGAGAAATAAATACCTAGATATTTGATATTTCCTGATTTGACTGGGATTGAGGTCATTTGCTCTGCATTACCATTCAGTGACAATAAAACTGATTTGTTCCAGTTAATTGAGTAATCTGAGATAGAGGAAAATTCATTGATAATTGCTGTTGTTTCACTAATGGAATGTGAATTGTTTAGAAAAAGTAATAGGTCATCAGCATAAAGACTAATTTTATGATTAGTGTTTTTTGTTGTAATGTTGGTTTGCCATTTCTGAAGGGGATCTGCTCGTCCTCCTGAGCTCATCCATGACAGACTTGCAGATTGCTCTCTGGTAAGTCAGCGTGGCTGGAAGCCGGTTTGGAAACCTCTTTGGGACTTTTTCCAGAAATAAAGGGTGGTCTGCAAACCCCCTCTTATGGAAAACTTGGCTGTACAGTCTGGAGGACAGCAGAGAGTACTGCCCAGTGATCCCAACAATCACCCGAGGTTTACCAATACTTGCTGACACAACCTCAGGCCGAACGCAAGTGCTAAGACATGGAAAACAGTCATTTGGTGGGGGTGTTTCCGTCTGTGGCAGAGGAACATCAGCTCGGGGGGCCACAGGGACAGCTTTCTTGAGGGCTGGGAGGAGAGAGGAGGTCACTGTTGGCCAGTTAAAGGACGAGTCAAAGAAACTGCAGGAATGTTTGCGTTTTCAGGGGCAGCAAACCTTTAGTTTGCTGGTTGATGGCACTCACACATCTGAACTAAACACGTTGATCTTGGTCTCATCAGACCACTGGATTCCATGTATTCCAGTATTCCATGTCTGCTGGTCTTCAGTAAACTGTCCTTCTTGTGTGTCATCTTCAGAAAAGGCTTTCTTCTGACATGTAGACCCAATTTGATGCTGCGTGCGGCGTGTGGTATGAACACAGACAGGTTCACCCCCCCATTCCTTTGACCTCTGTAACAATGCTCTAAACACTTTTATGTCAAATATTTAACTGGTTAAAAAAAAAAAGACAAGTTACATTAAAAAGCTTTAACCCTAAAGTGGACGTAGTGTTCTTTGTGTTTTTGTGGAGAGCATTCGTACCACACGTCAGTGTTCTCTGACTGTCCATGCTGGCAAGAGAGGGACAACCATGAGGGTAAGGGAAAAAAAAGTTCGTCGTCTGTGCATTTTTCTCAAGCATAAACTACTACAAAACAAGGTTTTTGTTCATTTTTCTCTGATTCTTTAAAGCCTTTAACGCTGAGCTTTAGCTCCAGTCTTGTCGATTCTTTTTGTGCCTCTGTAACCATTCAAACAATAAACATAATTCCAACGGATCCTGAAGCTAAAAAAAGCAGCTTTCTGCCGATATGCAACACTTTAGGCTACGTTCACACCCCCGTCAGCAACATACTTTCAAGCGACCACTTGTGACGTTAATGTATGTTTGGAGCTTCAAAAACTATCACGTTCATGTGTAGTTACGTACATTTTTATTATCATTTACGATAAAAAACCAAAGACTAAATAAAGTTTTAAACATCTGAAGACATTTCATGGATAGATGTATATAACTGTTTTCCCAATTGTCTTTTAGTTTCAGATTGACGATGGTAGAATCCCTAAAGGTCGAGACAAAGCTATCATCAGTCCAGCTCATACCACCATCGCCTTCAGCATTTGTGAGCTGTTCTTTCGTCTGGATGGACGTCTTGGTAAGAACAACTCTCATCCGTCACTTTTTTGAGTATAGCTCAGTTCAGTTTTTTACAAAAGAACTGTATTCCCATTGCTAAATACTGAGTACACTGATACAAAGTTATAAGGTACTTACTGAGTTTCCTGCTAGTCCTTTAACTCATCTTCAAGTCTTTACTATACAGAAACCATCAAGTCATATGTCATCCTTTTCATGTTTTTTTTTTTTTTTAACAACCAATCAGAATTCACAAAATCTGACCCGTGCTGGGTTTGAAGGCGAACTAGATCCCTAATCTGTTCGCAATTTTTACACTCTACACTCTACCTAGAACCTATAAGTTTAGGTATTTTAGCTAAATAACTATAAAACAAAGACCAAAGAAAGATCTTAAAAAGTTCAATTTTCAAGAGCTGTACCACTTAAAATTATTGATCTGAAACTATATATCTCAAAAACATCCCTCAGCTGTAAAAATGTCAGTGTTTAACCTCGTAAAGATTCTCTTGTGTTCGTTAAAAAGTTATTTTACAGATACCTAGTGCTAGCTAAAATGAGCTTTTCAGTTAATTGCATGAATGTAAAATTAAAATCCAATCAAATGTATGATAATTGTATTAATACGTATTAAAGAGGAAACTGGTTCATATTAACCCAACAAGCAACAGTGAACTTAGAGTTTCTTGTATTTTTAAATGCAAGAAGCAGCAATTTGGCTTTGTTAGCAACACTGCTAACTGGCTAAGCTAAAAGCTAATGGTCAAACTTCCTCTTTTGTTCCCTCTGACTGTTTCAAAACAGGTTCTTCTTGAAAGGATCCATCAAAAGAAAATATTGACCTATCAATGCCCAACAAAATGTTTTTCTTTTTTAGTGCCGGTAAGACTAGCAAAAATTTGTTGATGCAGGCTTGATGTTGGAATTAGATTTTTGCTGCAGCAGAACTACCAGCTAGCAAAGAATTCAAAATACTTATGATTCTAAAACTGATTTATTTATAAGAGTTTTACCACTTTAAATTATTGTAAATTCAATACATTTTTAAAATAAAGTCTCAAAAATATTCTTTCGCTGTAAAAATGTCAGTGTTAGTCAAGATTCTCTTTTGTTTGTCAAAAAGTTTAAAGGATTTCCCATGTAGCTTGAGTAAGGTACAATTAGCTTTTTGGCTCGTTGAAATCTCAAAATCCAATCAAACTTATCTTTTAAATATCGCAAGTTTAAAACAGAAATGATTAAAATAACTCCCAGATGCACAATGACATTTGTTAGCGATACCGCTAACTGGCTACGTTAAAAGCTATTGTACAAATCTGTTTCAAAACTAGTTTTGGAGAGGAAACAGGTGCCATTTGAAATAAAATATTAACCAAAAAATACCTAATAAATAATTATTACTTTTAATATTTCCATTTTAAACTAGCAAAGTTTTATCAATAAAGTTTATTTTTTAGCTCTGGCTAAACTTGCAGCCAGCAAAGATATAGCCACAATTAAGACTAATTTTTCAGAGATTCATATTTTCATGAAATGTGCCTCATGTGTTTCTCAAACTGTTCTTAGACGTGTTATTTGTTGTGTCTGTCAGATATTTGTGTAGCTCCGGAGTCCCAGGAGGGGTTTGAGCGTGAGCAGCTCCGTGAGCAGCTGGGTGGCTTTATTGGCCGCTTCTCTATGGGCCGTCTGCGCCGGTTCCTGTCTGGAATCATTTATGGAAACCCTTTCAGGGCAGGTAAAAATGAGTCCAACAACCAATCGTACCATTTTCTCGCTTTATTTTGACATTTTTTCGTCAACCAACCTTGAATTTCTCTGTTTAGACGACCGCACGTTTGAGGAGCTCACGCACTCTGACACCTACATGGACGACATGGTGACTGACTACTATGAAAAAGCCGCTAGCATGACAGATGTGTCCACGGCCTACCTGAGGGAAAGCTCCCACACACGAGTAAACCTTCTTAAACACAACATCCCCAAAGGGCCCTGCGCGCTGTGCGGCATGGGCAACCAGAAGAGGGAGACGGTCTACGGCTGTCTGGAGTGCTCCTCTGGCCCCCAGAAATGCGTCCGGTTGCACGTGGTGCCCTGTTTTGATCTCTGGCACAAAACCTTGAGGTGAAAAAGACTTTAGTGTCAAAGGTCTGTTGAGGTGTTTGGAACCAGGACGATTACACCACCATGTGGCGCCACGACTCTGACAGCAGACAGCCATCACATTAAGAAGTGCAACTTGAATCTTACTGCTGTCTGAGGCTTTGAGGTGGATCGTCTTCGGTTTCCTTTTGGCAGAAGGCCATTTTCCACACGTGCTGCGTGTGAACTTTGCTACTAGGTCATAAATTATTCCAAAGGAGGATGGTGTGAGGAAACTTTGACAAACAACGACCCGGTTTCTCTCCGTTCCAAGTGGGTCATTGATGCAAGGATCAAATGTTCATTGAGTCTGAATAAAGTTTGCTTTTACTTATCAAGTTTTTGAATAGTTGGTAAAAATGTCAGCTCACATTTTTCTTTTTTTGTTTTGTTTTTTTTTAAGTTCCATGACATGAAAAAAATCATTTACTTGTTTAAATATTTGTGAGTTAAATTAAATTAACATACTTGTGTCTCTTTAAGACGCTAGTGCAAGCTGTAGGCAATAGTGCCACCCTTTGGCTGTTCAGTGCTACAACTACTAGCTTACCATTTTTGAGGCTGACAGAGCACATGGCAAGACCAGTCACTCATTGCTCAGTGAAATCTTCCAATGCTTGATGCCTTGCACACTATTTGCCCGTAAGTACTGTAAATGTTATGTATTATGTTACATATGAGGCTAAGAAGATGTTATGTTTAGGAATTATGTTTATTGGTATTATTTAATAAGTCATAAGCTAAAAATAGTTCTAACTTTTCTGTAGACATTTTATTTTGGTTGTAAAAGGAAGTGAACACGCCTGTAAGATACTGATTGTTGTATTTTGTGTTTTCTACAGTTTTACATAAAGAAAGGAGTTAGAAATAAAACAAGAAAAGGCAGGCCTTTTTGTCCTCCGACTTCTTTTTGTTAGCTATCTGTCTAGCTTTGACATGGCAGACCACTCGAAGTGAGGACAGAAAAGTAAAAGGACAAGAACGCAGCAGGCACAATTCAGGAAGACAAAGTTACAGCCATCATGAGTCTACGGTCAGGCACAAGATATCAACAGGACTCTCCAGAGCAAGATGCAGATGGAGAGAAGCAGCAACAAGCTAAACAAGATATAGGGGCAAAGTCACAGTCTGTACTTTCTTATTCATCAAAGTCCAAGCGATCAAGTCGTTACTCTTCAGCAAGCTCTTCAGCCATAAAGGCACGCGCCAAAGCAGAAGCCGCACGAACAGAATTGGCTTATGCTGAAAAAGAAGCTAGCATTATGAAACAAAAAGCTGACCTTGAAGCTAACCTTCATATTTTGAAAATCAAAAAACAAGCAGCTGCTGCTGCAGCGGAAGCTGCTGCTTTTGAAGAAGCAGAAGAGTCTGATCGAAGTGAACTTAGTCAAGTTCTATTAGATCTGCCGACTAGTTCAGTCCAACGCACATCTGAATATGTTCAGCAGCATGCAGAAACCTGCCCGGAAGAAATCCCTTTCAAAATAGATCCTCTAGGATGTCACAAAAGCGCTCTTGAGCAATTTAGAGAGGCACCAAACCTAGAAACTGCAAATGATACTGGAAACATGGATTTCAAAACAGAAAAAGAGGACTGGCAAGAGCAAAGACCAAGCCCTAAAAGAACCCAACAGCCAGTTTATTCTTGTGACAAACCTCCACACAACTCTCATGGAGTGCAAGATATAACGAAGTACCTGATGCGTAAGGAAATATTGAGCACTGGGCTGCAAAGGTTTGACGACCACCCTGAAAACTATTGGGCGTGGAAGGCATCATTCAAAAATGTTATACAAGACCTTAATCTTTCGGCTCAAGAAGAACTGGATCTGATCATTAAATGGCTCGGAGTTCAGTGTGCAGAACAAGCAAAGCGGATTCGTTCTGTGCGTGTGTTTAATCCCACAGCTGCGATCAAGTTAGTTTGGGAACGATTAGAAGAAAGTTATGGCTCAGCAGAGGTGGTTGAACATTCTTTGCTAAAAAAGCTTGAAAATTTCCCAAAACTGACCAACAAAGATGTCACCAAGTTAACAGAATTAGGGGACATTCTTCAAGAGACAGAGTGTGCAAAAGAGGGAGGATACTTGCCAGGGTTATCATATATGGACACAGCTCGAGGAGTTAATCCAATTGTGGAGAAACTGCCTTACAATCTGCAGGAGCGATGGATCACAGTGGGATCCAAATACAAAGAGGACAATCAAGTTGCATTTCCACCTTTTAGTGTCTTCTCCAGCTACATCAGACAGCAAGCTAAGATCAGAAATGACCCTAGTTTTGTGCTCACTTCTCCAAACAACCAGATTACAAAATCTGAAAGATTCATGAGAGTGAACAACAGAGCACCTATAAATGTGCACAAAACTGATGTTCCACAAGAATCCAAAACATTCTACAGAAGTATGGAAAATAAAATGGAAAGCCCTGACAAACGATGCCCACTTCATAAAAAACCGCATCCTTTGAAAAAATGCAAAGGTTTCAGAGCTAAATCTATTGATGAGAGAAAGTTA
Source organism: Oryzias celebensis (assembly GCA_014656515.1). Classification (NCBI taxonomy): domain Eukaryota; kingdom Metazoa; phylum Chordata; class Actinopteri; order Beloniformes; family Adrianichthyidae; genus Oryzias; species Oryzias celebensis. Next base: position 2,593,465 of record BNCR01000019.1, on the reverse strand, counting down.
TTCTTGAAGGAGAACCACATTTGTTACAAGTGTTGTGGATCAAGCCAGCACTTAGCTAAAGACTGTAGAGAGACAGTGAAGTGCTACTCTCAGCTCTGAGGAATTTCTTTCATTCTTCAATTGTAAAATCCTAAATATTAGACAAAAGCTGAACAAAGTTATCCGTACTATCAGCCCAGAGCAGGCTAAAACAGTAGAAACAAAGGCATCTCTAGAAACCTCTGTAACATTAGACTGATTCACTGCTGTAGATCTAGCAGAATTAACATCACTTATTACTTCCTCCAAAAGCTCAACTTGTCTTTTAGACCCAATCCCCACTAAGCTTTTTAAAGAAACCTTCCCCTTAATGAATCAATTTGAACTATTATAAATACTTCCATAGAAAAAGGTTTCGTGCCACAGTCTTTTAAATATGCAGTTGTTAAGCCTCTTCTGAAAAAGCCCAGTTTAGATCCTGGCATTCTGGCCAATTATAGACCAATATTAAATCTCCCCTTTATCTCAAAGATATTAGAAAGACTTGTAGTTAAACAGCTATACTGCCACCTACAGGACAATAGCCTCTTTGAAGATTTCCGGTCAGGGTTCAGACCTCACCATAGCACTGAAACTGCACTAGTTAGCGTCACTAATGACTTGTTACTGGTTACAGAAAAGGGATTAATCTCTGTTCTGGTCCTGTTAGATCTTAGCGCAGCCTTTGACACTAGAGACCACAGCATCTTACTCCAGAGACTAGAGCATGACATAGGGATCAGAGGATCTGCCCTTCAATGGTTTAAATCCTCTTTATCTGATAGGTACCAGTTTGTTCATGTAAATGGACATTCCTCCCATTATAGTCGAGTTAGCTACGGAGTCCCACAGGGCTCAGTTCTAGGACCCATCCTGTTTATGCTTTACATGCTGCCTCTAGGGAACATAATCAGGAAACACAGGATTAATTTTCACTGTTATGCAGATGATACACAGTTGTATCAATCCATTAAACCTGACCAGAATGACCGCTTAGAGAAACTTAGTGCCTGCATTAGTGACATCAAGATTTGGATGGCAGTTAATGACCTCCTCCTAAACCCAGAAAAAAACTGAGGTCATCATACTAGGTCCAAAATACCTCAGAGATGCCCTACCTGTTCAGATGGTCTCCCTGGATGGTGTAAATATAGCCTCCAATCCCACAGTTAGAAACCTGTGGTTTTTATTTGAACAGGATTTATCATTTAAGGCTCACATATCACAGGCTTGTAAAACTGCATTTTTTCATCTACGCAATATCTCCAGGATCAGAAACATATTATCTAGAAGTGATGCTGAAAAACTCATCCATGCATTTGTTACGTTTAGGCTGGATTACTGCAACTCTTTGCTAGCAGCTTGTCCTAAAAGTTCTTTAAAAAGTCTTCAGCTTGTTCAAAATGCAGCAGCTAGATTGTTAGCAGGAACCAGCAGAAGAGAACACATTACTCCTGTATTAGCTTCACTGGCTCCCAGTTGAATCTTGAACCAAGTTCAAAATCATTTTGCTAACCTATAAGGCCTTGAATGGTTTGGCCCCATCCTATATTAAAGATCTCATAGTGCCTTACCAACCAAACAGAACACTTCGTTCACAAAATGCAGGACTGCTTGTGGTTCCTAGAATCTCTAAAAGCACAGTTGGAGGTAGAGCCTTTAGCCACCAAGCTCCTGTTTTATGGAATAAACTCACAGCTCATGTAAAAGAGGCTGACACAGTTTCTACATTCAAAGTTAGGCTTAAAAAACTCCTCTTTGGACAGGTTTATTGCCAGGCTAGCTAGCAATAACTGCTCCTCTGCCTCACCTGCTGTGATGGGGTTTACCACACTGACTCTACTCGCTCCCACTCACTCTTCGTCTGCCTCCTACACCTTCCCCCCTTCCTCTCTCCCCTACCCTAACCCGGGTCTGTATCCTTCTCCCTCCCCCCACTCTCAGCCCTACTCTAACCCGGGTCTGCATCCTTCCCCCACCCCCCCTCTCTCCCCTACCCTAACCCGGGTCTGTATCCTTCTCCCACCCCCCCCTCTCCCCTACCCTAACCAGGGTCTGCATCCTTCTCCGACCCCCCCTCTCTCCCCTACCCTAACCAGGGTCTTTATCCTTCTCCCACCCCCACTCCACCAACCTGCAATTCTCATCATATCACTTGCCATCTGCTATTGCTTTATTTTATTTGGTTTATCATGCCTCTGTTTGGCGCAGTGCAATTCACATGTTGTCCCTCTTTCCCACCCCCCTACGGGGGAGCTGGAGAGATTTCTGATTCCAGGTGGATCGTCTGTGCTCCTGTCTTTGGCCGTGACCTCGCCTTTGGCTCTGCCTGCTCCTGTCTTTGGCCGTGACCTCGCCTGTGCTCCTGTCTTTGGCCGTGACCTCGCATGTGCTCCTGTCTTTGGCCGTGACCTCGCCTCTGGCTCATCCAGCAAACCCAGCTGTTTCCACAACTCCTACTGGATGAAGCCCATCTGCTACACTGTTCAAACATGTCGTTGTTTATTTATTGTCACCTGTCTGTCAGGGGTTGAGGATCTCTCCTTCATGTGGGCAACCCTGAGTTTTTCCTCACCGCGAAGGAGGGTGTAAGGACAGAGATGTTTGTTCAGCTTAGTCTGTTTAACAACCAGCTATTGTTTACTTTTACGTGATTGATTTTTTGGTTGTTTCTTACAATATTCTGATATCAGTCCAATGAGACGGCTGTGGCTGTGATATTGGGCTATAGAAATAAAAGTGAATTGAACTGAATTGAAGTGCATGGAATGTGGAAGTGAAAAACACATCACAGCACTACATCCTGGACCACTGATCCCTCCAGCACAACACCAGGAACTTGGAAAAGATGGTGGCGGGGAGATAAATGAAACATCAACTCCAGTGACATCTAAATGCACAGAGGTATGTGGCAACACATATAGTCAGTACTCCTGTTCTAAATTCAGCCCTGTTATTGTCTATCCTGCTGGGAAAAAAGAAGAAGCTAAGAAAATGTATGCAGTGCTTGATGATCAGAGTAATAAGTCACTCGCCAAGTCAGAGTTTTTTCATCTTTTCAACATCACAACTTCTGCAGATCCATACACACTTAAAACCTGTTCAGGATTAACAGAAGCTGTTGGAAGGAGAGGTACTAACTTCATAATGGAATCTGTGGATGGAAAAATAAAACTCCACTTCCCACTTAATAGAATGTGACACGATTCCTGACGATCGGAGAGAGATTCCATCACCAGAATTGGCTCATCAACACCCACATTTGCAGAAAGTCGCAGACAAAATTCCTCCTGTGGATCCAAATGCTCCAATCCTTCTACTGCTGGGACAAGATATCCTGCAAGTTCACAAGGTGAGGGAACACATCAATGGACCAAACAATGCGCCTTACACACAAAGGCTGGATTTAGGATGGGTCGTTGTGGGAGACACCTGTCTAGGAGCAGTACACAAGCCAATAAGTGTTAATGTTTCAAAAACGCACGTGCTTCACAATGGTCGTCCATCATTCTTCAGCCCATGTCCAAACATGCTACTGGTTAAAGACTCTTCAACAACATGCTGCCATCTTGCTGCCAAAATGTGTCCTCGGCAAACTAAGAAACACAGCGTCAGTGATGATACAGTCAAGCTAGGAGCTACAGTCTTCAATACAACAAAGCATGATGACACACTAGCACTTTCAGTGGATGAACAAGCCTTTCTTAACATCATGGAAATGGAGGTATACCAAAATGAAGAAAACAGCTGGGTGGCTCCATTACCATTTCCTTCACCCAGACAGCATCTTCCCAGTAACAAGAAGCAAGCCATGAAGCATCTGTTGTCTCTCAGAAAAACTTTGGACAAAAACCCTGAGACGAAAAGACAATTCACTGACTTTATGCAGAAAATGTTGGATAATGATCACGCAGAACTTCCTCCTCCCTTAGAGGAGAACAAGGAGCACTGGTACTTACCATCTTTTGGTGTTTACCACCCACAGAAGCCCGATCAGTTGCGTATCGTTTTTGACTCCAGTGCTGAATATGAAGGTGTGTCCTTGAACAAAGTTCTCTTAAGTGGTCCTGATCTAAATAACATCCTTTTAGGAGTGATTCTACGATTCAAGAAAGAGTCTGTCGCATTTACAGCTGATGTGCAGCAGATGTTTTACTGCTTTGTTGTGCAAGAAAAACATAGAGACTATCTTAGATTTCTCTGGTATGAAGACAACGACTTCACCAAAAAGGTACAAGACTACCGGATGAAAGTGCATGTATTTGGAAACAGTCCCTCCCCAGCTGTGGCCATTTACTGCATGAGGCGTGCTGCAGAAGACTCTGAGAGTGAGTTTGGATTTGATGCAAAACAGTTTGTACTGAAACATTTTTATGTTGATGATGGGCTCGCATCTGCACCCACAGAAGAAGAAGCTGTTGACATTCTAACAAAATCACAAAAGATGTTAGCAGAGTCCAATCTGAAACTACACAAGATAACCTCTAACAGTTACAAAGTTATGGAAGCTTTTCCTGTGGAGGAACGAGCCAAAGATCTTAAAGGCTTCGATCTGCAAAAAGATAATCTCCCTCTCCGGCGTAGCCTGGGAGTTCTTTGGGATCTGGAAACATAGTTTCCAGAGGATAATCCAGCAGACAATGCCACAAGGCCCATTTCTGCTTCTGATCTTCAACACACTGACTGGCTTCATGGACCATCATTTTTATATCAGTCAAATCCAAGGGTTCTGGAATTGAAGACCTTCTCCCTAGTAGACCCAGGAGAAGATACAGAAATAAGACCTGAAGTGAAAACTCTGGCTACCAACTTGTCAGAGAGTCAGCTGAAGTCACATCGTTTTGAAACATTTTCTCATTGGATGAACCTGTGCTGCACCATTGCATCCCTCATTCAGTTGCAAGGTCATTTAAGACAACACCTGCTGCAGTGGAGTGTCATGGATGGAAGTGTTACACAGAAATGTGTACTGTAAGTGAACTCTTTGATGCGAAAAAAGTGATAATTTCTACAGTGCAACACGAAATCTTCCAGAAAGAATTCAAAAGCCTAGAAAGCAAACAAGTCTTGCCAAAACACAGTCGTTTGAAAAAACTGGACCCGATGATTGATACAGATGGGTTACTGCAGATTGGTGGACGTCTAGCACCAACAAGTCTGACAAAAGAGGAGAAACGTCCACTTATCATTCCTCATGAACACCACATAGCCACTTTGATTGTCAGATACTACCATGAGAAAGTTGCGCACCAGGGTCGGCACATAACAGAGGGTGCTGTGAGAACAGCAGGATTTTGGATCACTGGCTCAAGAGTTTCTCAAATGCCACCATTCACACACGTTGGGCTTGATGTTTTTGGTCCATGGACAGTGACAACTCGTCGTACAAGGGGAGGCAGCGCACAGAGTAAACGATGGGCTGTGCTTTTTACTTGTATGTCTACAAGGGCAGTGCACATTGAACTCATTGAATCTATGTCAACATCCAGCTTCATTAACGCCCTGAGAAGATTTTTCGCTGTCCGTGGTCCTGCAAGGTATCTGCGCTCTGACAGAGGAACACATTTTGTGGGAGCCTGTAAAGAGTTACACATCGATCACAGCAATGCAGCGCTCAACAAGTACCTCCAAGACAAGGGCAGCACATGGAAATTTAACCCCCAACATTCTTCACACATGGGAGGTGCCTGGGAACGACTTATTGGTGTTGCTAGGCGGATTTTAGATGGCATGCTTCTTCAGTCTACCCACACAAAACTCACACATGAAGTGCTGAGTACATTTATGGCAGAAGTCATGCCAATAATCAACGCACGACCACTTGTGCCAGTATCTACTGACCCAGATGTACAAACTGTTTTGAATCCAGCTATGCTTCTGACCCAGAAGACAAGCGCCTTCACAGCACCGGATGGTGTATTTCCAACAACAGACCTTCTTACTAAACAGTGGAAACAGGTTCAGTGTCTTGCCGATACGTTTTGGAAAAACTGGAGACGAGAGTATCTTGTTTCACTCCAAAGCCGACGAAAGTGGACAGACAACAAACCAAGCATTAATGTTGGAGACATTATCTTACTCAAGAACAACCAAGCTCACCGAAACGACTGGCCCATGGGACGTGTGATAAAGACATTTCCTAGCAGAGATACCAGGGTTCAAAAAGCGGAAGTGAAGATTGTAAAAGATGGAGTTTCTAAAGTGTTTCTACGTCCAATTTCAGAGATGGTTGTACTTCTACCAGATGAACAGTGATTAAGTAGAGTAAATGTCATTTTCGGTGTGTAATTTGATGTTAGATGTTGTAACTGGTACAATTGTGTTGTACCAGGCGGTGAGTGTTCTGTCTCTTTAAGAAGCTAGTGCAAGCTGTAGGCAATAGTGCCACCCTTTGGCTGTTCAGTGCTACAACTACTAGCTTACCATTTTTGAGGCTGACAGAGCACATGGCAAGACCAGTCACTCATTGCTCAGTGAAATCTTCCAATGCTTGATGCCTTGCACACTATTTGTCCGTAAGTACTGTAAATGTTATGTATTATGTTACATATGAGGCTAAGAAGATGTTATGTTTAGGAATTATGTTTATTGGTATTATTTAATAAGTCATAAGCTAGAAATAGTTCAAAATTTTCTGTAGACATTTTATTTTGGTTGTAAAAGCAAGTGAACACGCCTGTAAGATACTTATTGTTGTATTTTGTGTTTTCTACAGTTTTACATAAAGAAAGGAGTTAGAAATAAAACAAGAAAAGGCACATCTTGTTTTCCTCCGACTTCTTTTTGTTAGCTATCTGTCTAGCTTTGACACGACAGACCACTCGAAGTGAGGACAGAATAATACTCTAAGGATTTTGTTTCCATTAAGGAAATTTTCAAAAGAGACAGACAAAAATCATTAAAAAATGAATAAAATGTAACTACAAAACATACTGACATACACACACACACACACACACACACACACACACACACATATGTATGTATATACGAATGTATGTATGTATGTATATATGTAGCATGACGGATGTGTCCACGATGTGTGGGAGCATATGTACATGTAACATTTTACATGTTACATGTACTTACTTTACATGTTTTACATTTACATATATATATATATATATATATATATATATATATATATATATATATATATATATATATATATATATAGATATAGATATAGATATATATAGATAGATATACAGTATATCTATCTATATCTATATAAGTGAATTACTTAACACTCGGCTGCAAACCATTCCAATGCATGCTGAAGGTCCTGGCTCGATGAAGCCAACAGGACAACATCGTATGAAAAGAGCAAAAAGGAAATCCTGTGATTCCCAAACCAGATCCCCTCCGGGCCCTGGCTGCACCTAGAGGTTCTGTCCATAAAGACTATGAACAGAACCAGTGACAAAGGGCAGCCCTGTCTAAGTCCAACATGCACTTGGAACATGTCTGACTTACTGCTGGCTATGCGAACCAAGCTCCTGCTCTGGTCATACAGAGACCGGACAGCCCTCATTAAGGCTCCATGGACCAGTCGCTGCAACAGCACAATATAATCTGCAAAGAGCATAGAAGGAATCCAGTGTTCCAAAAGCCAGACCCCTCCGGACCCTGGCAGCGCCTGGAAATTCTGTCCATCAAGATTATGAACAGAACCAGTGATAAAGGGCAGCTCTGCCGGAGTCCAACATGAACTGAGAAAACACAGGGAAACTCTTGATCTGGTCAAACAGAGACAAGACAGCCTTCAATAAGGCTCGCCAGACCCCATACTGACAGAGCACCCTCCGCAGGAAATCACGCTCTACATCCTATAGAGGGTGTAGAGTTGGTTCACTGTTCCACGACCAGGACAGAAATCGCACTGTTGTTCTGGCATCTGAGGTTTGACTATCGCCAAACTCTCCTCCTAAGCAGAGCCCTGGCATAGACTTTCCTATGTAAGCTGAGAAAGGTGATTCCCTGGTAGTTGGAACACGACATTCTATCTCCCATCTTGAAAAGAGGAACCACCACCTCTGTCTGCCAGTCCAGTGGTACAGTTCTCAACTGCCATGCAATGCTGCAGAGACTTGTCAGCCAAGACACTCCCACAGCATCCAGAGGCTTGAGGTACCCGGGGCAGACTTCATCCACTCCTGGTGCCTTGCCACCGAGGGCTCATTGACTACCTCAGTGATATCAATTTGGTGATGGACAGCTTCGCCCCAAAGGCCTCTGCTTCCTCAATAGGAAATGTATCAGTAGGATTGAGAATCCTTCAAGTATTCCTTCCACCGCCCAACAATGTACCCTGTGGAAGTCAACAGCTGCCCACCTGCACTGAAAACAGTGCACACAGGTAACTGCTTTCCCCTTATGAGGCACTGGATGGTTTGCCAGAATCTTTTCAAGGACAACCGATAGTCCTTTTACATGGCCTCACTGAACTCCTATCCAGGACTACATTTTTGCCTCCACAACAGCCCCGGCTGCATCTCACTTGAAAGCCAAGTTCCATGACTGAGACACCTGCCTTTGACTGCCACCCAAACCACATTGCACCCTTCTGAGCCCCCTGCAGGTGGTGGGCCCACGGGAAAGTGATCCCACGTCATTCCTTCAGCCAGAACCCGACCAGGACCCATGGGAGGAGCCCTGGCCATCAGGTGCTCGCCTGCGTGCCCCAAGCCTAGGCCTGGTTCCAGTGTGGGGCCCCGGTGACACCAATCTGGGCAACGTAATGGAATCTTCATTGCTGCTCCTTATAGGGGGTTCTGAACCGCTCTTTGTCTGGCTCATCTCCCAAGACCTGTCTGCCATAGGAGACCCTACCAAGGGCAAAAGCCCCCTGACAACTTAGCGCCTGGAATCACTCAAGATGTCAGACCCCTGGTTCACTGAGGGGATGTGGTTACCATATTTCTTTTTAAAAAGCGTTTTCCAGATTTTTTCTGCTTTTAGATTGTGTTTTTCTTTACGTTAGTAAATGCAACACTTTATGTTAGAAAAACTGCAAACGCTGCTTTTCTTGGTTGAAGGGTCAGCTGGTTTACATTGATCATGGAAGTGTTTCACTACTGTAAAGTGTTGCGTAGCAGCAGAAAGCTGCTTTTCTCTGCTTCAGAATCTCTTGGAACTACGTTAATGGGATGAACCTGGGCTGGCCACCCTTGGTCTTCAAGAGTCACAACCCTGCACGTTTTCCAGTTCTCTCTAACAAGCCGCTGCTGATTAGCTGACTCAAGTGAATCCTCATCCTGAGTGACTGAACACATTGGACGTCTGGACGTCTGCATCAAACAGTCCAGGGAGAGCTGGAAAACCAGCAAGGAGGAAGCTCTTTACGAACCATGGTTGGCCAGCGGTGGCTTAAACAGTTGAAGAGTTACTTTAAATCAAAGAACTCTTAACACCGGAGGGAATGCTCTGGTGTTAAAGGAATATTCTGAGCCACCACTGATCCAGTATGAAAGTTCTGTTGGTGAGTTGGCTCGTGTGATTTGGCTTTCATTTTACGTCAAATACGGTTTCAAACCCCTCTGCATTTATCCGGACTTGGGACCGGCACATGGAGGCACTGACTTGTGCCTGACTTGTGGTTGCATTAAAAACCGGCTGGCTATGAATGACCAGCATTTTACTTTAAACACTCTATATTTCAATGGTTTCTGTGTTAAGTACATTTAAATGTATCAAATATTGTTTTGTTTTACCCACAACTGCTTTTTTAAAGCGAAATTATTTGTGGTTGTGTGGAACGTTTAGCAAAGTCAAAATTAAAAAAAAACATTCCACGTAAGTAAAAACACAGATTCCTACCAGCTACATCAATAAATAAATAAATCTTAACAAAAACTTGTAAATTACTACAAGTTAAAACTAAAACCTCTCATAACTAAACACAGATTCCTACCAGCTAAATCAATAAATAAATAAATCTTAACAAACACTTGTAAATTACTACAAGTTAAAACTAAAACCTCTCATAACTAAACACAGATTCCTACCAGCTAAAACAATTAATAAATAAATCTTAACAAACTCTTGTAAATTACTACAAGTTAAAACTAAAACCTCTCATAACTAAACACAGATTCCTACCAGCTAAGTCAATCAATAAATAAATCTTAACAAACACTTGTAAATTACTACAAGTTAAAACTAAAACCTCTCATAACTAAACACAGATTCCTACCAGCTAAAACAATTAATAAATAAATCTTAACAAACACTTGTAAATTACTACAAGTTAAAACTAAAACCTCTCATAACTAAACACAGATTCCTACCAGCTAAAACAATTAATAAATAAATCTTAACAAACACTTGTAAATTACTACAAGTTAAAACTAAAACCCCTCATAACTAAACACAGATTCCTACCAGCTAAGTCAATTAATAAATAAATCTTAACAAACACTTGCATATTACTACAAGTTAAAACTAAAACCTCTCATAACTAAACACAGACTCCTACCAGCTAAGTCAATCTGTAAATAAATCTTAACAAACACTTGTAAATTACAAGCTAGATTTTCAAAAGCCTAAATCTTTTTTTTGGGACTTTTTTATCATTTCCCTCTTCTCCGTTTCCTGTCTTCTTCCTCTTGTTGTTTAAATTCGCGTACGAATTGATCAAGGATGTCGTCCTCCCAGTCATCCACAAAGGAACATTGAGAGGAGTTTGCAAAAGATTTGGGACTTTCAGTGACTGACACTTCCTTGTCCTTGTTTTTAATGTTGAGGTCCTCATTTCTGTTTTGCAAAGACGTTGACTTTTTAGAAGTCCAAGGGTCTTCATTGGTCACTGTTTCTTCTTTGGGTTCTGTCTCAAAGTTTCTGGGACGTCTATTCAAACAGATGTCCCTCTTTTTTGGAGAACAGGAAGTGAATAAGTCATCATCTTCTTGGTTAAGCTCATCTCTGGGAGTGGCTTGATGACTTCTAAATGACTTCAGAAAATCTGGCACCGGTCTGTTGACCTTTCTGGACATTGAAGGCAGAATGTTTGGCTCTTCCTTTGGAGCACAAGGCTCCTCCTGCACTTTGTCAAAGTCTTGGATTTCCTCCTGCAGTTGTGTAACTTCCAGGGGGAGATCTGCTTCTTTTGGTTCAGACTCTTTTTCTTCCAGCGGGAGATCTGCTTCTTTTGGTTCAGACTCTTTTTCTTTCTCCAAATTGTCCTTGTTTTCAAAGTTGAGGTCGTCATTAGCAGCTTTCTTTGAAACCTTTTTCTTCTTCTTGGCTGCTTTTTCTTTCTTTGGTTTGACATTTTTGGAGACCTTGCTGCTGTTTGAAGTAAGAAAGCCAGATCCTTCAATTGGAACAAGAAAGCCAAATCCTTTAATTGGAGACTTCCTGCCCACCGTACCTCCACATGTGTTGGCATCTTTAATGGTCACTTCTTCTTTTTTACGTTTTTCTTCTTCCTGAAGAAATGATACCAGCCAACCTGACGACGGTCTGTTGACATTTTCTGACATTGAAGGCAGAATGATTGGTTCTTTCTCTGGAGTGCAAGGCTCCTCCCGCACTTTGTCAAAGTCTTGGATTTCCTCCTGCAGTTGTGTCACTTCCAGGTGGAGATCTGTGTTGGTTTCTGCGTCTTCCTCTGGTCTTAATGCTCTTCCTTTGGGTTCCAAATCTTCTTCTTCTTTGTCTGAACTGCTGTCATAAAAGATGTCGTCCTCATAGTAATCCACAATGGAATTTTCAGAGGAGATTGCCAAAGATTTGGGACTCTCGCTGACTGATATTCTTTCTTTTGGTTCAGACTCTTTTTCTTCCAGGTGGAGATCTGTGTTGGTTTCTGCGTCTTCCTCTGGTCTTAATGCTCTTCCTTTGGGTTCCAAATCTTCTTCTTCTTTGTCTGAACTGCTGTCATAAAAGATGTCGTCCTCATAGTAATCCACAATGGAATTTTCAGAGGAGTTTGCCAAAGATTTGGGACTCTCGCTGACTGATATTCTTTCTTTTGGTTCAGACTCTTTTTCTTCCATGGGGAGATCTGTGTTGGTTTCTGCGTCTTCCTCTGGTCTTAATGCTCTTCCTTTGGGTTCCAAATCTTCTTCTTCTTTGTCTGAACTGCTGTCATAAAAGATGTCGTCCTCATAGTAATCCACAATGGAATTTTCAGAGGAGTTTGCCAAAGATTTGGGACTCTCGCTGACTGATATTCTTTCTTTTGGTTCAGACTCTTTTTCTTCCAGGTGGAGATCTGTGTTGGTTTTGGCGTCTTCCTCTGGTCTAGGATTTGCCTCTTCCACAGTACAGGATTTCTCCTGGAGGTCATCAGAGTCTTGGATTTCCTCCTGCAGTTGTCTGAGTTCCAGGTAGAGATCGTCGTTGGTTTTCTTTGATTTCTCATTTTCAGCTTTGATGTTGTTGCAGTCACTTTTCAGATTTTTCTGATTTTGAAGTAAGTTCATCAACTCCATTTTCACTCGTCTGAGACTCTTCTCTTCATCTTTCAGGGAAGCTGCATCTGACCTTTCTTTTTCGTACTGATTGAGAAGCTGTGTTGTTTCCTCTTCCTGAACTCTCATTTCTGAGATCTGACTTCTAAATATATTGTTTAGCTTCACATGTTGGGCATTCTCATTCAGCAGGTTGTCATACATTTCCTTAATTTCCTTGTTTGTTTTCCGTGTTTTTTCTAGATTTTTAGTCTCCTGCTCCAGGATTTTATTCAGTTCTTGGAGTCTCCTCGTTTCCTCCTCCAGTGCAGCTGCCTCTGCCTTGACTCGATCATTCTGAACGAGAAGCCGTTTTTCCTCATCTCCAATCAGTGACGTCTGATCTTCAAGAGTTTTGTTTAGCTTCTCTAAGCGGAGCTTCTTTTTCAGCAGTTTTTCCAGCTTAGACCTTAAATGTTCGATCTGCTTTTCGTAAAAGAGGGTTCCTGCCTTTGTTTTTGAGGTTGCCTTTTTCACAGCACAGAGTTTCTCCTGGAGGTCACCAAAGCTGTGGATTTCCTCCTGCAGATGCTTAACTTCCAGGGAGAGGTTTGAATGTCTTTCCTGGATTTGCTGTGCTTCCGCTTGGATCTGGTTGTATTCAGAATCCTTAGCTTTGAGCTGTTGAAGTGAACCTGTTAAAGTATCCTTTGTTTGTTGAAGGCTCTCTGCTTCTTTAGTCAGTAAATCCAGCCGGCACGTGTGTGTTTCGTACAGGCTCTTCACTGCTGCAGCGTTTGCTGATTTCTTTTGCAGGGCTGAGATCTCCGTTTGTAGGTCATGCTTGAGTTCTTTTAAACGGTAGATTTCTCTCAGGATTGTGGGATAATTTTGTCTCATTTCATCCACTTTCCGACTCGTTGCTTTCTGCTCCTTGAAGTCCTTTTTCAGAGCCGCAGTTTGCTGCTGCAAAGTCTGCAACTCACCAGACATTCTGTCCGCAAGATTTTCCTTTGCTTTCTTCCTCAACCTTGCTTTTTCACACATGTTCTTGGATTCCATGTCAAATGGGTGTTGTTTGTTCAGGTTTTCAGTCGTTTCCACTTGGTCGCTCTGGGAGCTCTTTGGATCCAGTCGTGTCTTTGTCTTCTTGCAGTTGTTGGCTGTGTCTGTCAGGAGCTGTATCTATTGATTCCTGAGGAGTGTCAATATGACGCTATATCACGTTTGTTATCATCATGCGCGTATGGAGCAAAAACCAAAAGATGACGTGTTTTGACGTTTTTGTTTTTGCGCAGGATGAAAGCGCGATCGAAGCGCGCAGTCACGTGACAGGGAGCGGCCCTGAATGCCGTGAACGTGTTTGCATTAGCCCTTCCTTCTGACTGAAGCTTCTCTTTTAAACGTAAATAATGACCGCCGGAGATGTAATGACCCCGCCCACTTCGGGGCAGGCAGCTGGACAGGTGTTTTTGCGTGAGCGTGTGGCGCTCCTGTTGCTATGGCTACTGCTGCTGTTGTGTGCGGGATCAAAGACGCGTAGATGAGACGTCATGCACGTTCACGAGGCGCGCGAGCGGCGACACGCGAGAACGAGGAAACCCGAATGTAGCCGAACTCGGCAAAGGCCGTCCCGCTGATCTTCTGCGTGAATGTCTCACCTGTCCTCCCTCTGGAATCTTGCCTTCTCCACACCCATGTTGTTCTAACGTGTTGTCAGTCCCTCTTACGTGGAACGTGGAGACTCGTCGCTCTCAGACTGCAGCTTCACCCCCCCCCCCCCCCCCCCCCCCTTTTGATTGGAGCTTCAAAAACTATCACGTTCATGTGTAGTTACGCACATTTTTATTATCATTTTCGATCAAAAACCAAAGACTAAATAAAGTTTTAAACATCTGAAGACATTTCATGGATAGATGTATATAACTGTTGTCCCAATTGTCTTTTAGTTTCAGATTGACGATGGTAGAATCCCTAAAGGTCGAGACAAAGCTATCATCATTCCAGCTCATACCACCATCGCCTTCAGCATTTGTGAGCTGTTCTTTCGTCTGGATGGACGTCTTGGTAAGAACAACTCTCATCCGTCACTTTTTTGAGTATAGCTCAGTTCAGTTTTTTACAAAAGAACTGTATATTCCCATTGCTAAATACTGAGTACACTGATACAAAGTTATAAGGTACTTACTGAGTTTCCTGCTAGTCCTTTAACTCATCTTCAAGTCTTTACTATACAGAAACCATCAAGTCATATGTCATCCTTTTCATGTTTTTTTTTTTTAATAACCAATCAGAATTCACAAAATCTGACCCGTGCTGGGTTTGAAGGCGAACTAGATCCCTAATCTGTTCGCAATTTTTACACTACTATCAATACAGTCTTGTGACGGCTGCCCCAAGATCAGCATTGGGCTACTGGACTGCAGACAGAAGGAAATAATCCAAACTTAAAAATAATTCTACCTAGAACCCATAAGTTTAGTTTTTTAGCTAAATAACTATAAAACAAAGACCAAAGAAAGATCTTAAAAAGTTCAATTTTCAAGAGCTGTACCACTTAAAATTATTGTAAATACTATCAAATCTGAAACTATATATCTCAAAAACATCCCTCAGCTGTAAAAATGTCAGTGTTTAACCTCGTAAAGATTCTCTTGTGTTCGTTAAAATGTTATTTTACAGATACCTAGTGCTAGCTAAAATGAGCTTTTCAGTTAATTGCATGAATGTAAAATTAAAATCCAATCAAATGTATGATAATTGTATTAATACGTATTAAAGAGGAAACTGGTTCATATTAACCCAACAAGCAACAGTGAACTTAGAGTTTCTTGTATTTTTAAATGCAAGAAGCAGCAATTTGGCTTTGGTAGCAACACTGCTAACTGGCTAAGCTAAAAGCTAACGGTCAAACGTCCTCTTTTTTTCCCTCTGACTGTTTCAAAACAGGTTCTTCTTGAAAGGATCCATCAAAAGAAAATATTAACCTATCAATGCCCAACAAAATGTTTTTTTTTAGTGCCGGTAATTGTATTTTAAAATCAACCCCTAAGACTAGCAAAAAGTTGTTGATGCAGATTTGATGTTGGAATTAGATTTTTGCTGCAGCGGAACTTCCAGCTAGCAAAGAAATCAAAATGCTAATGATTCTAAAACTGATTTATTTATAAGAGTTTTACCACTTTAAATTATTGTAAATTCAATACATTTTTAATATAAAGTCTCAAAAATATTCTTTCGCTGTAAAAATGTCAGTGTTAGTAAAAATTCTCTTTTGTTTGTCAAAATGTTTAAAGTATTTCCCATGTAGCTTGAGTAAGGTACAATTAGCTTTTAAGCTCGTTGAAATCTCAAAATCCAATCAAACTTATCTTTTAAATAAACCCTAAGTTTAAAACAGAAATGATTAAAATAACTCCCAGATGCACAATGACATTTGTTAGCGATACCGCTAACTGGCTACGTTAAAAGATATTGTACAAATCTGTTTCAAAACTAGTTTTGGAGAGGAAACAGGTGTCAGATATTTGTGTAGCTCCGGAGTCCCAGGGGGGGTTTGAGCGTGAACAGCTCCGTGAGCAGCTGGGTGGCTTCATTGGCCGCTTCTCTATGGGCCGTCTGCGCCGGTTCCTGTCTGGAATCATTTATGGAAACCCTTTCAGGGCAGGTAAAAATGAGTCCAACAACCAATCGTACCATTTTCTCGCTTTATTTTGACATTTTTTCGTCAACCAACCTTGAATTTCTCTGTTTAGACGACCGCACGTTTGAGGAGCTCACGCACTCTGACACCTACATGGACGACATGGTGACTGACTACTATGAAAAAGCCGCTAGCATGACAGTTGTGTCCACGGCCTACCTGAGGGAAAGCTCCCACACACGAGTAAACCTTCTTAAACACAACATCCCCAAAGGGCCCTGCGCGCTGTGCAGCATGGGCAACCAGAAGAGGGAGACGGTCTACGGCTGTCTGGAGTGCTCCTCTGGCCCCCAGAAATGCGTCCGGTTGCACGTGGTGCCCTGTTTTGATCTCTGGCACAAAACCTTGAGGTGAAAAAGACTTTAGTGTCAAAGGTCTGTTGAGGTGTTTGGAACCAGGACGATTACACCACCATGTGGCGCCACGACTCTGACAGCAGACAGCCATCACATTAAGAAGTGCAACTTGAATCTTACTGCTGTCTGAGGCTTTGAGGTGGATCGTCTTCGGTTTCCTTTTGGCAGAAGGCCATTTTCCACACGTGCTGCGTGTGAACTTTGCTACTAGGTCATAAATTATTCCAAAGGAGGATGGTGTGAGGAAACTTTGACAAACAACGACCCGGTTTCTCTCCGTTCCAAGTGGGTCATTGATGCAAGGATCAAATGTTCATTGAGTCTGAATAAAGTTTGCTTTTACTTATCAAGTTTTTGAATAGTTGGTAAAAATGTCAGCTCACATTTTTCTTTTTTTGTTTTGTTTTTTTTTAAGTTCCATGACATGAAAAAAATCATTTACTTGTTTAAATATTTGTGAGTTAAATTAAATTAACATACTTGTGTCTCTTTAAGACGCTAGTGCAAGCTGTAGGCAATAGTGCCACCCTTTGGCTGTTCAGTGCTACAACTACTAGCTTACCATTTTTGAGGCTGACAGAGCACATGGCAAGACCAGTCACTCATTGCTCAGTGAAATCTTCCAATGCTTGATGCCTTGCACACTATTTGCCCGTAAGTACTGTAAATGTTATGTATTATGTTACATATGAGGCTAAGAAGATGCTATGTTTAGGAATTATGTTTATTGGTATTATTTAATAAGTCATAAGCTAGAAATAGTTCTAACTTTTCTGTAGACATTTTATTTTGGTTGTAAAAGGAAGTGAACACGCCTGTAAGATACTGATTGTTGTATTTTGTGTTTTCTACAGTTTTACATAAAGAAAGGAGTTAGAAATAAAACAAGAAAAGGCAGGCCTTTTTTTCCTCCGACTTCCTTTTGTTAGCTATCTGTCCAGCTTTGACACGGCAGACCACTCGAAGTGAGGACAGAAAAGTAAAAGGACAAGAACGCAGCAGGCACAATTCAGGAAGACAAAGTTACAGCCATCATGAGTCTACGGTCAGGCACAAGATATCAACAGGACTCTCCAGAGCAAGATGGAGATGGAGAGAAGCAGCAACAAGCTAAACAAGATATAGGGGCAAAGTCACAGTCTGTACTTTCTTATTCATCAAAGTCCAAGCGATCAAGTCGTTACTCTTCAGCAAGCTCTTCAGCCATAAAGGCACGCGCCAAAGCAGAAGCCACACGAACAGAATTGGCTTATGCTGAAAAAGAAGCTAGCATTATGAAACAAAAAGCTGACCTTGAAGCTGACCTTCATATTTTGAAAATCAAAAAACAAGCAGCTGCTGCTGCAGCGGAAGCTGCTGCTTTTGAAGAAGCAGAAGAGTCTGATCGAAGTGAACTTATTCAAGTTCTATTAGATCTGCCGACTAGTTCAGTCCAACGCACATCTGAATATGTTCAGCAGCATGCAGAAACCTGCCCGGAAGAAATCCCTTTCAAAATAGATCCTCTAGGATGTCACAAAAGCGCTCTTGAGCAATTTAGAGAGGCACCAAACCTAGAAACTGCAAATGATACTGGAAACATGGATTTCAAAACAGAAAAAGAGGACTGGCAAGAGCAAAGACCAAGCCCTAAAAGAACCCAACAGCCAGTTTATTCTTGTGACAAACCTCCACACAACTCTCATGGAGTGCAAGATATAACGAAGTACCTGATGCGTAAGGAAATATTGAGCACTGGGCTGCAAAGGTTTGACGACCACCCTGAAAACTATTGGGCGTGGAAGGCATCATTCAAAAATGTTATACAAGACCTTAATCTTTCGGCTCAAGAAGAACTGGATCTGATCATTAAATGGCTCGGAGTTCAGTGTGCAGAACAAGCAAAGCGGATTCGTTCTGTGCGTGTGTTTAATCCCACAGCTGCGATCAAGTTAGTTTGGGAACGATTAGAAGAAAGTTATGGCTCAGCAGAGGTGGTTGAACATTCTTTGCTAAAAAAGCTTGAAAATTTCCCAAAACTGACCAACAAAGATGTCACCAAGTTAACAGAATTAGGGGACATTCTTCAAGAGACAGAGTGTGCAAAAGAGGGAGGATACTTGCCAGGGTTATCATATATGGACACAGCTCGAGGAGTTAATCCAATTGTGGAGAAACTGCCTTACAATCTGCAGGAGCGATGGATCACAGTGGGATCCAAATACAAAGAGGACAATCAAGTTGCATTTCCACCTTTTAGTGTCTTCTCCAGCTACGTCAGACAGCAAGCTAAGATCAGAAATGACCCTAGTTTTGTGCTCACTTCTCCAAACAACCAGATTACAAAATCTGAAAGATTCATGAGAGTGAACAACAGAGCACCTATAAATGTGCACAAAACTGATGTTCCACAAGAATCCAAAACATTCTACAGAAGTATGGAAAATAAAATGGAAAGCCCTGACAAACGATGCCCACTTCATAAAAAACCGCATCCTTTGAAAAAATGCAAAGGTTTCAGAGCTAAATCTATTGATGAGAGAAAGTTATTCTTGAAGGAGAACCACATTTGTTACAAGTGTTGTGGATCAAGCCAGCACTTAGCTAAAGACTGTAGAGAGACAGTGAAGTGCTACTCTCAGCTCTGAGGAATTTCTTTCATTCTTCAATTGTAAAATCCTAAATATTAGACAAAAGCTGAACAAAGTTATCCCTACTATCAGCCCAGAGCAGGCTAAAACAGTAGAAACAAAGGCATCTCTAGAAACCTCTGTAACATTAGACTGATTCACTGCTGTAGATCTAGCAGAATTAACATCACTTATTACATCCTCCAAAAGCTCAACTTGTCTTTTAGACCCAATCCCCACTAAGCTTTTTAAAGAAACCTTCCCCTTAATGAATCAATTTGAACTATTATAAATACTTCCATAGAAAAAGGTTTCGTGCCACAGTCTTTTAAATATGCAGTTGTTAAGCCTCTTCTGAAAAAGCCCAGTTTAGATCCTGGCATTCTGGTCAATTATAGACCAATATTAAATCTCCCCTTTATCTCAAAGATATTAGAAAGACTTGTAGTTAAACAGCTATACTGCCACCTACAGGACAATAGCCTCTTTGAAGATTTCCGGTCAGGGTTCAGACCTCACCATAGCACTGAAACTGCACTAGTTAGCGTCACTAATGACTTGTTACTGGTTACAGAAAAGGGATTAATCTCTGTTCTGGTCCTGTTAGATCTTAGCGCAGCCTTTGACACTATAGACCACAGCATCTTACTCCAGAGACTAGAGCATGACATAGGGATCAGAGGATCTGCCCTTCAATGGTTTAAATCCTCTTTATCTGATAGGTACCAGTTTGTTCATGTAAATGGACATTCCTCCCATTATAGTCGAGTTAGCTACGGAGTCCCACAGGGCTCAGTTCTAGGACCCATCCTGTTTATGCTTTACATGCTGCCTCTAGGGAACATAATCAGGAAACACAGGATTAATTTTCACTGTTATGCAGATGATACACAGTTGTATCAATCCATTAAACCTGACCAGAATGACCGCTTAGAGAAACTTAGTGCCTGCATTAGTGACATCAAGATTTGGATGGCAGTTAATGACCTCCTCCTAAACCCAGAAAAAAACTGAGGTCATCATACTAGGTCCAAAATACCTCAGAGATGCCCTACCTGTTCAGATGGTCTCCCTGGATGGTGTAAATATAGCCTCCAATCCCACAGTTAGAAACCTGTGGTTTTTATTTGAACAGGATTTATCATTTAAGGCTCACATATCACAGGCTTGTAAAACTGCATTTTTTCATCTACGCAATATCTCCAGGATCAGAAACATATTATCTAGAAGTGATGCTGAAAAACTCATCCATGCATTTGTTACGTTTAGGCTGGATTACTGCAACTCTTTGCTAGCAGCTTGTCCTAAAAGTTCTTTAAAAAGTCTTCAGCTTGTTCAAAATGCAGCAGCTAGATTGTTAGCAGGAACCAGCAGAAGAGAACACATTACTCCTGTATTAGCTTCACTGGCTCCCAGTTGAATCTTGAACCAAATTCAAAATCATTTTGCTAACCTATAAGGCCTTGAATGGTTTGGCCCCATCCTATATTAAAGATCTCATAGTGCCTTACCAACCAAACAGAACACTTCGTTCACAAAATGCAGGACTGCTTGTGGTTCCTAGAATCTCTAAAAGCACAGTTGGAGGTAGAGCCTTTAGCCACCAAGCTCCTGTTTTATGGAATAAACTCACAGCTCATGTAAAAGAGGCTGACACAGTTTCTACATTCAAAGTTAGGCTTAAAAAACTCCTCTTTGGGCAGGTTTATTGCCAGGCTAGCTAGCAATAACTGCTCCTCTGCCTCACCTGCTGTGATGGGGTTTACCACACTGACTCTACTCGCTCCCACTCACTCTTCGTCTGCCTCCTACACCTTCCCCCCTTCCTCTCTCCCCTACCCTAACCCGGGTCTGTATCCTTCTCCCTCCCCCCACTCTCAGCCCTACTCTAACCCGGGTCTGCATCCTTCCCCCACCCCCCCTCTCTCCCCTACCCTAACCCGGGTCTGTATCCTTCTCCCACCCCCCCTCTGCCCTACCCTAACCAGGGTCTGCATCCTTCTCCGACCCCCCCTCTCTCCCCTACCCTAACCAGGGTCTGTATCCTTCTCCCACCCCCACTCCACCAACCTGCAATCCTCATCATATCACTTGCCATCTGCTATTGCTTTATTTTATTTGGTTTATCATGCCTCTGTTTGGCGCAGTGCGATTCACATGTTGTCCCTCTTTCCCACCCCCCTACGGGGGAGCTGGAGAGATTTCTGATTCCAGGTGGATCGTCTGTGCTCCTGTCTTTGGCCGTGACCTCGCCTTTGGCTCTGCCTGTTCCTGTCTTCGGCCGTGACCTCGCCTGTGCTCCTGTCTTTGGCCGTGACCTCGCATGTGCTCCTGTCTTTGGCCGTGACCTCGCCTCTGGCTCATCCAGCAAACCCAGCTGTTTCCACAACTCCTACTGGATGAAGCCCATCTGCTACACTGTTCAAACATGTCGTTGTTTATTTATTGTCACCTGTCCGTCCGGGGTTGAGGATCTCTCCTTCATGTGGGCAACCCTGAGTTTTTCCTCACCGCGAAGGAGGGTGTAAGGACAGAGATGTTTGTTCAGCTTAGTCTGTTTAACAACCAGCTATTGTTTACTTTTACGTGATTGATTTTTGGTTGTTTCTTACAATATTCTGATATCAGTCCAATGAGACGGCTGTGGCTGTGATATTGGGCTATAGAAATAAAAGTGAATTGAACTGAATTGAAGTGCATGGAATGTGGAAGTGAAAAACACATCACAGCACTACATCCTGGACCACTGATCACTCCAGCACAACACCAGGAACTTGGAAAAGATGATGGCGGGGAGATAAATGAAACATCAACTCCAGTGACATCTAAATGCACAGAGGTATGTGGCAACACATATAGTCAGTACTCCTGTTCTAAATTCAGCCCTGTTATTGTCTATCCTGCTGGGAAAAAAGAAGAAGCTACGAAAATGTATGCAGTGCTTGATGATCAGAGTAATAAGTCACTCGCCAAGTCAGAGTTTTTTCATCTTTTCAACATCACAACTTCTGCAGATCCATACACACTTAAAACCTGTTCAGGATTAACAGAAGCTGTTGGAAGGAGAGGTACTAACTTCATAATGGAATCTGTGGATGGAAAAATAAAACTCCACTTCCCACTTAATAGAATGTGACACGATTCCTGACGATCGGAGAGAGATTCCATCACCAGAATTGGCTCATCAACACCCACATTTGCAGAAAGTCGCAGACAAAATTCCTCCTGTGGATCCAAATGCTCCAATCCTTCTACTGCTGGGACAAGATATCCTGCAAGTTCACAAGGTGAGGGAACACATCAATGGACCAAACAATGCGCCTTACGCACAAAGGCTGGATTTAGGATGGGTCGTTGTGGGAGACACCTGTCTAGGAGCAGTACACAAGCCAATAAGTGTTAATGTTTCAAAAACGCACGTGCTTCACAATGGTCGTCCATCATTCTTCAGCCCATGTCCAAACATGCTACTGGTTAAAGACTCTTCAACAACATGCTGCCATCTTGCTGCCAAAATGTGTCCTCGGCAAACTAAGAAACACAGCGTCAGTGATGATACAGTCAAGCTAGGAGCTACAGTCTTCAATACAACAAAGCATGATGACACACTAGCACTTTCAGTGGATGAACAAGCCTTTCTTAACATCATGGAAATGGAGGTATACCAAAATGAAGAAAACAGCTGGGTGGCTCCATTACCATTTCGTTCACCCAGACAGCATCTTCCCAGTAACAAGAAGCAAGCCATGAAGCATCTGTTGTCTCTCAGAAAAACTTTGGACAAAAACCCTGAGACGAAAAGACAATTCACTGACTTTATGCAGAAAATGTTGGATAATGATCACGCAGAACTTCCTCCTCCCTTAGAGGAGAACAAGAAGCACTGGTACTTACCATCTTTTGGTGTTTACCACCCACAGAAGCCCGATCAGTTGCGTATCGTTTTTGACTCCAGTGCTGAATATGAAGGTGTGTCCTTGAACAAAGTTCTCTTAAGTGGTCCTGATCTAAATAACATCCTTTTAGGAGTGATTCTACGATTCAAGAAAGAGTCTGTCGCATTTACAGCTGATGTGCAGCAGATGTTTTACTGCTTTGTTGTGCAAGAAAAACATAGAGACTATCTTAGATTTCTCTGGTATGAAGACAACGACTTCACCAAAAAGGTACAAGACTACCGGATGAAAGTGCATGTATTTGGAAACAGTCCCTCCCCAGCTGTGGCCATTTACTGCATGAGGCGTGCTGCAGAAGACTCTGAGAGTGAGTTTGGATTTGATGCAAAACAGTTTGTACTGAAACATTTTTATGTTGATGATGGGCTCGCATCTGCACCCACAGAAGAAGAAGCTGTTGAAGTTCTAACAAAATCACAAAAGATGTTAGCAGAGTCCAATCTGAAACTACACAAGATAACCTCTAACAGTTACAAAGTTATGGAAGCTTTTCCTGTGGAGGAACGAGCCAAAGATCTTAAAGGCTTAGATCTGCAAAAAGATAATCTCCCTCTCCGGCGTAGCCTGGGAGTTCTTTGGGATCTGGAAACAGATAGTTTTACATTCAAAGCGTGTCCAGAAGACAGACCCTTCACACGAAGAGGTGTCTTAGCCACTATTAACAGCTTGTATGATCCTTTGGGATTTGTGGCACCCATCACTATGCAAGGAAAAGTGTTTGTGCGAGAACTTTCAGCTGAACAAACTGACTGGGATGAACCACTCCCTCCTGAAAAGAAGAAAACTGGAATAAGTGGAGAAAGTCATTGAAAGCTCTTGAAAATATATCTATTTCAAGGTGCTATGTCCCATTCCTACCATCTTCTGTCCAAAAGAAGGAGCTGTGCATGTTTTCAGATGCATCCACGCTAGCAATAGGAGCAGTAGCTTCTTTAAGAGTAGCCAACAAAGAAGGCCAATGCCATGTTGGATTTATCTTGGGCAAATCCAAAGTGGCTCCAAAACCTGCCCACACCATCCCCCGACTGGAGATATGTGCAGCTGTGTTAGCTGTGGAGCTGTACGAGTTAGTCAGGGATGAGTTGGACATCACAGTGGACGCTGTTGAATTCTTCACTGACAGCAAGATTGTACTTGGGTACATACATAATGCCAGCAGAAGATTTCATACATATGTTGCCAACCGAGTCAACCGCATACGGAAATCCTCACATCCGGGACAGTGGCATTATATAACCACAGAGGATAATCCAGCAGACAATGCCACAAGGCCCATTTCTGCTTCTGATCTTCAACACACTGACTGGCTTCATGGACCATCATTTTTATATCAGTCAAATCCAAGGGTTCTGGAATTGAAGACCTTCTCCCTAGTAGACCCAGGAGAAGATACAGAAATAAGACCTGAAGTGAAAACTCTGGCTACCAACTTGTCAGAGAGTCAGCTGAAGTCACATCGTTTTGAAACATTTTCTCATTGGATGAACCTGTGCCGCACCATTGCATCCCTCATTCGGGTTGCAAGGTCATTTAAGACAACACCTGCTGCAGTGAAGTGTCATGGATGGAAGTGTTACACAGAAATGTGTACTGTAAGTGAACTCTTTGATGCGAAAAAAGTGATAATTTCTACAGTGCAACACGAAATCTTCCAGAAAGAATTCAAAAGCGTAGAAAGCAAACAAGTCTTGCCAAAACACAGTCGTTTGAAAAAACTGGACCCGATGATTGATACAGATGGGTTACTGCGGATTGGTGGACGTCTAGCACCAACAAGTCTGACAAAAGAGGAGAAACATCCACTTATCATTCCTCATGAACACCACATAGCCACTTTGATTGTCAGATACTACCATGAGAAAGTTGCGCACCAGGGTCGGCACATAACAGAGGGTGCTGTGAGAACAGCAGGATTTTGGATCACTGGCTGCAAACGACTGGTATCGTCTGTTTTACACAAATGTGTAGTCTGCCGTAAGTTAAGAGGAGCACTACAAGTTCAAAAGATGGCAGATTTACCAACAGACAGTTTCTCAAATGCCACCATTCACACACGTTGGGCTTGATGTTTTTGGTCCATGGACAGTGACAACTCGTCGTACAAGGGGAGGCAGCGCACAGAGTAAACGATGGGCTGTGCTTTTTACTTGTATGTCTACAAGGGCAGTGCACATTGAACTCATTGAATCTATGTCAACATCCAGCTTCATTAAAGCCCTGAGAAGATTTTTCGCTGTCCGTGGTCCTGCAAGGTATCTGCGCTCTGACAGAGGAACACATTTTGTGGGAGCCTGTAAAGAGTCACAGATCGATCACAGCGATGCAGCGCTCAACAAGTACCTCCAAGACAAGGGCAGCACATGGGAATTTAACCCCCCACATTCTTCGCACATGGGAGGTGCCTGGGAACGACTTATTGGTGTTGCTAGGCAGATTTTAGATGGCATGCTTCTTCAGTCTACCCACACAAAACTCACACATGAAGTGCTGAGTACATTCATGGCAGAAGTCATGCCAATAATCAACGCAAGACCACTTGTGCCAGTATCTACTGACCCAGATGTACAAACTGTTTTGAATCCAGCTATGCTTCTGACCCAGAAGACAAGCGCCTTCACAGCACCGGATGGTGTATTTCCAACAATAGACCTTCTTACTAAACAGTGGAAACAGGTTCAGTGTCTTGCCGATATGTTCTGGAAAAACTGGAGACGAGAGTATCTTGTTTCACTCCAAAGCCGACGAAAGTGGACAGACAACAAACCAAGCATTAATGTTAGAGACATTGTCTTACTCAAGAACAACCAAGCTCACCGAAACGACTGGCCCATGGGACGTGTGATAAAGACATTTCCTAGCAGAGATACCAGGGTTCGAAAAGCGGAAGTGAAGATTGTAAAAGATGGAGTTTCTAAAGTGTTTCTACGTCCAATTTCAGAGATGGTTGTACTTCTACCAGATGAACAGTGATTAAGTAGAGTAAATGTCATTTTCGGTGTGTAATTTGATGTTAGATGTTGTAACTGGTACAATTGTGTTGTACCAGGCGGTGAGTGTTCTGTCTCTTTAAGAAGCTAGTGCAAGCTGTAGGCAATAGTGCCACCCTTTGGCTGTTCAGTGCTACAACTACTAGCTTACCATTTTTGAGGCTGACAGAGCACATGGCAAGACCAGTCACTCATTGCTCAGTGAAATCTTCCAATGCTTGATGCCTTGCACACTATTTGTCCGTAAGTACTGTAAATGTTATGTATTATGTTACATATGAGGCTAAGAAGATGTTATGTTTAGGAATTATGTTTATTGGTATTATTTAATAAGTCATAAGCTAGAAATAGTTCAAAATTTTCTGTAGACATTTTATTTTGGTTGTAAAAGCAAGTGAACACGCCTGTAAGATACTTATTGTTGTATTTTGTGTTTTCTACAGTTTTACATAAAGAAAGGAGTTAGAAATAAAACAAGAAAAGGCACATCTTGTTTTCCTCCGACTTCTTTTTGTTAGCTATCTGTCTAGCTTTGACACGGCAGACCACTCGAAGTGAGGACAGAATAATACTCTAAGGATTTTGTTTCCATTAAGGAAATTTTCAAAAGAGACAGACAAAAATCATTAAAAAATGAATAAAATGTAACTACAAAACATACTTACATACACACACACACACACACACACACACACACACACACATATGTATGTATATATGAATGTATGTATGTATGTATATATGTAGCATGACGGATGTGTCCACGATGTGTGGGAGCATATGTACATGTAACATTTTACATGTTACATGTACTTACTTTACATGTTTTACATTTACATATATATATATATATATATATATATATATATATATATATATATATATATATATATATATATATATAGATATAGATATAGATATAGATATATATAGATAGATATACAGTATATCTATCTATATCTATATAAGTGAATTACTTTACACTCGGCTGCAAACCATTCCAATGCAGGCTGAAGGTCCTGGCTCGATGAAGCCAACAGGACAACATCGTATGAAAAGAGCAAAAAGGAAATCCTGTGATTCCCAAACCAGATCCCCTCCGGGCCCTGGCTGCACCTAGAGATTCTGTCCATAAAGACTATGAACAGAACCAGTGACAAAGGGCAGCCCTGTCTAAGTCCAACATGCACTTGGAACATGTCTGACTTACTGCTGGCTATGCGAACCAAGCTCCTGCTCTGGTCATACAGAGACCGGACAGCCCTCATTAAGGCTCCATGGACCAGTCGCTGCAACAGCACAATATAATCTGCAAAGAGCATAGAAGGAATCCAGTGTTCCAAAAGCCAGACCCCTCCGGACCCTGGCAGCGCCTGGAAATTCTGTCCATCAAGATTATGAACAGAACCAGTGATAAAGGGCAGCTCTGCCGGAGTCCAACATGAACTGAGAAAACACAGGGAAACTCTTGATCTGGTCAAACAGAGACAAGACAGCCTTCAATAAGGCTCCCCAGACCCCATACTGACAGAGCACCCTCCGCAGGAAATCACGCTCTACACCCTATAGAGGGTGTAGAGTTGGTTCGCTGTTCCACGACCAGGACAGAAATCGCACTGTTGTTCTGGCATCTGAGGTTTGACTATCGGCAAACTCTCCTCCTAAGCAGAGCCCTGGCATAGACTTTCCCATTTAAGCTGAGAAAGGTGATTCCCTGGTAGTTGGAACACGACATTCTATCTCCCATCTTGAAAAGAGGAACCACCACCTCTGTCTGCCAGTCCAGTGGTACAGTTCTCAACTGCCATGCAATGTTGCAGAGACCTGTCAGCCAAGACACTCCCACAGCATCCAGAGGCTTGAGGTACTCGGGGCAGACCTCATCCACTCCTGGTGCCTTGCCACCGAGGGCTCGTTGACTACCTCAGTGATATCAATCACTGTCCTCAGTGATGGACAGCTTCGCCCCAAAGGCCTCTGCTTCCTCAATAGGAAATGTATCAGTAGGATTGAGAATCCTTCAAGTATTCCTTCCACCGCCCAACAACGTACCCTGTCGAAGTCAACAGCTGCCCACCTGCACTGAAAACAGTGCACACATGTAACTGCTTTCCCCTTATGAGGCACTGGATGGTTTGCCAGAATCTTTTCAAGGACAACCGATAGTCCTTTTACATGGCCTCACTGAACTCCTATCCAGGACTACATTTTTGCCTCCACAACAGCCCCGGCTGCATCTCACTTAAAACCCAAGTTCCATGACTGAGACACCTGCCTTTGACTGCCACCCAAACCACATTGCACCCTTCTGAGCTCTCCTGCAGGTGGTGGGCCCACGGGAAAGTGATCCCACGTCATTCCTTCAGCCGGAACCCAACCAGGACCCATGGGAGGAGCCCTGGCCAACAGGTGCTTGCCTGCGTGCCCCAAGCCTAGGCCTGGTTCCAGTGTGGGGCCCCGGTGACACCAATCTGGGCAACGTAATGGAATCTTCATTGCTGCTCCTTATAGGGGGTTCTGAACCTCTCTTTGTCTGGCTCATCTCCCAAGACCTGTCTGCCATAGGAGACCCTACCAAGGGCAAAAGCCCCCTGACAACTTAGCGCCTGGAATCACTCAAGCTGTCAGACCCCTGGTTCACTGAGGGGATGTGGTTACCATATTTCTTTTTAAAAAGCGTTTTCCAGATTTTTTCTGCTTTTAGATTGTGTTTTTCTTTACGTTAGTAAATGCAACACTTTATGTTAGAAAAACTGCAAACGCTGCTTTTCTTGGTTGAAGGGTCAGCTGGTTTACATTGATCATTGAAGTGTTTCACTACTGTAAAGTGTTGCGTAGCAGCAGAAAGCTGCTTTTCTCTGCTTCAGAATCTCTTGGAACTACGTTAATGGGATGAACCTGGGCTGGCCATCCTTGGTCTGACCCTTGGTCAGAGTCACAACCCTGCGCGTTTTCCAGTTCTTTCTGACAAGCCGCTGCTGATTAGCTAACTCAAGTGAATCCTCATCCTGAGTGACTGAACACATTGGATTTCGGACGTCTGCATCAAACAGTCCAGGGAGAGCTGGAAAACCATTAGGGAGGAAGCTCTTTACGAACTATGGTTGGCCAGCGGTGGCTTAAACAGTTGAAGAGTTACTTTAAATCAAAGAACTCTAACACCGAAGGGAATGCTCTGGTGTTAAAGGAATATTCTGAGCCACCACTGATCCAGTATGAAAGTTCTGTTGGTGAGTTGGCTCGTGTGATTTGGCTTTCATTTTACGTCAAATGCAGTTTCAAACCCCTCTGCATTCATCCGGACTTGGGACCGGCACATGGAGGCACTGACTTGTGCCTGACTTGTGGTTGCATTAAAAACCGGCTGGCTATGAATGACCAGCATTTTACTTTAAACACTCTATATTTCAATGGTTTCTGTGTTAAGTAAATTTAAATATATCAAATATTGTTTTGTTTTACCCACAACTGCTTTTTTAAAGCGAAATTATTTGTGGTTGTGTGGAACGTTTAGCAAAGTCAAAACTAAAAAGAATCATTCCACGTAAGTAAAAACACAGATTCCTACCAGCTAAATCAATTAATAAATAAATCTTAAAAAACACTTGTAAATTACTACAAGTTAAAACTAAAACCTCTCATAACTAAAAACAGAATCCTACCAGCTTAAACAATTAATAAATAAATCTTAACAAACACTTGTAAATTACTACAAGTTAAAACTAAAACGCCTCATAACTAAACACAGATTCCTACCAGCTAAGTCAATTAATAAATAAATCTTAACAAACTCTTGTAAATTACTACAAGTTAAAACTAAAACCTCTCATAACTTAACAGAGATTCCTACCAGCTAAAACAATTAATAAATAAATCTTAACAAACACTTGTAAATTACTACAAGTTAAAACTAAAACCTCTCATAACTAAACACAGACTCCTACCAGCTAAAACAATTAATAAATAAATCTTAACAAACACTTGTAAATTACTACAAGTTAAAACTAAAACCCCTCATAACTAAACACAGATTCCTACCAGCTAAAACAATTAATAAATAAATCTTAACAAACACTTGTAAATTACTACAAGTTAAAACTAAAACCTCTCATAACTAAACACAGACTCCTACCAGCTAAGTCAATCAATAAATAAATCTTAACAGACACTTTTAAATTACAAGCTAGATTTTCAAAAGCCTAAATCTTTTTTTTTGGACTTTTTTATCATTTCCCTCTTCTCCGTTTCCTGTCTTCTTCCTCTTGTTGTTTAAATTCGCGTACGAATTGATCAAGGATGTCGTCCTCCCAGTCATCCACAAAGGAACATTGAGAGGAGTTTGCAAAAGATTTGGGACTTTCAGTGACTGACACTTCCTTGTCCTTGTTTTTAATGTTGAGGTCCTCATTTTTGTTTTGCAAAGACGTTGACTTTTTAGAAGTCCAAGGGTCTTCATTGGTCACTGTTTCTTCTTTGGGTTCTGTCTCAAAGTTTCTGGGACGTCTATTCAAACAGATGTCCCTCTTTTTTGGAGAACAGGAAGTGAATAAGTCATCATCTTCTTGGTTAAGCTCATCTCTGGGAGTGGCTTGATGACTTCTAAAAGACTTCAGAAAATCTGGCACCGGTCTGTTGACCTTTCTGGACATTGAAGGCAGAATGTTTGGCTCTTCCTTTGGAGCACAAGGCTTCTCCTGCACTTTGTCAAAGTCTTGGATTTCCTCCTGCAGTTGTGTAACTTCCAGGGGGAGATCTGCTTCTTTTGGTTCAGACTCTTTTTCTTTCTCCAAATTGTCCTTGTTTTCAAAGTTGAGGTTGTCATTAGCAGCTTTCTTGGAAGCCTTTTTCTTCTTCTTGGCTGCTTTTTCTTTCTTTGGTTTGACATTTTTGGAGACCTTGCTGTTTTTTGGAGTAAGAAAGCCAGATCCTTCAATTGGAACAAGAAAGCCAAATCCTTTAATTGGAGACTTCCTGCCCACCGTACCTCCACATGTGTTGGCATCTTTAATGGTCACTTCTTCTTTTTTACGTTTTTCTTCTTCCTGAAGAAATGATACCAGCCAACCTGACGACGGTCTGTTGACATTTTCTGACATTGAAGACAGAATGATTGGTTCTTTCTCTGGAGTGCAAGGCTCCTCCTGCACTTTGTCAAAGTCTTGGATTTCCTCCTGCAGTTGTGTCACTTCCAGGTGGAGATCTGTGTTGGTTTCTGCGTCTTCCTCTGGTCTTAATCCTCTTCCTTTGGGTTCCAAATCTTCTTCTCCTTTGTCTGAACTGCTGTCATAAAAGATGTCGTCCTCATAGTAATCCACAATGGAATTTTCAGAGGAGTTTGCAAAAGATTTGGGACTCTCGCTGACTGATATTCTTTCTTTTGGTTCCGACTCTTTTTCTTCCAGCGGGAGATCTGCTTCTTTTGGTTCAGACTCTTTTTCTTTCTCCAAATTGTCCTTGTTTTCAAAGTTGAGGTTGTCATTAGCAGCTTTCTTGGAAGCCTTTTTCTTCTTCTTGGCTGCTTTTTCTTTCTTTGGTTTGACATTTTTGGAGACCTTGCTGTTTTTTGGAGTAAGAAAGCCAGATCCTTCAATTGGAACAAGAAAGCCAAATCCTTTAATTGGAGACTTCCTGCCCACCGTACCTCCACATATGTTGGCATCTTTAATGGTCACTTCTTCTTTTTTACGTTTTTCTTCTTCCTGAAGAAATGATACCAGCCAACCTGACGACGGTCTGATGACATTTTCTGACATTGAAGGCAGAATGATTGGTTCTTTCTCTGGAGTACAAGGCTCCTCCCGCACTTTGTCAAAGTCTTGGATTTCCTCCTGCAGTTGTGTCACTTCCAGGTGGAGATCTGTGTTGGTTTCTGCGTCTTCCTCTGGTCTTAATGCTCTTCCTTTGGGTTCCAAATCTTCTTCTTCTTTGTCTGAACTGCTGTCATAAAAGATGTCGTCCTCATAGTAATCCACAATGGAATTTTCAGAGGAGTTTGCCAAAGATTTGGGACTCTCGCTGACTGATATTCTTTCTTTTGGTTCAGACTCTTTTTCTTCCAGGTGGAGATCTGTGTTGGTTTTGGAGTCTTCCTCTGGTCTAGGATTTG
This sequence comes from Oryzias celebensis, assembly GCA_014656515.1. Classification (NCBI taxonomy): domain Eukaryota; kingdom Metazoa; phylum Chordata; class Actinopteri; order Beloniformes; family Adrianichthyidae; genus Oryzias; species Oryzias celebensis. Next base: position 2,561,335 of record BNCR01000019.1, on the reverse strand, counting down.
ACTCTTCCACAGTACAGGATTTCTCCTGGAGGTCATCAGAGTCTTGGATTTCCTTGGATTTCTGCTCCTTGAAGTCCTTTTTCAGAGCCGCAGTTTGCTGCTGCAAAGTCTGCAACTCACCAGACATTCTGTCCGCAAGATTTTCCTTTGCTTTCTTCCTCAACCTTGCTTTTTCACACATGTTCTTGGATTCCATGTCAAATGGGTGTTGTTTGTTCAGGTTTTCAGTCGTTTCCACTTGGTCGCTCTGGGAGCTCTTTGGATCCAGTCGTGTCTTTGTCTTCTTGCAGTTGTTGGCTGTGTCTGTCAGGAGCTGTATCTATTGATTCCTGAGGAGTGTCAATATGACGCTATATCACGTTTGTTATCATCAAGCAGGTATGGAGAAAAAATCAAAAGATGACGTCATTAGATATCATCATGCACATATGGAGCGAAAACCAAAAGATGACGTCATTAGATATCATCATGCACATATGGAGCAAAAACCAAAAGATGACGTGTTTTGACGTTTTTGTTTTTGCGCAGGATGAAAGCGCGATCGAAGCGCGCAGTCACGTGACAGGGAGCAGCCCTGAATGCCGTGAACGTGTTTGCATTAGCCCTTCCTTCTGACTGAAGCTTCTCCTTTAAACGTAAATAATGACCGCCGGAGATGTAATGACCCCGCCCACTTCGGGGCAGGCAGCTGGACAGGTGTTTTTGCGTGAGCGTGTGGCGCTCCTGTTGCTATGGCTACTGCTGCTGTTGTGTGCGGGATCAAAGACGCGTAGATGAGACGTCATGCACGTTCACGAGGCGCGCGAGCGGCGACACGCGAGAACGAGGAAACCCGAATGTAGCCGAACTCGGCAAAGGCCGTCCCGCTGATCTTCTGCGTGAATGTCTCACCTGTCCTCCCTCTGGAATCTTGCCTTCTCCACACCCATGTTGTTCTAACGTGTTGTCAGTCCCTCTTACGTGGAACGTGGAGACTCGTCGCTCTCAGACTGCAGCTTCACCCCCCCCCCCCCCCCCCCCCTTTGATTGGAGCTTCAAAAACTATCACGTTCATGTGTAGTTACGCACATTTTTATTATCATTTTCGATCAAAAACCAAAGACTAAATAAAGTTTTAAACATCTGAAGACATTTCATGGATAGATGTATATAACTGTTGTCCCAATTGTCTTTTAGTTTCAGATTGACGATGGTAGAATCCCTAAAGGTCGAGACAAAGCTATCATCATTCCAGCTCATACCACCATCGCCTTCAGCATTTGTGAGCTGTTCTTTCGTCTGGATGGACGTCTTGGTAAGAACAACTCTCATCCGTCACTTTTTTGAGTATAGCTCAGTTCAGTTTTTTACAAAAGAACTGTATTCCCATTGCTAAATACTGAGTACACTGATACAAAGTTATAAGGTACTTACTGAGTTTCCTGCTAGTCCTTTAACTCATCTTCAAGTCTTTACTATACAGAAACCATCAAGTCATATGTCATCCTTTTCATGTTTTTTTTTTAAATAACCAATCAGAATTCACAAAATCTGACCCGTGCTGGGTTTGAAGGCGAACTAGATCCCTAATCTGTTCGCAACTTTTACACTACTATCAATACAGTCTTGTGACGGCTGCCCCAAGATCAGCATTGGGCTACTGGACTGCAGAGAGAAGGAAATAATCCAAACATAAAAATAATTCTACCTAGAACCCATAAGTTTAGTTTTTTAGCTAAATAACTGTAAAACAAAGACCAAAGAAAGATCTTAAAAAGTTCAATTTTCAAGAGCTGTACCACTTAAAATTATTGATCTGAAACTATATATCTCAAAAACATCCCTCAGCTGTAAAAATGTCAGTGTTTAACCTCGTAAAGATTCTCTTGTGTTCGTTAAAAAGATATTTTACAGATACCTAGTGCTAGCTAAAATGAGCTTACAGTTAATTGCATGAATGTAAAATTAAAATCCAATCAAATGTATGATAATTGTATTAATACTTATTAAAGAGGAAACTGGTTCATATTAACCCAACAAGCAACAGTGAACTTAGAGTTTCTTGTATTTTTAAATGCAAGAAGCAGCAATTTGGCTTTGTTAGCAACACTGCTAACTGGCTAAGCTAAAAGCTAACGGTCAAACGTCCTCTTTTGTTCCCTCTGACTGTTTCAAAACAGGTTCTTCTTGAAAGGATCCATCAAAAGAAAATATTAACCTATCAATGCCCAACAAAATGTTTTTTTTTAGTGCCGGTAATTGTATTTTAAAATCAACCCCTAAGACTAGCAAAAAGTTGTTGATGCAGATTTGATGTTGGAATTAGATTTTTGCTGCAGCGGAACGTCCAGCTAGCAAAGAATTCAAAATGCTAATGATTCTAAAACGGATTTATTTATAAGAGTTTTACCACTTTAAATTATTGTAAATTCAATACATTTTTAAAATAAAGTCTCAAAAATATTCTTTCGCTGTAAAAATGTCAGTGTTAGTCAAGATTCTCTTTTGTTTGTCAAAAAGTTTAAAGGATTTCCCATGTAGCTTGAGTAAGGTACAATTAGCTTTTTGGCTCGTTGAAATCTCAAAATCCAATCAAACTTATCTTTTAAATATCGCAAGTTTAAAACAGAAATGATTAAAATAACTCCCAGATGCACAATGACATTTGTTAGCGATACCGCTAACTGGCTACATTAAAAGCTATTGTACAAATCTGTTTCAAAACTAGTTTTGGAGAGGAAACAGGTGCCATTTGAAATAAAATATTAACCAAAAAATACCTAATAAATAATTATTACTTTTAATATTTCCATTTTAAACTAGCAAAGTTTTATCAATAAAGTTTAGCTTTTAGCTCTGGCTAAACTTGCAGCAACACTTAAGACAAATTTTTCAGAGATTCATATTTTCATGAAATGTGCCTCATGTGTTTCTCAAACTGTTCTTAGACGTGTTATTTGTTGTGTCTGTCAGATATTTGTGTAGCTCCGGAGTCCCAGGAGGGGTTTGAGCGTGAACAGCTCCGTGAGCAGCTGGGTGGCTTCATTGGCCGCTTCTCTATGGGCCGTCTGCGCCGGTTCCTGTCTGGAATCATTTATGGAAACCCTTTCAGGGCAGGTAAAAATGAGTCCAACAACCAATCGTACCATTTTCTCACTTTATTTTGACATTTTTTCGTCAACCAACCTTGAATTTCTCTGTTTGAGGAGCTCACGCACTCTGACACCTACATGGACGACATGGTGACTGACTACTATGAAAAAGCCGCTAGCATGACAGATGTGACCACGGCCTACCTGAGGGAAAGCTCCCACACACGAGTAAACCTTCTTAAACACAACATCCCCAAAGGGCCCTGCGCGCTGTGCGGCATGGGCAACCAGAAGAGGGAGACGGTCTACGGCTGTCTGGAGTGCTCCTCTGGCCCCCAGAAATGCGTCCGGTTGCACGTGGTGCCCTGTTTTGATCTCTGGCACAAAACCTTGAGGTGAAAAAGACTTTAGTGTCAAAGGTCTGTTGAGGTGTTTGGAACCAGGACGATTACACCACCATGTGGCGCCACGACTCTGACAGCAGACAGCCATCACATTAAGAAGTGCAACTTGAATCTTACTGCTGTCTGAGGCTTTGAGGTGGATCGTCTTCGGTTTCCTTTTGGCAGAAGGCCATTTTCCACACGTGCTGCGTGTGAACTTTGCTACTAGGTCATAAATTATTCCAAAGGAGGATGGTGTGAGGAAACTTTGACAAACAACGACCCGGTTTCTCTCCGTTCCAAGTGGGTCATTGATGCAAGGATCAAATTTTCATTGAGTCTGAATAAAGTTTGCTTTTACTTATCAAGTTTTTGAATAGTTGGTAAAAATGTCAGCTCACATCTGACTTTATTTTATTTTGGTTGTAAAAGGAAGTGAACACGCCTGTAAGATACTGATTGTTGTATTTTGTGTTTTCTACAGTTTTACATAAAGAAAGGAGTTAGAAATAAAACAAGAAAAGGCACACCTTGTTTTCCTCCGACTTCTTTTTGTTAGCTATCTTTCTAGCTTTGACACGGCAGACCACTCGAAGTGAGGACAGAAAAGTAAAAGGACAAGAACGCAGCAGGCACAATTCAGGAAGACAAAGTTACAGCCATCATGAGTCTACGGTCAGGCACAAGATATCAACAGGACTCTCCAGAGCAAGATGCAGATGGAGAGAAGCAGCAACAAGCTAAACAAGATATAGGGGCAAAGTCACAGTCTGTACTTTCTTATTCATCAAAGTCCAAGCGATCAAGTCGTTACTCTTCAGCAAGCTCTTCAGCCATAAAGGCACGCGCCAAAGCAGAAGCCGCACGAACAGAATTGGCTTATGCTGAAAAAGAAGCTAGCATTATGAAACAAAAAGCTGACCTTGAAGCTAACCTTCATATTTTGAAAATCAAAAAACAAGCAGCTGCTGCTGCAGCGGAAGCTGCTGCTTTTGAAGAAGCAGAAGAGTCTGATCGAAGTGAACTTAGTCAAGTTCTATTAGATCTGCCGACTAGTTCAGTCCAACGCACATCTGAATATGTTCAGCAGCATGCAGAAACCTGCCTGGAAGAAATCCCTTTCAAAATAGATCCTCTAGGATGCCACAAAAGCGCTCTTGAGCAATTTAGAGAGGCACCAAACCTAGAAACTGCAAATGATACTGGAAACATGGATTTCAAAACAGAAAAAGAGGACTGGCAAGAGCCAAGAACAAGCCCTCAAAGAACCCAACAGCCAGTTTATTCTTGTGACAAACCTCCACACAACTCTCATGGAGTGCAAGATATAACGAAGTACCTGATGCGTAAGGAAATATTGAGCACTGGGCTGCAAAGGTTTGACGACCACCCTGAAAACTATTGGGCGTGGAAGGCATCATTCAAAAATGTTATACAAGACCTTAATCTTTCGGCTCAAGAAGAACTGGATCTGATCATTAAATGGCTCGGAGTTCAGTGTGCAGAACAAGCAAAGCGGATTCGTTCTGTGTTTAATCCCACAGCTGCGATCAAGTTAGTTTGGGAACGATTAGAAGAAAGTTATGGCTCAGCAGAGGTGGTTGAACATTCTTTGCTAAAAAAGCTTGAAAATTTCCCAAAACTGACCAACAAAGATGTCACCAAGTTAACAGAATTAGGGGACATTCTTCAAGAGACAGAGTGTGCAAAAGAGGGAGGATACTTGCCAGGGTTATCATATATGGACACAGCTCGAGGAGTTAATCCAATTGTGGAGAAACTGCCTTACAATCTGCAGGAGCGATGGATCACAGTGGGATCCAAATACAAAGAGGACAATCAAGTTGCATTTCCACCTTTTAGTGTCTTCTCCAGCTACATCAGACAGCAAGCTAAGATCAGAAATGACCCTAGTTTTGTGCTCACTTCTCCAAACAACCAGATTACAAAATCTGAAAGATTCATGAGAGTGAACAACAGAGCACCTATAAATGTGCACAAAACTGATGTTCCACAAGAATCCAAAACATTCTACAGAAGTATGGAAAATAAAATGGAAAGCCCTGACAAACGATGCCCACTTCATAAAAAACCGCATCCTTTGAAAAAATGCAAAGGTTTCAGAGCTAAATCTATTGATGAGAGAAAGTTATTCTTGAAGGAGAACCACATTTGTTACAAGTGTTGTGGATCAAGCCAGCACTTAGCTAAAGACTGTAGAGAGACAGTGAAGTGCTACTCTCAGCTCTGAGGAATTTCTTTCATTCTTCAATTGTAAAATCCTAAATATTAGACAAAAGCTGAACAAAGTTATCCGTACTATCAGCCCAGAGCAGGCTAAAACAGTAGAAACAAAGGCATCTCTAGAAACCTCTGTAACATTAGACTGATTCACTGCTGTAGATCTAGCAGAATTAACATCACTTATTACTTCCTCCAAAAGCTCAACTTGTCTTTTAGACCCAATCCCCACTAAGCTTTTTAAAGAAACCTTCCCCTTAATGAATCAATTTGAACTATTATAAATACTTCCATAGAAAAAGGTTTCGTGCCACAGTCTTTTAAATATGCAGTTGTTAAGCCTCTTCTGAAAAAGCCCAGTTTAGATCCTGGCATTCTGGCCAATTATAGACCAATATTAAATCTCCCCTTTATCTCAAAGATATTAGAAAGACTTGTAGTTAAACAGCTATACTGCCACCTACAGGACAATAGCCTCTTTGAAGATTTCCGGTCAGGGTTCAGACCTCACCATAGCACTGAAACTGCACTAGTTAGCGTCACTAATGACTTGTTACTGGTTACAGAAAAGGGATTAATCTCTGTTCTGGTCCTGTTAGATCTTAGCGCAGCCTTTGACACTAGAGACCACAGCATCTTACTCCAGAGACTAGAGCATGACATAGGGATCAGAGGATCTGCCCTTCAATGGTTTAAATCCTCTTTATCTGATAGGTACCAGTTTGTTCATGTAAATGGACATTCCTCCCATTATAGTCGAGTTAGCTACGGAGTCCCACAGGGCTCAGTTCTAGGACCCATCCTGTTTATGCTTTACATGCTGCCTCTAGGGAACATAATCAGGAAACACAGGATTAATTTTCACTGTTATGCAGATGATACACAGTTGTATCAATCCATTAAACCTGACCAGAATGACCGCTTATAGAAACTTAGTGCCTGCATTAGTGACATCAAGATTTGGATGGCAGTTAATGACCTCCTCCTAAACCCAGAAAAAAACTGAGGTCATCATACTAGGTCCAAAATACCTCAGAGATGCCCTACCTGTTCAGATGGTCTCCCTGGATGGTGTAAATATAGCCTCCAATCCCACAGTTAGAAACCTAGGAGTTTTATTTGACCAGAATTTATCATTTAAGGCTCACATATCACAGGCTTGTAAAACTGCATTTTTTCATCTACGCAATATCTCCAGGATCAGAAACATATTATCTAGAAGTGATGCTGAAAAACTCATCAATACATTTGTTACGTCTAGGCTGGATTACTGTAACTCTTTGCTAGCAGCTAGCAGCTAGCTCTTCTTGCTAGCAGGAACCAGCAGAAGAGAACACATTACTCCTGTATTAGCTTCACTTCACTGGCTCCCAGTTGAATCTAGAACCAAGTTCAAAATCATTTTGCTAACCTATAAGGCCTTGAATGGTTTGGCCCCATCCTATATTAAAGATCTCATAGTGCCTTACCAACCAAACAGAACACTTCGTTCACAAAATGCAGGACTGCTTGTGGTTCCTAGAATCTCTAAAAGCACAGTAGGAGGTAGAGCCTTTAGCCACCAAGCTCCTGTTTTATGGAATAAACTCACAGCTCATGTAAAAGAGGCTGACACAGTTTCTACATTCAAAGTTAGGCTTTTGCTTTTGGCTCTTCCTGCTCCTGTCTTTGGCCGTGACCTCGCCTGTGCTCCTGTCTTTGGCCGTGACCTCGCCTTTGGCTCTTCCTGCTCCTGTCTTTGGCCGTGACCTCGCCTGTGCTCCTGTCTTTGGCCGTGACCTCGCATGTGCTCCTGTCTTTGACTGTGACCTCGCCTGTGCTCCTGTCTTTGGCCGTGACCTCGCATGTGCTCCTGTCTTTGACCGTGACCTCGCCTGTGCTCCTGTCTTTGGCCGTGACCTCGCATGTGCTCCTGTCTTTGACTGTGACCTCGCATGTGCTCCTGTCTTTGACCGTGACCTCGCCTGTGCTCCTGTCTTTGGCCGTGACCTCGCATGTGCTCCTGTCTTTGACTGTGACCTCGCATGTGCTCCTGTCTTTGACCGTGACCTCGCCTGTGCTCCTGTCTTTGGCCGTGACCTCGCCTGTGCTCCTGTCTTTGGCCGTGACCTCGCCTGTGCTCCTGTCTTTGGCCGTGACCTCGCCTTTGGCTCTTCCTGCTCCTGTCTTTGGCCGTGACCTCGCCTGTGCTCCTGTCTTTGGCCGTGACCTCGCATGTGCTCCTGTCTTTGACTGTGACCTCGCCTGTGCTCCTGTCTTTGGCCGTGACCTCGCATGTGCTCCTGTCTTTGACTGTGACCTCGCATGTGCTCCTGTCTTTGACCGTGACCTCGCCTGTGCTCCTGTCTTTGGCCGTGACCTCGCCTCTGGCTCATCCAGCAACCCCAGCTGTTTCCACAACTCCTACTGGATGAAGCCCATCTGCTACACTGTTCAAACATGTCGTTGTTTATTTAAATATTTAGCTGTTATCTTAACTTGTAGCCGTTTATCTTGACGTGTTTGTTTATTAGTCATATACTTGTTATTCAACCATGCAGTTATAGAATTAATTAAGTTAACTTTTCTTTAATAGTTCTTTTTTTTTTTTTTTTTTTTTTTTTTTTTACAGAAACAAATAATTTTATTTGAAAAATAGTTCACTGCTGATACATACAATGCACTCATCATACTCATATATTTGCATAAAGTATACTCTTAACATGATAATATTTATAGATTTGATACATTTTTAAGGTGGGGGTATCAACAAGGAGAACACTTTATCGTAGTGTGCAGAAACAAACAAACCCACAAGAACAGAGGGACCTCATCAGCTGCTGCCTGATAGGAGGAGTGTGGGAAAAGGGGCGGGGCTTGAGCCTGCAACCAGAAAAGTGGGGAAAACATGGGTTCTGATCAGGTCTGGAGGTGAGCGGAACCAGAACTCCCTGCAGGACTACTAGGTTTCAAACAGCTAGAAAAATTCCACCTTAAGGAAAATCTTGAAAACGGCAAAGTCGATGGGTTTGATGCTGCTCCTCAAAACCTCAGATCAGAAATGATTGGGGTCTTAGAATCTTATCGATTTTATTCTAAAACAAAAAATGTTGGCCCCACCCCCACATTCCCCTCAACTCAAAGTAAAAGAGCTGGTGGGGTGAAGATCGTCATCCTCATGAACATGAGAGAAGAATCTGTGCAGCTTTTAACCCCCTCCAGCTGCACGTCTGCTCATTCAGACGGGCGGAACAGAACCTTCCGCCTCTTTAGTCCAAACTGTCAGATCCTGTTTCCCACAGGAGTTTTCCGAGGAAGGTGAAGCACCCTCAATCCCATCCATCTGAGGAGCCGACAGCGTGAAGTGCAGCAGGGAGGGGCTACGGAGCAGAACCACAGGGGGAGGGGTTAAGAGTAGGAGGCAGTGAAGGACCTCCTCCCAGAGGAGCAGGGAGGTCATAAAAGTTCATGGACTCAGACGGATGATCTTCATACTCCAGGTTTTGGGGGTCAAATCTTTTGACTAAAAATCAGCTTTCTGTATAGGAATGCAGCACCACAGCTGAGCCCCTCCCACATACAGTTCCCCATCTCTAACTCTACAAGCTCGTTCTGAAACTTCTCAAAAAAAAGAAGAAAAGGATCACAATTTATCCAGATATCGGTCTTCAGATGCCAGGTTCCACTACGAGGACCAGAACCCACACACAAACCCTCAGAAGGTGTGATGTGGACCCATAGCAGCTGAAGATACCCAGCACTCCAGAAAGCTTAATTTGGAGATACAAAATTCAAAGTTTACGAAGTAAGAAGAAACTTTAGATTAAAAATGTTCTTGTTCAATCTGATCAAAAGCTTTAGATCAGAAGAATTTGTCTAAAGGAGTTTTCTTCTGCGTCTCTCCCAATGCTCCTCCTAAAGCGTCAGCAGATGCACTGCTGTCGGCAAACCCAGAAAAAAGCATCAGCTCCTCAGAATCTGCTTCCAGGAGGATAAAGTGTAGTGCCGTTTGGAGAAAAAGAGAAATGGTTCGTTAGTTGAGGAAACAGCAGCTCTGTGGCTTCTTCTACCAAGGCTGACGTTGACGGGCGAATGACGTTCACTCTGAAGAACGTTCCTTACAGAGCTCCAGAGGAAGTGTGAGGCCTCAGCCTAAATCTACGCTAAAATGCAGAGGAGACGGCGGGATGCAGCTTTCATGTCTGTCCGAGAACACCTCAGGACCCCGCCGCCAACCTGGAACGCCGGGCCAACTGCCAGGGTTCTGTAAGCACCACGGCTCTGATGTTAAAGCAGCACTGCAGAAATGAGAGCTCATCTGCAGCAGGAACTCCTTTAAAATTCAGGTCCACCTACGAGGAATGATGAATAAAAAGTCGGAGTGAAATCTAAAAAGCTGTCCAGCCGGATCCGGACTCTGAGAGATCCTCTCCTCTCTCATCGAAGTACAAATCTTTTGTATTTACAGCCTGGTGGGGTGAAAGTGGAGCTTTTCTGCAGTGTAGCTGTGTGCAGAGGGCAGGAGATTCCTTCAGCTGCTGCGCTGTCTTCCTCACAAAGGCCAGGGCAGGTCGCTGAAGTCCACAGGGCCCCCCAGGCCGGCATCTGCCTCCAGCAGGGACATGATGACTGCCATGGCTTCTTCGTCGTTGCTGGGGCTGCTGGAGCCGGGCTCATCCATGATGTCTAAACTCAGGTGGGAGTTGTCACTCATGATGGACTGGTTGGAGTACGGGTACCCGACAGAATTCGATCCAGGAATGATCCCTGTGCTCGGCAGCTCAGGGGTGCCGCCGTTCTGGATCTTCTTGCCCCCAGGGGAACAGGAGTCAGGATTTCTTTAATAGTTCTAGCGCATCACCTGTCTGTCAGGGGTTGAGGATCTCTCCTTCATGTGGGCAACCCTGAGTTTTTCCTCACCGCGAAGGAGGGTGTAAGGACAGAGATGTTTGTTCAGCTTAGTCTGTTTAACAACCAGCTATTGTTTACTTTTACGTGATTGATTTTTGGTTGTTTCTTACAATATTCTGATATCAGTCCAATGAGACGGCTGTGGCTGTGATATTGGGCTATAGAAATAAAAGTGAATTGAACTGAATTGAAGTGCATGGAATGTGGAAGTGAAAAACACATCACAGCACTACATCCTGGACCACTGATCACTCCAGCACAACACCAGGAACTTGGAAAAGATGATGGCGGGGAGATAAATGAAACATCAACTCCAGTGACATCTAAATGCACAGAGGTATGTGGCAACACATATAGTCAGTACTCCTGTTCTAAATTCAGCCCTGTTATTGTCTATCCTGCTGGGAAAAAAGAAGAAGCTAAGAAAATGTATGCAGTGCTTGATGATCAGAGTAATAAGTCACTCGCCAAGTCAGAGTTTTTTCATCTTTTCAACATCACAACTTCTGCAGATCCATACACACTTAAAACCTGTTCAGGATTAACAGAAGCTGTTGGAAGGAGAGGTACTAACTTCATAATCGAATCTGTGGATGGAAAAATAAAACTTCCACTTCCCACTTAATAGAATGTGACACGATTCCTGACGATCGGAGAGAGATTCCATCACCAGAATTGGCTCATCAACACCCACATTTGCAGAAAGTCGCAGACAAAATTCCTCCTGTGGATCCAAATGCTCCAATCCTTCTACTGCTGGGACAAGATATCCTGCAAGTTCACAAGGTGAGGGAACACATCAATGGACCAAACAATGCGCCTTACACACAAAGGCTGGATTTAGGATGGGTCGTTGTGGGAGACACCTGTCTAGGAGCAGTACACAAGCCAATAAGTGTTAATGTTTCAAAAACGCACGTGCTTCACAATGGTCGTCCATCATTCTTCAGCCCATGTCCAAACATGCTACTGGTTAAAGACTCTTCAACAACATGCTGCCATCTTGCTGCCAAAATGTGTCCTCGGCAAACTAAGAAACACAGCGTCAGTGATGATACAGTCAAGCTAGGAGCTACAGTCTTCAATACAACAAAGCATGATGACACACTAGCACTTTCAGTGGATGAACAAGCCTTTCTTAACATCATGGAAATGGAGGTATACCAAAATGAAGAAAACAGCTGGGTGGCTCCATTACCATTTCCTTCACCCAGACAGCATCTTCCCAGTAACAAGAAGCAAGCCATGAAGCATCTGTTGTCTCTCAGAAAAACTTTGGACAAAAACCCTGAGACGAAAAGACAATACACTGACTTTATGCAGAAAATGTTGGATAATGATCACGCAGAACTTGCTCCTCCCTTAGAGGAGAACAAGGAGCACTGGTACTTACCATCTTTTGGTGTTTACCACCCACAGAAGCCCGATCAGTTGCGTATCGTTTTTGACTCCAGTGCTGAATATGAAGGTGTGTCCTTGAACAAAGTTCTCTTAAGTGGTCCTGATCTAAATAACATCCTTTTAGGAGTGATTCTACGATTCAAGAAAGAGTCTGTCGCATTTACAGCTGATGTGCAGCAGATGTTTTACTGCTTTGTTGTGCAAGAAAAACATAGAGACTATCTTAGATTTCTCTGGTATGAAGACAACGACTTCACCAAAAAGGTACAAGACTACCGGATGAAAGTGCATGTATTTGGAAACAGTCCCTCCCCAGCTGTGGCCATTTACTGCATGAGGCGTGCTGCAGAAGACTCTGAGAGTGAGTTTGGATATGATGCAAAACAGTTTGTACTGAAACATTTTTATGTTGATGATGGGCTCGCATCTGCACCCACAGAAGAAGAAGCTGTTGAAGTTCTAACAAAATCACAAAAGATGTTAGCAGAGTCCAATCTGAAACTACACAAGATAACCTCTAACAGTTACAAAGTTATGGAAGCTTTTCCTGTGGAGGAACGAGCCAAAGATCTTAAAGGCTTCGATCTGCAAAAAGATAATCTCCCTCTCCGGCGTAGCCTGGGAGTTCTTTGGGATCTGGAAACAGATAGTTTTACATTCAAAGCGTGTCCAGAAGACAGACCCTTCACACGAAGAGGTGTCTTAGCCACTATTAACAGCTTGTATGATCCTTTGGGATTTGTGGCACCCATCACTATGCAAGGAAAAGTGTTTGTGCGAGAACTTTCAGCTGAACAAACTGACTGGGATGAACCACTCCCTCCTGAAAAGCAAGAAAACTGGAATAAGTGGAGAAAGTCATTGAAAGCTCTTGAAAATATATCTATATCAAGGTGTTATGTCCCATTCCTACCATCTTCTGTCCAAAAGAAGGAGCTGTGCATGTTTACAGAAGCATCCACGCTAGCAATAGGAGCAGTAGCTTCTTTAAGAGTAGCCAACAAAGAAGGCCAATGCCATGTTGGATTTATCTTGGGCAAATCCAAAGTGGCTCCAAAACCTGCCCACACCATCCCCCGACTGGAGTTATGTGCAACTGTGTTAGCTGTGGAGCTGTACGAGTTAGTCAGGGATGAGTTGGACATCACAGTGGACGCTGTTGAATTCTTCACTGACAGCAAGATTGTACTTGGGTACATACATAATGCCAGCAGAAGATTTCATACATATGTTGCCAACCGAGTCAACCGCATACGGAAATCCTCACATCCGGGACAGTGGCATTATATAACCACAGAGGATAATCCAGCAGACAATGCCACAAGGCCCATTTCTGCTTCTGATCTTCAACACACTGACTGGCTTCATGGACCATCATTTTTATATCAGTCAAATCCAAGGGTTCTGGAATTGAAGACCTTCTCCCTAGTAGACCCAGGAGAAGATACAGAAATAAGACCTGAAGTGAAAACTCTGGCTACCAACTTGTCAGAGAGTCAGCTGAAGTCACATCGTTTTGAAACATTTTCTCATTGGATGAACCTGTGCCGCACCATTGCATCCCTCATTCGGGTTGCAAGGTCATTTAAGACAACACCTGCTGCAGTGGAGTGTCATGGATGGAAGTGTTACACAGAAATGTGTACTGTAAGTGAACTCTTTGATGCGAAAAAAGTGATAATTTCTACAGTGCAACACGAAATCTTCCAGAAAGAATTCAAAAGCGTAGAAAGCAAACAAGTCTTGCCAAAACACAGTCGTTTGAAAAAACTGGACCCGATGATTGATACAGATGGGTTACTGCAGATTGGTGGACGTCTAGCACCAACAAGTCTGACAAAAGAGGAGAAACATCCACTTATCATTCCTCATGAACACCACATAGCCACTTTGATTGTCAGATACTACCATGAGAAAGTTGCGCACCAGGGTCGGCACATAACAGAGGGTGCTGTGAGAACAGCAGGATTTTGGATCACTGGCTGCAAACGACTGGTATCGTCTGTTTTACACAAATGTGTAGTCTGCCGTAAGTTAAGAGGAGCACTACAAGTTCAAAAGATGGCAGATTTACCAACAGACAGAGTTTCTCAAATGCCACTATTCACACACGTTGGGCTTGATGTTTTTGGTCCATGGACAGTGACAACTCGTCGTACAAGGGGAGGCAGCGCACAGAGTAAACGATGGGCTGTGCTTTTTACTTGTATGTCTACAAGGGCAGTGCACATTGAACTCATGGAATCTATGTCAACATCCAGCTTCATTAAAGCCCTGAGAAGATTTTTCGCTGTCCGTGGTCCTGCAAGGTATCTGCGCTCTGACAGAGGAACACATTTTGTGGGAGCCTGTAAAGAGTCACAGATCGATCACAGCAATGCAGCGCTCAACAAGTACCTCCAAGACAAGGGCAGCACATGGGAATTTAACCCCCCACATTCTTCACACATGGGAGGTGCCTGGGAACGACTTATTGGTGTTGCTAGGCGGATTTTAGATGGCATGCTTCTTCAGTCTACCCACACAAAACTCACACATGAAGTGCTGAGTACATTTATGGCAGAAGTCATGCCAATAATCAACGCACGACCACTTGTGCCAGTATCTACTGACCCAGATGTACAAACAGTTTTGAATCCAGCTATGCTTCTGACCCAGAAGACAAGCGCCTTCACAGCACCGGATGGTGTATTTCCAACAACAGACCTTCTTACTAAACAGTGGAAACAGGTTCAGTGTCTTGCCGATACGTTCTGGAAAAACTGAAGACGAGAGTATCTTGTTTCACTCCAAAGCCGACGAAAGTGGACAGACAACAAACCAAGCATTAATGTTGGAGACATTGTCTTACTCAAGAACAACCAAGCTCACCGAAACGACTGGCCCATGGGACGTGTGATAAAGACATTTCCTAGCAGAGATACCAGGGTTCGAAAAGCGGAAGTGAAAATTGTAAAAGATGGAGTTTCTAAAGTGTTTCTACGTCCAATTTCAGAGATGGTTGTACTTCTACCAGATGAACAGTGATTAAGTAGAGTAAATGTCATTTTCGGTGTGTAATTTGATGTTAGATGTTGTAACTGGTACAATTGTGTTGTACCAGGCGGTGAGTGTTCTGTCTCTTTAAGAAGCTAGTGCAAGCTGTAGGCAATAGTGCCACCCTTTGGCTGTTCAGTGCTACAACTACTAGCTTACCATTTTTGAGGCTGACAGAGCACATGGCAAGACCAGTCACTTATTGCTCAGTGAAATCTTCCAATGCTTGATGCCTTGCACACTATTTGTCCGTAAGTACTGTAAATGTTATGTATTATGTTACATATGAGGCTAAGAAGATGTTATGTTTAGGAATTATGTTTATTGGTATTATTTAATAAGTCATAAGCTAGAAATAGTTCAAAATTTTCTGTAGACATTTTATTTTCGTTGTAAAAGCAAGTAAACACGCCTGTAAGACACTTATTGTTGTATTTTGTGTTTTCTACAGTTTTACATAAAGAAAGGAGTTAGAAATAAAACAAGAAAAGGCACATCTTGTTTTCCTCCGACTTCTTTTTGTTAGCTATCTGTCTAGCTTTGACACGGCAGACCACTCGAAGTGAGGACAGAATAATACTCTAAGGATTTTGTTTCCATTAAGGAAATTTTCAAAAGAGACAGACAAAAATCATTAAAAAATGAATAAAATGTAACTACAAAACATACTTACATACACACACACACATATGTATGTATATATGAATGTATGTATGTATGTATATATGTAGCATGACGGATGTGTCCACGACATGTGTGGGAGCATATGTACATGTAACATTTTACATGTTACATGTACTTACTTTACATGTTTTACATTTACATATATATATATATATATATATATCTATATATATATATATAGATATATATATATATATATATATATATATAGATATAGATATACATATAGATATATATATATATATATATATATATATATACATATATATATATATAGATATACAGTATATCTATCTATATATCTATAAGTGAATTACTTTACACTCGGCTGCAAACCATTCCAATGCATGCTGAAGGTCCTGGCTCGATGAAGCCAACAGGACAACATCGTATGAAAAGAGCAAAAAGGAAATCCTGTGATTCCCAAACCAGATCCCCTCCGGGCCCTGGCTGCACCTAGAAATTCTGTCCATAAAGACTATGAACAGAGGGCAGCCCTGTCTAAGTCCAACATGCACTGGGAACATGTCTGACTTACTGCTGGCTATGTGAACCAAGCTCCTGCTCTGGTCATACAGAGACCGGACAGCCCTCATTAAGGCTCCATAGACCAGTCGCTGCAACAGCACAATATAATCTGCAAAGAGCATAGAAGGAATCCAGTGTTCCAAAAGTCAGACCCCTCCGGACCCTGGCAGCGCCTGGAAATTCTGTCCATCAAGATTATGAACAGAACCAGTGATAAAGGGCAGCACTGCAGGAGTCCAACACGCACTGAGAACACCAGGGGAAGCTCTTGCTCTGGTCACACAGAGACAAGACAGCCTTCAATAAGGCTCCCCAGACCCCATACTGACAGAGCACCCTCCGCAGGAAATCACACTCTACATCCTATAGAGGGTGTAGAGTTGGTTCACTGTTCCACGACCAGGACAGAAATCGCACTGTTGTTCTGGCATCTGAGGTTTGACTATCGCCAAACTCTCCTCCTAAGCAGAGCCCTGGCATAGACTTTCCTATGTAAGCTGAGAAAGGTGATTCCCTGGTAGTTGGAACACGACATTCTATCTCCCATCTTGAAAAGAGGAACCACCAACTCTGTCTGCCAGTCCAGTGGTACAGTTCTCAACTGCCATGCAATGTTGCAGAGACTTGTCAGCCAAGACACTCCCACAGCATCCAGAGGCTTGAGGTACCCGGGGCAGACCTCATCCACTCCTGGTGCCTTGCCACCGAGGGCTCGTTGACTACCTCAGTGATATTTTTGGTGATGGACAGCTTCGCCCCAAAGGCCTCTGCTTACATTGATCATGGAAGTGTTTCACTACTGTAAAGTGTTGCGTAGCAGCAGAAAGCTGCTTTTCTCTGCTTCAGAATCTCTTGGAACTACGTTAATAGGATGAACCTGGGCTGGCCACCCTTGGTCTTCAAGAGTCACAACCCTGCGCGTTTTCTAGTTCTCTCTAACAAGCCGCTGCTGATTAGCTAACTCAAGTGAATCCTCATCCTGAGTGACTGAACACATTGGATTTCGGACGTCTGCATCAAACAGTCCAGGGAGAGCTGGAAAACCAGCAGGGAGGAAGCTCTTTACGAACTATGGTTGGCCAGCGGTGGCTTAAACAGTTGAAGAGTTACTTTAAATCAAAGAACTCTAACACCGGAGGGAATGCTCTGGTGTTAAAGGAATATTCTGAGCCACCACTGATCCAGTATGAAAGTTCTGTTGGTGAGTTGGCTCGTGTGATTTGGCTTTCATTTTACGTCAAATGCGGTTTCAAACCCCTCTGCATTCTTCCGGACTTGGGACCGGCACATGGAGGCACTGACTTGTGCCTGACTTGTGGTTGCATTAAAAACCGGCTGGCTATGAATGACCAGCATTTTACTTTAAACACTCTATATTTCAATGGTTTCTGTGTTAAGTACATTTAAATGTATCAAATATTGTTTTGTTTTACCCACAACTGATTTTTTAAAGCGAAATTATTTGTGGTGGTGTGTGGAACGTTTAGTAAAGTCAAAACTAAAAAAAATCATTCCACGTAAGTAAAAACACAGATTCCTACCAGCTAAAACAATTAATAAATAAATCTTAACAAACTCTTGTAAATTACTACAAGTTAAAACTAAAACCTCTCATAACTAAACACAGATTCCTACCAGCTAAAACAATTAATAAATAAATCTTAACAAACTCTTGTAAATTACTACAAGTTAAAACTAAAACCTCTCATAACTAAACACAGATTCCTACCAGCTAAAACAATTAATAAATAAATATTAACAAACACTTGTAAATTACTACAAGTTAAAACTAAAACCTCTCATAACTAAACACAGATTCCTACCAGCTAAAACAATTAATAAATAAATCTTAACAAACACTTGTAAATTACTACAAGTTAAAACTAAAACCTCTCATAACTAAACACAGATTCCTACCAGCTAAAACAATTAATAAATAAATCTTAACAAACACTTGTAAATTACTACAAGTTAAAACTAAAACCCCTCATAACTAAACACAGATTCCTACCAGCTAAATCAATTAATAAATAAATCTTAACAAACACTTGTATATTACTACAAGTTAAAACTAAAACCTCTCATAACTAAACACAGACTCCTACCAGCTAAGTCAATCTGTAAATAAATCTTAACAAACACTTGTAAATTACAAGCTAGATTTTCAAAAGCCTAAATCTTTTTTTTGGGACTTTTTTATCATTTCCCTCTTCTCCGTTTCCTGTCTTCTTCCTCTTGTTGTTTAAATTCGCGTACGAATTGATCAAGGATGTCGTCCTCCCAGTCATCCACAAAGGAACATTGAGAGGAGTTTGCAAAAGATTTGGGACTTTCAGTGACTGACACTTCCTTGTCCTTGTTTTTAATGTTGAGGTCCTCATTTTTGTTTTGCAAAGACGTTGACTTTTTAGAAGTCCAAGGGTCTTCATTGGTCACTGTTTCTTCTTTGGGTTCTGTCTCAAAGTTTCTGGGACGTCTATTTAAACAGATGTCCCTCTTTTTTGGAGAACAGGAAGTGAATAAGTCATCATCTTCTTGGTTAAGCTCATCTCTGGGAGTGGCTTGATGACTTCTAAATGACTTCAGAAAATCTGGCACCGGTCTGTTGACCTTTCTGGACATTGAAGGCAGAATGTTTGGCTCTTCCTTTGGAGCACAAGGCTTCTCCTGCACTTTGTCAAAGTCTTGGATTTCCTCCTGCAGTTGTGTAACTTCCAGGGGGAGATCTGCTTCTTTTGGTTCAGACTCTTTTTCTTCCAGGGGGAGATCTGCTTCTTTTGGTTCAGACTCTTTTTCTTTCTCCAAATTGTCCTTGTTTTCAAAGTTGAGGTCGTCATTAGCAGCTTTCTTGGAAGCCTTTTTCTTCTTCTTGGCTGCTTTTTCTTTCTTTGGTTTGACATTTTTGGAGACCTTGCTGCTGTTTGAAGTAAGAAAGCCAGATCCTTCAATTGGAACAAGAAAGCCAAATCCTTTAATTGGAGACTTCCTGCCCACCGTACCTCCACATGTGTTGGCATCTTTAATGGTCACTTCTTCTTTTTTACGTTTTTCTTCTTCCTGAAGAAATGATACCAGCCAACCTGACGACGGTCTGTTGACATTTTCTGACATTGAAGGCAGAATGATTGGTTCTTTCTCTGGAGTACAAGGCTCCTCCCGCACTTTGTCAAAGTCTTGGATTTCCTCCTGCAGTTGTGTCACTTCCAGGTGGAGATCTGTGTTGGTTTCTGCGTCTTCCTCTGGTCTTAATGCTCTTCCTTTGGGTTCCAAATCTTCTTCTTCTTTGTCTGAACTGCTGTCATAAAAGATGTCGTCCTCATAGTAATCCACAATGAAATTTTCAGAGGAGTTTGCCAAAGATTTGGGACTCTCGCTGACTGATATTCTTTCTTTTGGTTCAGACTCTTTTTCTTCCAGGTGGAGATCTGTGTTGGTTTCTGCGTCTTCCTCTGGTCTTAATGCTCTTCCTTTGGGTTCCAAATCTTCTTCTTCTTTGTCTGAACTGCTGTCATAAAAGATGTCGTCCTCATAGTAATCCACAATGAAATTTTCAGAGGAGATTGCAGAAGATTTGGGACTCTGGCTGACTGATATTCTTTCTTTTGGTTCAGACTCTTTTTCTTCCAGGTGGAGATCTGTGTTGGTTTTGGCGTCTTCCTCTGGTCTAGGATTTGCCTCTTCCACAGTACAGGATTTCTCCTGGAGGTCATCAGAGTCTTGGATTTCCTCCTGCAGTTGTCTGAGTTCCAGGTAGAGATCGTCGTTGGTTTTCTTTGATTTCTCATTTTCAGCTTTGATGTTGTTGCAGTCACTTTTCAGATTTTTCTGATTTTGAAGTAAGTTCATCAACTCCATTTTCACTCGTCTGAGACTCTTCTCTTCATCTTTCAGGGAAGCTGCATCTGACCTTTCTTTTTCGTACTGATTGAAAAGCTGTGTTGTTTCCTCTTCCTGAACTCTCATTTCTGAGATCTGACTTCTAAATATATTGTTTAGCTTCACATGTTGGGCATTCTCATTCAGCAGGTTGTCATACATTTCCTTAATTTCCTTGTTTGTTTTCCGTGTTTTTTCTAGATTTTTAGTCTCCTGCTCCAGGATTTTATTCAGTTCTTGGAGTCTCCTCGTTTCCTCCTCCAGTGCAGCTGCCTCTGCCTTGACTCGATCATTCTGAACGAGAAGCCGTTTTTCCTCATCTCCAATCAGTGACGTCTGATCTTCAAGAGTTTTGTTTAGCTTCTCTAAGCGGAGCTTCTTTTTCAGCAGTTTTTCCAGCTTAGACCTTAAATGTTCGATCTGCTTTTCGTAAAAGAGGGTTCCTGCCTTTGTTTTTGAGGTTGCCTTTTTCACAGCACAGAGTTTCTCCTGGAGGTCACCAAAGCTGTGGATTTCCTCCTGCAGATGCTTAACTTCCAGGGAGAGGTTTGAATGTCTTTCCTGGATTTGCTGTGCTTCCGCTTGGATCTGGTTGTATTCAGAATCCTTAGCTTTGAGCTGTTGAAGTGAACCTGTTAAAGTTTCCTTTGTTTGTTGAAGGCTCTCTGCTTCTTTAGTCAGTAAATCCAGCCGGCACGTGTGTGTTTCGTACAGGCTCTTCACTGCTGCAGCGTTTGCTGATTTCTTTTGCAGGGCTGAGATCTCCGTTTGTAGGTCATGCTTGAGTTCTTTTAAACGGTAGATTTCTCTCAGGATTGTGGGATAATTTTGTCTCATTTCATCCACTTTCCGACTCGTTGCTTTCTGCTCCTTGAAGTCCTTTTTCAGAGCCGCAGTTTGCTGCTGCAAAGTCTGCAACTCACCAGACATTCTGTCCGCAAGATTTTCCTTTGCTTTCTTCCTCAACCTTGCTTTTTCACACATGTTCTTGGATTCCATGTCAAATGGGTGTTGTTTATTCAGGTTTTCAGTCGTTTCCACTTGGTCGCTCTGGGAGCTCTTTGGATCCAGTCGTGTCTTTGTCTTCTTGCAGTTGTTGGCTGTGTCTGTCAGGAGCTGTATCTATTGATTCCTGAGGAGTGTCAATATGACGCTATATCACGTTTGTTATCATCATGCGCGTATGGAGCAAAAACCAAAAGATGACGTCATTAGATATCATCATGCACATATGGAGCAAAAACCAAAAGATGACGTCATTAGATATCATCATGCACATATGGAGAAAAAACCAAAAGATGACGTGTTTTGACGTTTTTGTTTTTGCGCAGGATGAAAGCGCGATCGAAGCGCGCAGTCACGTGACAGGGAGCGGCCCTGAATGCCGTGAACGTGTTTGCATTAGCCCTTCCTTCTGACTGAAGCTTCTCTTTTAAACGTAAATAATGACCGCCGGAGATGTAATGACCCCGCCCACTTCGGGGCAGGCAGCTGGACAGGTGTTTTTGCGTGAGCGTGTGGCGCTCCTGTTGCTATGGCTACTGCTGCTGTTGTGTGCGGGATCAAAGACGCGTAGACGAGACGTCATGCACGTTCACGAGGCGCGCGAGCGGCGACACGCGAGAACGAGGAAACCCGAATGTAGCCGAACTCGGCAAAGGCCGTCCCGCTGATCTTCTGCGTGAATGTCTCACCTGTCCTCCCTCTGGAACCTTGCCTTCTCCACACCCATGTTGTTCTAACGTGTTGTCAGTCCCTCTTACGTGGAACGTGGAGACTCGTCGCTCTCAGACTGCAGCTTCATCTCCCCCACCCCCCCACGCGATCATCCAGGTTTCATTCATCATGGAGAACATGGTGACCATTAACGGTGACCTTCCTGGGAACTATGCCAGAGTGTTTGGAGCGGAAAGCTTGTCAAAAGTCCCCTCCATCCACTTCCTGGAGTGTAAACTCTTGGAGCAGACAGTCTGTGACGGATCCATATTCTATCCATCTCCATCCCCGTACTCTCCAAAAGGAGCTGGCTTTGTTTCCTACCTTAACAAAGCCTGACATTGTCCTTTGCCCGTACGCCTCATCGTCCATGACGTTTTGCCAGCTAAGGAGATATGCCAGGTTGGCATGCTCATATTTCTGGTGCGTGATTTCGTTTATTTGGTTTGCCATTTCTGAAGGGGATCTGCTCGTCCTCCTGAGCTCATCCATGACAGACTTGCAGATTGCTCTCTGGTAAGTCAGCGTGGCTGGAAGCCGGTTTGGAAACCTCTTTGGGACTTTTTCCAGAAATAAAGGGTGGTCTGCAAACCCCCTCTTATGGAAAACTTGGCTGTACAGTCTGGAGGACAGCAGAGAGTACTGCCCAGTGATCCCAACAATCACCCGAGGTTTACCAATACTTGCTGACACAACCTCAGGCCGAACACAAGTGCTAAGACATGGAAAACAGTCATTTGGTGGGGGTGTTTCCGTCTGTGGCAGAGGAACATCAGCTCGGGGGGCCACAGGGACAGCTTTCTTGAGGGCTGGGAGGAGAGAGGAGGTCACTGTTGGCCAGTTAAAGGACGAGTCAAAGAAACTGCAGGAATGTTTGCGTTTTCAGGGGCAGCAAACCTTTAGTTTGCTGGTTGATGGCACTCACACATCTGAACTAAACACGTTGATCTTGGTCTCATCAGACCACTGGATTCCATGTATTCCAGTATTCCATGTCTGCTGGTCTTCAGTAAACTGTCCTTCTTGTGTGTCATCTTCAGAAAAGGCTTTCTTCTGACATGTAGACCCAATTTGATGCCGCGTGCGGCGTGTGGTATGAACACAGACAGGTTCACCCCCCCATTCCTTTGACCTCTGTAACAATGCTCTAAACACTTTTATGTCAAATATTTAACTGTTTTTTTTTTTAAAAAAAACAAGACAAGTTACATTAAAAAGCTTTAACCCTATGAAATTTCCTGAATTTATTTTTTTTGATTATTATAATATACCCCTATGGGGTTGCAGATGTGTGACTGAATCTTTTTTAAAAATCATAATAAAATACATAAAAAAAAATATATATATATATATATATATATATATATATATATATATATATATATATATATATATATATATATATATATATATATATATATATTCTTATTCTTATTATATATTCTATATTTTTTATATATTTTTATATATTCCTTTTATTTTTTATATATTTATATATATATATATATATATATATATATATATATAATAATAAAAAGCTCGGTCATCCAGCCGCAAGAGGGCGCACCGATTCGTCTCCGACCGGATGTGAGGTGCTTTCACAACAAGCACGCGCGTGTGGAGGACGGAGGAGCATGTGTGGCTTCACTTTTCCATTCTACCAGGATGTTTCTATAAATAAATTACATTCAGGCCGTTTATAAAGTTTAGATTTAGTGACTAAAATGAAGTTCGCCTACAAGGTAAGTTCAGTCCAACCCAAGGAAGGCTACCATGTTTGACTAGTAAACCAAACTCCGTTGAAAATTATTACTTTTGTTTATCTTATTAACACCAAGCTTTAAATTAAGCAAAAATAAAATATAGTGAATTGTATTAAAAGCATTAGCGGCTGCAGTTAATTCGGGAAGATTATATTACAGTAATTTGCTCATTTTACGCCCATATTAGGGTTTTTATCCCATTTTCCTGAGTCGCTTTATTTTGAAAGACCCTTTCTAATGTTTTCTGTAGTTTTCCAATCTGCTGGGCGCCGTCTATCGCCAGGGAAATCTCAATTTCTCCACCGACGGTAACGCTGTGATCAGTCCGGTGGGGAACCGGATCTCCATTTTCAACCTGAAAAAGTAAGTCCGCGGCGTAAAGGGAAGCCCCCGAGTGAGGACGTGGTTCGGCTGAGAGCAGACAGGATTCACGGATGTTGATTTTTTTTTTTTTTTTTTAATTCCCTGCAGCAATACGTCAGAGACCTTACCTGTCTCCACAACCAAGAACGTCACCTGTGTTGGTGTTTCTCCTGATGGGAGCTTGGCGATTGTAGTGGACGAAGGTAAATGTCTTAAGGTTTTTCGCCGCTACACGTTTGCATTGTTTTCGCTTGAACCTTTATTGTGTACTGAACAGACGGCGCGGCGCTCCTGGTCAGCCTCGTCACCAGAGCCGTCTTGCATCACTTTCACTTCCACAAACCCGTCAGCAGCGTCCGTTTCTCGCCCGACGGCAGGTTAGACCCAACCAGTCCGTTGTGTTTGGTTGGATGGAGATGCTCAGGCGTTTAGTTGTTTGTTTCTTTTTGTCCAGGAAGTTTGTAGTGACGAAGGAAAACGTGGCACTGATGTACCACGCTCCAGGTAAGCGGCGGGAGTTCAACGCCTTTGTTCTGGACAAAAGCTACTATGGTCCGTATGATGAGACCACCTGCATCGACTGGACCGATGATTCCAAGTGAGCGCTAAGAGGAAGCTGACAGTAAGGAACCGACAGAGCAAAATAAATGCTGTTTCTTTTTTATCCACCTTCAGGTGTTTTGTGGTTGGAAGCAAAGACATGTCCACTTGGGTTTTTGGCGCCGAGCGCTGGGCCAACCTGATCTACTACTCCCTGGGGGGGCACAAAGACGTGGTCGTGGGTTGCTTCTTTGAGAAGGATAGCTTGGACGTATGTCGTCATCACGATTCGTAGATGAAAACTGCAGAATTATTGTTTTCAAAAACCCTTGGTTGTGCGTTTGCAGCTCTACACCGTCAGCCAGGACGGGACCCTGTGCGTCTGGGAGAGCGACACCGACCCGGAGGGCCTGGTTCTGAAGAAAAGAAGCACCGACGGCAGCTCAAGGAACGAGGAGGAAGAGGATGAGCGGGTGGAGGGGGAAGAGGGAGAAGTCATCAGAGGGAAGGTGGACGCGCCCAAGAACGACAAGAAAATTAAAAACGTTCGATACAAACAAGCTAGCAAGTAGGAGTCTTTTATTTTCCTAGTTCCTTGAAGGTTTTTCAGAATAAAATAACTGTTATGTTTTCAGAACAGTTTGGTAACATCAGGTCTCCGAACTTTGAAAATCTCACCGAATTATTCATGCATCTAGTACAAATTTTTGTATATGTTTGAGTAATTTTCACAAAATTTCACACACAGGGCACAAAGTTAAGTCTACAACCACAACCCAAGTTTCATTGACCTTTGACCTCGTCAAGAGGCAGTCGTCTTAAGATTAGAAAAAAATAACATGTTAGTATTGCTATGAATTCACACTCCTAGGGATTTAGTCTTGTCGCCTCCCATCTCCTCGGGCATCGTTAGGAAGCTACTTGTTGGAATTAGAAGTTGTAAATTTTAAACGACGGTAGCGTGGCCAGCTTGCAAAAGCGGCGTTTCTCTGTCGCTCGCACATTTTTTACTGAGTTATTGTGAACATTTAATTCCATGACTTGATGGCTCGAGCTGAACGAAAAAATATGGCAGACTTTATAAAAATATTAGGAATGTGGACGTGGTTAGGAAATCCAAAACTGTACTTGAGATGGACTTGTTTATCACCTCCAGACAAACTAAAAATTAATACGTTTGCTAAATAAAACCAACAGGAAAGCTGCCATTTTTACTTGTTTGTTTTTTGATGAATTTGTCACATGCAGCTCTGACTAGAGTGGCGAGGGGAGAATGAGGGGCGTGCGTAGCAGCCTCTCTGCCAGTGGGGGTAGTGTGGGCGGGGCCAGGTTTCACCTGAGGGTCATACAATGCTGCTTGTGGCTTAAATTTCTCCTTTTACTGCCTTTTCTTAAAGACATTTTTTCAACAAAGAGGGGGATTTCAACAACCTGACCGCCGCTGCATTTCACAAGCAGACTCACATCCTGGTCACCGGGTTTGCTTCCGGTGTTTTCCACCTGCACGAACTCCCAGAATTCAACTTGATCCACTCTCTCAGGTGAGCTAGCTCCTTTTTTTCCCCTCATTTTTTGCCTCCTTCGGTTGCTTGACCGCCGCTTCCTCTGCAGTATTTCCCAGCAGAGGATCGCGTCTGTGGCCGTCAACGCCTCTGGCGACTGGATCGCCTTCGGGTGCTCACGTAAGTCAGTGCGCTTTCTGCTATTGCATGCTGGGTAAGGGGTTGTCTGACTGGTGGCTGGGCTTTTCTTAGGGATGGGCCAGCTGCTGGTGTGGGAGTGGCAAAGTGAGTCGTACGTCTTCAAGCAGCAGGGCCACTTCAACAACATGGCGGCGCTGGCCTACTCACCAGACGGGCAGTACATCGCGACAGGCGGAGACGACGGCAAAGTGAGTGGTCCTGCCGCAGCCGTTTGTGGTAGTCGAATGTGCCGCTTACCTTCCGTCTGCGCAGGTGAAGGTGTGGAACACCGGCAGCGGCCTCTGCTTCGTCACTTTCACCGAACACACTAGCAGCGTCACCAGTGTGGCCTTCACCACCAGTGGCTTCGTCATCCTCAGCGCTTCGCTGGACGGCACCGTCCGAGCCTTCGACCTGCACAGGTGACCTCACGGCGAGGTTTTTAATACCGCCAGTATGAGGACTCCGAAAAAAACCAAATCTCCTTTGTTTTGGCAGGTACCGCAACTTCAGGACCTTCACGTCTCCTCGCCCAGCGCAGTTCTCCTGCCTGGCTGTAGACGTCAGCGGCGAGCTGGTGAGCGCAGGAGCCCAAGATTCCTTCGAGATCTTTCTGTGGTCTATGCAGACGGGCCGCCTGCTGGAGGTGAGACTTTGGTTTCAGAACCAACTACTCATCCGTCAACAAAACTGATTTGGAACCAAAAACGACTAAAATTACACTTGTAGCCAAATTTAGGAATTTTACAAAGTATAAAAGCTTCAAAAAGTCCACCACTGAGCTCATTTTAAAGACAACATTCCTCATAAATTGAAACACCAAAGATTTATCAGTTAAAAAGTAAAGACTTTTCCTCTATCCCAGAATTCATTCAGTTTTTGGCCAAGCAACCGTTAAGTCTAAAAACTTTTACTCCTACAACTGAATCATTCTTCCCCCGCTGAACATAATGATCAGATTTTGAGTTTTTCTCATTTGAAATAAAGTTTTTGTACTTAAAAAAAATGTTGCTGCATTTTTAGAAGTTCAGTTGTCAAATGTCAGTCATTGATCCTCTTTAACCACATATCATTTTTAATGGATTTGTGGTTGACATGCAATTCATGGCTGAAATGAAGTGTCTTGTTTTATTTTATTAAAAAGAAATAAAGCAAAAGGTGTATTTTTGACTGTTTTTGCTTTAATAACAGTCACTCCATGCTTTTATTTTGTAGAAAATAGACAATATGAAGAGCTCTGTCTCATATATTAAGTTATTTTATTTAATGGTTTGAAAAGGACCAAAAGAAAGGTGCTTTTTGACACTGGCAACCCCTTTCAGGTCCTCGGGGGCCACGAGGGCCCGGTCAGTGGCCTGTGCTTCAGTCCAGTTCAGTCCATTCTGGCCAGCTCCTCGTGGGACCACACTGTTCGGCTGTGGGACATGATGGACAGCTGGCAGGTGAAGGAGACGCTGCCCCTCACTTCTGATGGTAGAAAAAAAAATATTTAAAAATCCTCTGTCCACTAGATGGCGCCAAATACTTGACATGTTTTTGGGTTCTGTTGCTCAGGGCTGGCCGTGACTTATCGGCCTGATGGTCAGGAGTTGGCCGTTGCCACCCTGAATGGTGAGATCACGTTCTGGAACCCCAACACTGCAACGCAGACTGGTTCCATCTCTGGACGCCATGACCTGGAAGTGGGGCGCAAAGATACTGATAAGGTCACGGCCAAGCAGCTCGCCAAGGGAAAGTGAGTGGCCACACCTCCTGTCTGCTCAAAATCACTCGGCTTGGTTTTACAGACGGTTCCTGTGTCCCGCAGGTCCTTCACGTCCGTGTGCTACTCTGCGGACGGGGAGTCCGTCCTGGCTGGAGGACAGTCCAAGTTCGTCTGCATTTACAACGTCAGGGAGCAAATGCTCATGAAGAAGTTCGAGATCTCCTGCAACCTGTCGTTTGATGCCATGGAGGTACGAACTAGAACTTTGATGCTCAGATACCAAAAAAAAATCAATCGAATTGGTTCAAGGATTTCAGGAAACTTGAGTTCTGCTCAGGAGAGGGTGTGAATCTGTCTCTGAAACTGAGGGAAATCCAGCAGCAAAAGAAAACTAAGCAATGACGTTTTCCAAGTTTCTCACGTTTTTGACCAAATTAGTTGTCGGATCTTGATTGTGTGTTTTACAGCAGAAGCAGCAAGTTGAAATACTTTTTGATCAACTTTATAGTAGACATTTGTTATTGAATCCATAAAAAACAACTGTAACTAGTTTAATGCCTCATTAAACTGTTCCCAAGTTTAGATGTTTTTGTTTCATTTAGCACCAAAAATGTGCCTTTTTGTATTTCATTTTTACCATGAAGATTAGTTTTCAAAAAACTGGAAAGTTTTAGTAGGGTAAAGTAAAGAACTTGCCCTGCCTTGCACTGTTGAGGTTGGCATCATTCCAACAGTTTTTACCCTTCATTCAAAGCTCAGTTGTAAGAATTTCAATCAAAAAGAAAGCCTTTATAAAAGTCTCAGGTCCATAGCAACCATTGAACGTTTTTTACATCCTGGCCTGATAGATTTCTGTACCTAATTTTGTGTCTCTATCTCAAAGTAAATTTTACATTTTGCACGACAGCCAGTATGTACATTCCCCAAACCCACATTCTTCCCTCCACAATGATAAATGACACACGAAGACAGTGGCAGTTAACGTTAGTCTGAAGTTCAACAACAAAATTTCATAGACTACTAAGTGAAGCTAACCCCAAAGATAGATCTGACAGTGTAATACAGATCTTTCAGACTCGCAGAAGAGTTTCACAAACACTAGAGTCAGTCCCCATCCGTTATACATGTGAGGAAAGCTATTACATTTTCCTCAAATTGCCTCACTTTGAAATGACCTGAAATTGCAATAATGACCAGCTTATTCATTTCGGCTGCTTGTAGGAGTTCCTAGATAGGCGAAAGATGACGGAGTTCGGCAGCTTGGCTCTGGTGGATGAAGGGGCCGGGGATGGAGATGGGGTCAACATCAGCCTGCCAGGAGTCAGGAAAGGTATGAGATTCAGTGCAACGTTGAGTTGAACAGATCGAGGGTTCTCACAGGGTCTCTTTTTCTGTGGCTCAAGGGGACATGAGTTCTCGTCACTTCAAGCCGGAGATCAGAGTCAGCTCACTGAGATTCTCTCCTACTGGTAGGTGTCGAGAGCTAGCTTTTTTTTTTTTTTTTTTGCTTCCAATTGCGTCTTTGTCCCACAATTCCTTGACCAGTAATGCGTTCCAGGTCGCAGTTGGGCGGCCACCACCACCGAAGGCCTTCTGGTCTACTCCCTTGATGGGTCGATGGTTTTTGACCCGTACGATCTCGATCTGGACGTGACGCCAGCCAGCATTCGCAAGCAGCTGCGCCTGCAGGAGTGGACGTCAGCCATCGTATTGGCGTTCAGGCTGAACGAAAAAGCCTTGAAGCAGGAGGTGCTGGAGACGGTACCACACCAACAGAGTGGGTGATTCCGTCGTTGGGTTTTACAGGAACCTTTGTGACGGTCATCGTGTAGTATATATGCTGTTCTGTACCCACAGTCCCGTTGGTTTGCGGATCCCTGCCAGACATCTATGTGGAAAAGCTGCTGGGCTTTTTGGCCACGTGTTTGGAGAAGTCCAGCCATTTGCAGTTTTACATGACCTGGGCTCAAAACCTGCTCATGCTGCACGGACAGAAACTGAAAAACAGGTCTGTAACCTTGGGTCTACTCGCTTAACACCAACCGTACAGTTGATCCCAAAGTGTGGTTAGCTGGTTAGCTCTTGCTCTGAGGTGTGCCAAGGACTGCAGCGTGGTACTGCCATGATGAAGTACGTTATGAGGTCTATACATTGGCAGTGACGAATCAACCCTACGGTCTTTAGTTGGCCATTGCCACTCTGAGTAACAAGATCACGGTCTGTAACCACGCCGCTACGCAGACCAGCTCCATATCTGGATGTCAGTGTGAGCCTTGCGCGAAACAGAGATCAAAAGTTCTGAAGAAAATCGTCCGGAGCCTCTAAACACCAGAACTTTAGCTCCAGTGTTGACATTCTTTTGACTACCGTAAGTCTTCGACCATTTACGCAATTAACGTAATTCCAACAAATTCTGTTGCGCAGAAATGCAACTTTGTTATGCAACGCTTTGTTTGCAATGTATAGCATATCGGTGCAAAATCAATATGAAAAGCTGTTTTAAACGTCAGAGTCAGCTGATTCACATTGGTAACGTAAACGGTTGTTTACCTAAACAATGTAGAAGGAATACTTTACAGAATAGTGCAGACTTTTTACAAGACCTGGGTTTGAGTTAAACAGTTTTCTGTTGGTTTGCAGGTCAGGCTCGATTCTGGCCACACTGCAGGCGCTTCAGAAGAGCATTCAGAGACACTTTGACAATCTCTCCAAACTGTAAGTCTTTCTACAACATCACAGCCTCATTATAAACTCAAATGTACCTTTTTTTAAAACGTCAGTTCTCCTTCCAGGTGTGACTTTAACATGTACAGTATTCGCTATGCGACGGCCTTGTCCAAGCAGAGAGGTATGAAGAGGCCAGCTGCACCTGAAGATGAGGAGGATGAAGGACTCTCAGATGAGATGAGCCAAGCCTCTTTGGATGATGACGAAATGAGGCTTTAGGCACTTGAAGGCCTCTAAGAAGCAACATTTTATAATAAAGATTTTTCTTTTTTTTTTTTTTTTTACATAAGATGATTCTTGAAAATAAATTCATATGTGTTTAAAAAGTCCTGTTTGCCTTTTTGTTACTCTTAATGACCAACTCTGATAATCTGTTAATCAATTTTCAAAGTGTTCCCAGTTCTTCTTTAATCTTGATTATCATCATTTTAGTCAAAATTAAAAGACCTGCGTCGTTTTCTTTTAGATACAGTCATTTCTTTCTCTGAATTGTTGTTGGGACTGTTGGCAAGGAGCTACCCCGCCCCTTTTCCCTTCCTTGTTGCTGAGAGCTCTCTGGTCACAAAATCTTCCGCTAGCTTACAGCCTCTTACCCCAAGCTAATATTAGTGGTGCAGTAAAAATGGCGAGCAATGTTGGGAGTTATCCAGCCTTACAGTTTTAAACCAGATGCGAAAGAATGGAGCAGAGACGGGAGCCCAGCATATTTTCAACGATCTTATCAAACAGCATTTTTTTTGTCTGCTCCTGATTCACAATTATTAATACTCAGAAATGCTATTTTAAGCTTAATTTTCTTTGTAAATGGCCTCTTTCAGAAAAAGTAAACGCTAAAAAGTGAACAGAAATGTGCGTGAAGCATACATTACGAAAAGTCGTACACATCTGTTTTTTTCCCGCTTTTTTTGACGAAAGCCCCAAAACCCCCATTCCCAGAAGCCTTTGCGGCAGCGCACCGGAAGAGGCGGGACCCTGTGCCAAAAAATGAGGGAAAATAAGAGCATGTCTGAGTGCCCGTCGCAAACGGCGAAAGAAACACCGGCAAAAAAGCAAAAACTGAGCAGTGACGAGAACAGCAACCCCGACTTATCAGGAGACGAGAACGTAAGCAGCCGGATTGTGTGCGGTCTTAAAATGATTAATGTCGCTGTTCTGGTTAGCTTCCTGCTAAGGTAGCAGCTAAAGTTAGCACCTTTGTCCGCTAACATTTAAACACCTGCAGATGGGACTTCATCGATGAAATAAAACGACTTTACTGTCACAAGAACGACAAACAAAATTAAATTAATACGTGCACTTACGTTTTAGACGCGAAATAAAAGCTTTTTATGTGCGTAGTTTTGAACCTAGCTTACATCTAGCACGAGTATCTAAGTGTTTTTCGGCCATTTTCATTAAAAATTAGCAATTTTTAAAAGTAAAAGTAAGTGATTTCGTCTAAAAATAAGACTGACACTTATGAGCTGTTGTCATATATATTGTTTAATCAAATATGTAGCCTTAACGGCATTAAAATGCGTCATTGTGGTTGCTTTTCAAGGTGTTTGTATATATTTTTTTGTTTTGTTTTTTTCTTTGCTTTCTTTCGGTATGTCTACGTGTATTTCCAGCTTTCAAGCAATGCAGTATACGTTGTAAATGTGTGGAAATAACAGCAAATTTTGAAATTTCCCTTTTGCATCCTTAAAATTCTATTCAGTAACTTTTATTTTGAAAATCACTCAAACGCATTCTTTTATTTTGAAAAATGAAACGTGGTCAAATGTACTATTTAAGCTTGTGTTTGTACGTTTAGGAGTTTTAGTACTAGAACAAAAACGCTGATGTTGCTTTCTCAGGACGACGCTGTGAGCGTCGAGAGCGGGACGAACGCGGAGCGCCCGGACACGCCCACTAATACCACCAATGCCCCTGGCAAGAAGAGCTGGGGCAAGGGCAAGTGGAAGTCAAAGAAGTGTCGGTACTCCTTTAAATGTGTCAACAGTCTAAAGGTGAGTTCGCCCCCTGCTGGCGAATGTGACGTCTGCGCTGCTTTGAAAACCAAAACACAAAAAGCAATAAAATAACGATCTTCCTCTGACTGAGGTTCAGGAGGATCACGGACAGCCGCTGTTTGGCGTCCAGTTCAACTGGCACAGCAAGGAAGGAGACCCGCTTGTGTTTGCCACCGTCGGGAGCAACAGGGTAACTACTTCTCTGTAGATGTCAATGTCAATCTAACTTTTTTTTCTTTTATTGCGTAAAACTGTTCTAGCGTTTGTCCAAATTTTATTCCATAACTCAAACAAGATTATATAATTCTGGACTGTCTAGTGCCCAGGAATTCAACGCAATTCTGACTTATGCTAGCTACTTTTTTTCCCGAAATAAAAACCTAATAAATACACATATTTTTAAAAGACCATTTTACAAATCCATTGTGTTTTGCTGATGAAAACTTGAATGATTTATAAAAATAAATTGAACAGCATTTTTAATGAATGGAAAAAACAATAATTCAAACGCAATTCATTGTGGTTTATATTCACTAGCCTACAACTAGCTAGGCTAAAGCTAACAGCTATATAAGGTTGCTGCTGGTGCAACCTAAAGGTTTTATTGCTGGACGTAAAGATCTGGTCATGTCCAAACGGACGTTCGTGAATATCTCAAGAAGGTGCATCAGATTTTGATCTTTGACAGGAAGGTGAGTTCGAGCCTTCCAACAAGCTCACTCCTGATTGGCCAGACCGAATCACATATTTTTCTTCCTACATTCTTTAATTTACTTATTTATTTACTCCATCAGTTATTTTAATCATTTTGAAATAAACATTTTTTTTACCTCACTAAAAATGTAATCATTTGCTATCTAATTTTCCAAAATATTTTGCCTTTTTTGTTGATTTTCTTCGCTTTTCCTCATTTTTATTGTTTTAGATTTTTCATTTTTAATACTTTTGATTAGACATTTTCTATTTTTTTTTTAGTTTTTGGTCTCAAAATGGTTTACATATGTTTACCTTTAGATATGTCATACCTTTTCTTTTTCAACATGAAGCCTAATTTTTTTAATAAACCTTCATCAATCTCTTTAGTTCATG
Organism: Oryzias celebensis; assembly: GCA_014656515.1. Taxonomy (NCBI): domain Eukaryota; kingdom Metazoa; phylum Chordata; class Actinopteri; order Beloniformes; family Adrianichthyidae; genus Oryzias; species Oryzias celebensis. The sequence goes on along the minus strand of BNCR01000019.1, from coordinate 2,527,646 downwards.
AACATTAAAGTTTTGTTTGTACATTTACACCTAAAACATGATATATATATTTTGGTATGACTATTTTTTTTCCCTCTGCAGGTTACTCTGTACGAGTGTCACTCTCAGGGAGAGATCAGACTCCTGCAGTCCTACGTCGATGCAGACGTATCCTTCAATCTTCTGTTGTACAAATACATCTGTGCAGAGATATAAAGCTGGGGGCTGTGACCATACACACCGTCTCTACATACTAAAGTCTGTCATTTTAAATTAAGCTTTGTTGTGTGAGGCTTTACAATACTATTTTACGTAAAAGTAAGCCTTATGCGGCAAACAAACATGTTGGAAGATGATCTCAGCAAAATGAGCCACCAATCCAAACATAGAAGCTTGTACCTGTAAAAGACTTAAATTTAAATGAAAATTTTCACATAAATGTTGAAGTACAGTTTTTGTTTGGGTTAGCTTAAAATACTTTTTTTTTTATTTACTATGCCCTCTGTAGTACAGACCATCTAATGTCTGAATTCTGATTCTGACTTGAACTGATTATCTGCAACACGTCGGTCAAAAACATGTCCAAATGTTGTAGTGCGACTTTGGTAAACTATGAATGATGAATTGTTGGAGCATTATGGGTACTGTAGACAAAAGCCTGGTGGAGAAATGCGTACTGTGCCTCAATATAAATGTACATGAATAACTACATAGTTCACTGGAAAAAAATCCCATAAACCTCTTTGACAAATGACCATTTTAGCCCCTCTAGGCTCTCTGGGTAGGATAGTTGTATCATATTTTGTGACTTTCTTTTTCTTCTTAATGCGCCCTATATAAGTATTATCAAGTGATGTCATAGTGCTAACAAACCACAGGGCCTTCACTGATATATTACAAGAAAAGTTGGGTCAGTCTTACCATTACCAAGTAAATTTAAATAAAGTTTTAAAAACAGATGATGACACATAATTGCATGAATTTACATGATAATATAATATCAACACGTGCCTCACTTGGAAAAACTTCTTAAATAAGACAAATATTCAATATCTTGCACTTTTGTTTAGTATATTGTGCAGCATTTCTACATTTAATTTTTTTTAAAAACTATTGATTTAATTAACTAAATTGCTGAGTCAGCATGTATATTGTCATCAGGATGTGAATGTGATCATCCCTAAATAATCAAAGCTGTGGTTTCTTTACAGTTTAGCAAATAAGAAATCCAGAAACTGCCATTGCATCTGCGACTCTTCTATTTTTGTTTTTCCTTCACTAACCCGCACAAAGGCGGATGAGAACTTCTACACGTGTGCTTGGACCTATGACACCAACACCAGCCACCCATTGCTGGCCGTCGCCGGCTCCCGAGGCATCATCAGAGTGATTAACCACATCACGATGCAGTGCATCAAGGTAACCCTCCCACTCCGAACATTTAAACGCACCCTGGAGATTGAGGGTTTCAGCAGTTCTGTTTTGGTTTTTTTTTTGTTTGTTTTTTTGTGATAGCATTATGTAGGTCACGGGAATGCCATCAACGAGCTCAAGTTTCACCCGAGGGATCCCAACCTCCTCCTGTCTGTCAGCAAAGGTAAGACAGATTGACAAAAGGGGTTTGTTTAACCAAACCCCTTCTGGTTCTAACCCACCATGTTGGTTTTGTCTCTGCAGATCACGCCCTCCGGCTGTGGAACATTCAGACAGACACGTTGGTAGCTATCTTTGGAGGGGTGGAGGGTCATCGAGATGAAGTCCTGAGTGCGGTGAGTTTTCTGTGCTCATGATCCCAGAAAAACTCCAAAGAAGAGGCTCGAGTCTGGAAAGCAGCGGGGTGCAAACACGAAGTGTTCTGAAAAATTGAAGTCCCAAACCTGGTTTTATTTAAAAGAAACCAACAGCTGGCACCACAACTTTCTTTAAATGCATGCATGAGACAAAAGTGGGAAGAACGACTCCCTTTAACAGGTAGCAAACCTTTAACCCTTTATCCCTTTAACCTTTAGCAAAACCTGAAACCTTGATGTTGAATAGGAGAGAAGATGGACAGAAACACTGAACCAACTCTAGAACCATAGAAAACTGGTTCAGCTACTACAACCATTTTTGTGCATAATTTAAAAAGCAGAGGGAGGAAAGACTGAATAAATTCCTTTATGAGCATTTGGCTGCATAATCGGTTTATAGTTACCCAGATCTACCCTAAAACTGTCTAGGTTTACTGTTGGATATAAAACAAGAGAAGGGGCGGAAATTTAAAGGTTCTGCCTCCTAAAATAACTTTTTTCTACTGATTTTTATAAAATATGATGGAATTAAAACTTATTTTGTGATAGTTTTTAAAAATATCCAGATGTTGGTGAACAAAAGCTAAAAACTAATTCATTCCTTCCTTGTATCACAATGAATAAATATTTTCCAGATTTTAGCAATCTTAATTAAAAAAAAAGCTTTAACAGCAGATTCTAAAGTGGGGGCCTCCAGTGTCATAAAAAAGCATAAATATGACACGACTTTCTTTCAAGAAACAAAATGGTCTTTCAAGCCTTTACAATTTTAAAACATGCTTATAACTATCTGGTTGTTTTCATATTTGATTCTAACGTAAATTTAGCTAAGTATCATCTGCATAGAAATAAATAGAATTTAATCTCTGCCCCCTATTAGCGCAACAAGCCAACCCCTCGTGTGACAGTTAGGTACTGCAACACCTAATGCAGTAGACGATTCGTAAAAATAATAGCAATGAGAGCTATCACAGCAATAAATAAATAAAAAAAGTGACAGATGGAGCATCGAGCCATGTGGTACACCTTCAGAGAGTAATTCCAGATAGCAATAATCAATAACAATATTTGGGATTAAGCATGAACAAAAGCTTATGATGAGTCTCTTAGAAATGTGTGTAATTAGCTGGTTGTTATATTTCTTCTTCATACATAAATTTATTTGAGGATCATCTGCATAGAAATGAATGGATTTTCTGCTCTGCCTCCTATTAGGGCCAGCAGACCTCGCTCCTTGTGTGACAGTTGGTTGCAGCACTACCTCATGTAAACGACCGTTAAAACTGTTTAAAAATAAAAGGAACTAGAGCAATAAAAGCAATATACAAATCATTAAAGGTAAAGGGCAGAGCTTAGATCCCTGTGGTACACCATAAATGACACATTTAGTATGGCATTAATCAGTTAAAAAAAAAAAAGTAAGACTCATGAAGAAATATGTTATGAGTCTCTGAGACATGTTTGTAAGTAGCTGGTTTTCATCATGTTTTATTTTGAAGTTTAAACATACGTTTAGCTTTGTGTCATTTTGCAAAGTAATGAATGGAATTTCTGCCCTGCCTCCTTCTGGTACTAGCAATAGGAGGCAGTTGGTTACAGCACTACCTCGTGCAGTAAATTACCATTAAAAAATTGTAGAAAGAACTTAAACGAGATCAATGACAGCAACAAACAAATCGTTAAAACTAAAAGACAGGGCATATCGCCCTGTGGTACACCATAATAGATTATTCCCAAACAGCGTTTATCAATAAAAACATGTGGTACTTGGTATGGAGATGAGTCTCAGACATGAAAAAGTTAAAAAAAAAAAAAAAAAAAAAAGTTCAAACATTAAGTTATTTTAGTATCATCTGCATAGAAGGAAAATGCAATTTTTGCTCCACAACCGATTATTGGCGCTAGAAAGCTTTGCCCCCTCTGCGACAGATTTGTGCAGCACCACCTTATCCAGTGACTGACCATTAAAACCTGTAAAAATAAAAGGAAAGGGAGCAAACAAATAATAAAAAGCAAAAGTCAGGGCATAGAGCCCTGTGGAACACCATGAGATATTTTAGTTCTTTAAAAACTACCATACTGAAAACCTATGGGATTTTAGCATCAAGAATTAGCTTCCACTACTCCTAGTGCCTTCTTATAGAACTTGCTGTCTTTAAACAGTACAAGCAACTCTTGTGAGAATTTTTACGTGATGTGAAGTAAAGCTGACAGCCTGTGGTGTGTCACAATAAGAGCCCCGTAGAGCTTACATCCACTTTCACACAAAAGCGTGGGAAAGTGTCTTCTTGCTGCTGGGCGCTCACTTGAGCGGCCAAAAAGAGGCAATTATCTACCGCTTTAAGATTAGTGGACATTTGTTTCTGAACCAGGATCAACGTTTTAGAACTTTCAGAACCGTTAAGGGGATTAAGAAAAGATCAGACTGCTCTGGAAGTCCTGGATGTTTTCTGCCTCAAAATAAAACCCTTGTGAAAAAGTACACATTCTCTGTCGTCCGTCCTGCAGGATTTTGACCTTCTGGGTGAGAAGATCATGTCCTGTGGGATGGATCACTCGCTAAAGCTCTGGAGAATCAACTCAGAGAGGCTCCAGAAGGCCATTCGGGGTTCTTATGAGTACAACCCCTCAAAGACCAACAGGTGAGGCTGGCAGAAACCCACCTCCCCATTGTCATGGAGATGTTTCAGTCACAGCTAAAACAAATCTTGCCTGTAGGCCTTTTGTCTCACAGAAGATCCACTTCCCGGACTTCTCGACCCGTGACATCCACAGAAACTACGTGGACTGCGTCCGGTGGTTGGGAGATCTTATTCTCTCCAAGGTTACTGTCAAAACTGCTGTTTTTTATTTCCTTAAAAATATGCAAAAATTTAAAAACCACAAAAAATCTCTGTTTATCAGTCCTGCGAAAATGCCATCGTCTGCTGGAAACCAGGGAAGATGGAGGAGGATATCGACCACATCAAACCCAACGAGTCCAACGTAACGATTCTGGGCCGCTTTGATTACAGCCAGTGTGACATTTGGTACATGCGCTTCTCCATGGATTTCTGGCAGAAGGTCTGTGAAGTTGCACACGCTCTGTTCCATTGTCCTGGAATTGTTTCATATTTATTTATAGGTTCAAACGCAAGGTTAACTTAGTATCATCTGCATAGAAATGAATGCAGATAATGGTGGTTCACGGCGTTCTTGTGTGATCATTCAGATGCTGGCTCTCGGTAACCAGGTGGGGAAGCTGTACGTCTGGGACCTCGAGATGGAAGACCCACACAAGGCCAAGTGAGTCACAGTTTTCAAACAAAATATGGAGGTTCTGTGTGGCTGCGTCCTTAAGAACACAGATTCATCATATCGTTCACAAGCATTGAATATAAAATAAAACACTGATTTAAATTTTTCTACTGAACAATGTGAACCTGACTCGAAACAAAAGTATGTTTGTTTTTTTTTAATGCAAATCTGATTTTTTTTGGTTTGTTTTTAAGCATCATCCCCTATAAAACATGTACAGACAAAAAGATTTTTTCACTCTAGATCTCATATAAGCCACACTGCAAAAATAAGGTATCTAGAAAAAAGTCAAAAATTCTTAAAATATTAGAAAATGTCTTTAACTAAGTTAAAGCCTGCCAACGGGGTAAGAAATAATTTATATTTCCACTATGAACAATGAGCCGGTCTGTACTCTCAAAAATGTTTTGGCCAGGTAAGGCGCCGGCACCTTCTGTGACCCCAAAAGGGACGAAGTGGGTTTAGAAAAATGAATGAATAAACTGGTTTTTGATCCCATAAAGGTTTGGAATCACCGCTTTACCAGTAGAACGTAAAAATCAAACTTATTTTTTATTTTCAAACTGTGACCATCAAAAGATAGGGGGGAAAAATTCTTACTTAATTTTTCCCTTAAAAGTTAAGGGAAACAAAGAACTAAAAATTAGAGACCAACTTCAGCCTCATACATGCCTTTCAATGTAAAATTGAACTGACATTAAAGTGGTATGTGACCACAACAATAGACTAGAAAAAGTTTCCCTTAACTTATCCCTTAAAAGATGGCGGGGGCATGGAAATGTAAAATCAGAGTATATATTATTGTACAGATCAGTTAGCGGAAATACTGTAGGTTCAAACTGGCTTGTGACCAAAAAAAGAAACTCAAAACTGTCCTAATCCTATTTAATTGTGATAGATTTCTCCTTAACTTTCCCCTCAAACATTAAGGGAAACCAGTAGCAACAAATCAAAGATCAATCTTATCTTCATATAATGTATGTAGTCAAAATTTGTTTGACATAGAACAGATGTTTAATCCATCAAAAATTTTGGGAAAATAGATTATCCCTTAACTTTTTCCTAAAGAGTTAAGGGAAACAAGAAGCAAAAAAAAACCAAACGCAGAACCAAAAAAGTAGACTACATTAGTCCAGTTCTGAGGTCTTTACACTGGTAAATCCAGGTAAGACCCACCTGTTCTCAGCTGCATTTGATTAATCTGTATTTAAAAGTTTACACCTTATTAATGCTTGTTTTAAATTCAGTTCTTTTTAACTTTTTTTTTTAAATCTTATTTTAATCATCACACCTTTTGATATTTCTTTTTTTTGTTTTATGTAAAACCCTTTGAATTGTCTTTGTACATGGAATCTGCTATACAAAGAAACTTGCCTTGCCTAAAAATCAGAAGCCAACTTCAACCTTGTACTGACATTAAACTGGTCTGTGATTACAATAATGCACTAGGAAAAAATGATTTTTCCCTTAGCTTTCCCCTTAAAAGAGAAATAAAATTGGAAACATGACATCAGATTGGCTTGTGGAAATATTGTCTGTTTAATCTGGTTTGTGCCCAAGACAAATTTTGTGGTAAATCTGTTCATTTTTGTTCGTATTTTGTGGATATTTCCTAAAAAGTATTAGTATATTTCTGTAATATACGGTACAGCAGTTCTTGTGTGTATAGTCAAAGTGGGAAATGGTCCCTAAAATCATAGATATCCCGACTTAAGCTAAAGATAATCTACTTATTGTTGTCTGCCTACTTTAGATGTAGATCAACAAGACGATCACGCCTCAATTTTTTATTATTGTTTAATAAATATGAAAGTTTTATGCTGACAATCTTGACTTTTACGTGATGAAGCATTCTGGCGTCCGCAGGTGCACCACGCTAACTCTACCCAAATGCACATCGGCCATCCGGCAGACCAGCTTCAGCCGGGACAGCAGCATTCTGATCGCTGTGTGCGACGATGCCTCCATCTGGCGTTGGGACCGACAACGTTGACGTGACCCTCTTTTCCACCAGCCTTCGTGTCACAGAAACAATTTTTGATTAAAAACTTGTGAAATGTTTGACTTTTACTATAAAATGTGTTGTTTTTTTGTTTTTTTTTTACCCAGCAACACTGGAATAAGCTCACGAAAATCAATATTTACAACAAAAAAAGATGTCCTTTGTGTGCCTTCCTCTTTCCTATGCAGTCTATTGTAAACACAAGATGACACTCAAACTGATGAGTTTGAGTCAAGCTCAGAGAAACCATTTTGTCAAACTATTAGGAAATTGCAACTGAGGACGGTCAATAAAGTTTTGTAAATAGGAGCCCAAAATTCCTTTTTGTGGAAAACATTGATTTGGTGAGTCTTATTTTGAAAGGAACCAAAAACAAAAGTTTTTTTTTTTTTAACTTAAAAAACCTACTATAGGAAGAATCTGCTTTTGTTTCTGTAATTTTTTTTTGTTTTGTTTTTTTCTTTGGTTTTCAATAAAAAAATATTTTTTTAAAAGGTTTATGCTTTATTTTATTTTTTTTTTTACTTAAATCTTGAACTTAATCGACGGGAGTCACGTGACACGAAACTTTGTTCCTTTGCATCCTGATTCCCACCCCCCACCCCCAAGTGACGTCACAGTCGTACTCGACGGACTTTCGCCTTCAACGCGTTCGCGGACCGACGAAAGACCAAACTCTTTCTCCCGAGATGTTTGTGCCTAAATCCAGCAAAAGTCCGCCCAAGTTCGGGTCCGAGGCGGGTTCCAGTGTCGGGGAGCAGATACGCATGGTCGACTGCGGCTGTACGCCGGTGTGCGGATGCCGGCCGCACTGCGCCTGCACCGCGGATCCCAGGGGCGGCCCGCGGGCAGCTGCGGAACATCTGCCGCAGGTAAAGAGCGCCGACAGCAGGGGCGTTTCTGACGAATCTTACGCCGGGGGCCGGGTGGGTCAAAGGGACAGTTTGGGGTTCCCCGCTACGTGCTTGTTTGTTTTAATTATAAAAAGTTTTATTTACAAGAGAAAAGCTTGTTTTAACCCTTTAGTTCCTGGGCCTGTTGCCAGCAACACAACACAACACGCGCTCTTCTAATTACCACAACTCTTCCACTGTTTTCATAACTTCAAGGGATTGTGATGCGCTGGAGCTGAAGCTCTTGTGCTAACCCTTTAATATCAGTGATGTCACTAGCGAAATATCCCACGCTCTTTGAATTACTCTAACTCTGATCATTTACGCAATTACCGTAATTTCAATGGATTCTGCGCCAAAATGCAAAGCCGCTTTTCTCTGTGGCTATTAGTATTAGTTGCTTTACCATAATTTCGTAAGCACTTTGATACTATAAAGTTATCACAAATTACTGTGTGTCAATACTATCGACACAAGTGATGTCACTGGCGACGTCTAAATAACCTACACTCTTTGAACTACCAAAACTCTTTGATTGCGTAATTTTCGTAATTCCAACTGATTCTGATGCGGAGAAAAGCGACTTTGCACCAGTATGCTGCACATGGATCCAAAGCTGCTTGCTCTGCATCAAAACCACTTGGTTTACGTAAATTTCGTAAGCAGTTTATGACTGTAAGCTTACGACTTAGGACTGTAAGCTTACGGTAATTCAAAGAACGTCAACACCACTCCGTTGGAGTTACGTCAATTGCGTGAATGGAGGGTTCAAGCAATTGACGTAACTCCAACGGATTTTGATGAAGAAAAAAGCGGCTTTTCGCCAACATCCAAAGCCACTTTTTCTCCACCTAACTAGCAGTTGGTATACGTTAATTTTGTAAGCAATTTATTACTGTATAGTGTTGCATATCAGCGCAAAGCTGCTTTTGTCACTTCAGAATCCAGTGGAGTTACAGGAATTGCGTTTACACAAGACTTGCGCTAATTTAAAGAATGTCAACACCGGAACCAAAGCTCTGGTGTTAAAAGCATAAACAAACGTGATTTGGTGATTGATAATGAATCCATAATTTTATGTGTTTTGTGAAGTAGTTGCTTTAAGGTTATAAGATTTGTTCGTAGAGAAATTGACCACAAGTTGGATTTATTCACAAGTTTTTAAAAGTTGTCTAAAAATCACAAATGAAGCCAGAAATAACAAGGCATAAACGAAGATCTGATTTCCATTTTTTATCAGAACATTTGTGGTTTTTTCTCCAGCGCCTGAAGGAGAAGGTGTAGAAGAACAGTTTTACTTCAACACAAGGGGGCGACACAACATGAAACAAAAGCATTAGTGTGCATTAAACCAAAGATAGTGAAACACTGCTCTGATAATTGGTAAAGTCACCAATTCTGATCCTGTAGGGATTGAAAAAAGTCAAAAGTAGGATGGCTTTATTGACCAAGCAACATTGGGAAAATGGGTAATTGTGTGGGGGAAACCCTAACCCACCAAACATGTCATTCCATATTTTTGTGACAGTTACATTAAATCAGTGCTAACTACAAATGTGGCCAAATGTATCACACACTGGCCTCCTAAACCTAGACCTGGGGAACTATCTACAAAACATTTTTCTGATTCAGGTCTCTGAAAGCCCAACCTCTTCATCCTGCATACCAAATACATGAGGAAAATGTTAGATAATAATAAGCATTGGTACCCCAACTAAGCACCAGTGAACCCCAATGCAAGCAGACCAAGAGAACAGCACACACCCATGAGTCAGGTCTTGTTTACACACTATGACTTCAATCTAGTAGAGCAAACGTTTGAAATACAATACCCCGCAGCAATAATAGCTGTGGCACAACAGCCCAGGGAGTTTGAGGCACAAGAGCAACGGAAATAGTTGTTTTTAATTATTCACAAACTGAAAACACTTCTATAAACGTGTTGCACAAAAATGTAAGCAAGAACCTCTAACAACAAGCTATGATATTCATTACGATTAAAGCAAAAAATAATAAAAAAAGTAGAATTTTTTATATAAAATAATGTTAGCATGTACGCTAGCAAATATAACATTTGAAAACAATTACCGATTTTATGTCATCAAACACTTAACCTAACGTAAACAAACATGATGTCATGATTTCATTAGCCTTTTCAGGTTTCCGTACATGTCTTGTCTCATTGCTGTTAAGCAATGGATCTGTTATGAGCCAACAAAACAGCGAACATAGACAACAAAATCCACAGCACTGTCTTGGCTCTGATGTTTTCTGACAAAAATGTTTGTTCAACTAAAAAAAAACAAAACAAAAAATGGGCGATTAAGTGTGTACAAGTTTAATTTACCATTAGCAGCTAATCCAATCTTTGTGTTCTCCATGGGGGACTAGAAGGTTAATTAATATTTAAATATTGATATTTAAGTATAAATATATTTGATCGCTTGCGTAACAAGCCACCTAGTGGTGACTTGCCTATCCTAAGGCTAATGAGGCTTGTTGCTGTGACTGTTGCCAACCAAAGAATATGTTTGTAGATACTACAGTACTGGGTCAATTTTAGAGTCACTTCCAGCTTCAACCTTCCTTGGCTTAATGGAGGGCTGCTCAGCCCTGGCTTAATGGATAAGGCATCAACAAGCAACAAATGAAGGTCCAAGTCTCATTTGAGGTGATGGCTATGAAACAGTTTCCTCTTTAGTTTTAAATTCAGCTCCTGTTAAAATGTTAATTAGCCTTAAAAAGCTAATCAAACTCCAGGGTTTACTCAATGTTGGAACCAAATCTGTATCCACATAGAGAAAAGTAAAGATAAAAATGTTAAAAACAATATTATTACAATCATTTGCTTGTGTAACATGCTACTTTGTGGTGACTTGGTGAAATGGCTGGATTCAAGTTACTTTTCAGAAGTCAAAGTCTTCTCTTTGAATTTATTGAAAAATGTTACACGTGTGACATTACCTGCTACACAAAGTATAGTAATAGTTGCAGGTCACTTTGAGTAAAATTCTAAGTTGAGCTTTCTGTGGTTCAGGATTGGTAAAGCTGTAGTACGTCAGTCATGTAATTATTGGCTATGTAAGCTAACGTTTATGACTGGTCCATGTTGGATTTGACAGAAGTCTTCATTGAATGTCAGCCCAAAGGATACTGTAGTTGGAAAAAAAGAAAGTCATTATTTCTGGTTCAGTAGATGACATTTGCCACCCCAGATGGGACTCGAACCCATAATCCCTGGCTTAGGAGGCCAGTGCCTTATCCATTAGGCCACTGGGGCTTGGGTCAGTAACACGCGTGGCCCTTTACGCTCACACATTGCATCAACTGTTTCTGGATTCTATAGTTTTTCATTCCATTCATTATTCTAAAACCTCCTTAGTCCCATTCCGGATAACTGTGTTGCTGGAGCCTATCCCACCCACTGTTGGGCATAGACGGGGTTCACTCTGAATGGTTAGTCAGTCCATCGCAGTACAGTTCCTGACTGTTGAAACACTTTCATCTGATCACTGCTGTAAAAGGTCCATGTGTTACTCATATATCCCATTTTGATTAGTTTGGTGAGTCTTCGCCAAACAACAAGATTAGTGTACAAAACTTGATTGATTACTGTGGGAAGATGTTCAGCCCACACACAGGACTCAAACCCGCAATCCTTAGCTTAGGAGACCACTCACTGGGGCCCACAAATACTGCTACTTGACCTGTTTTTGTTGTTGTGTTGGCCCTAGGGCCCTTATCCAGGGGGTTAGTGGGGCTTAACCTTCTGTTATTACAACAAAAATGGATGTAGGTTGTACTGTTATTGAATGAGAATCAGTCATGGTGGCCTAATGGATGTTGTCATGGTAAGCCAAGCAATGGTTCATCGAATTGATTTATAACTGGGGTTTCAGGTTTTAGTGTTACGTTTTTAAGCTAATTTTTGGCACTTCTATCTTATATTGGGATTTTTAAATTACTATAAGAGATTTGTGACATTCTAGGAAACAATGAATCATCTTTTTCTCTGAAATTTGTTCTATATATTTTAAAATTATGTTATTAGATTTCAGAGTTTTACAGGCGGAACTGGACTAGTAAAAAGTATTGAGCCATTTATGTATCAAAGGTCTTGTCGTTTTTGATGGAGAAACTGCTTGTAAATGATTGGCAATCTGATAAAGCACACTTCGGATGGTTGTACAACTGAAAAACAACTCCCATGGCGCTGTGGAAACGCTGTAAAATCAGAGTGGTTCAAGTGTAACTTCCTTTTTTGTGATTTATACGTGGCGTTTTACAAAGAAAGAGCAAACAAGTCAGCCAAGCTGTTATGTTTACTCAACATTTCATGTAAGCTAAACGTGCATTAGCCTGAACTAGCAATACAGTTCTTTGCTAAGACTAGTCAACAATTGCATTACACGTGAATGTTTTTAATCCTTGTTCAAATAATTCGCTTACTAATGTAATGTGGCCTCCTTATCAGTTAACCAGGGAACCTGGTTAGCCGTTGTCACTTTAGTTTTCAAACTAGCTTCAAATAATAAGCAAAAATTCTATTGCTACGCTACATCATGTGGGGCGCCACAGCAGAGCCTGACAAGAATTAGGCATCGGTGGTTCTGCAATCACTGTAATTGATTGGTTTGTTGGGACTTAAATTCGAGATTGATGCCTGTATGGAAATTTGTGCAAGCAATTCTTGACACGCAGGACTATCTTAGCTTAAGCTTTAGATTTCCTTTCAACAGTGAAAGTGTGTCATTATGAGACTTTCATCCAGTGAACTGTAAGCTAGTGTGGTAAAGTCCAGCCAGTGTGTCAGCCTAAAGTTCAGTAAGGTTCATTTAAGCAGAGTCACACTGGCAGGCTTATACGAAGGGCCAGTCATGTGGCTTTCATGCTTCAGCTGGACTCTGCTTGGAAAAAAAAACTAAAACCTCACGCAGATTAGAACAAATTAAAACTTGATTTTTGACAACTTCGCTTCAGCACAAACTAGAACGATCCTGGAAAACAGAGAACGGTTCTGTACTTTAAGAGAGAACCAGTCCAGGCATCAGAGAGTAACTGAGATGGGCCCAGTTTGTTCTTTAAAGTTAGGCCTCACAGAAAACTTGACCAGTTGACAACTTGACATTTTGAGCAAATAAACAGATCAAATGTCACAAATACAAAGTTCATTTTTTGATTCATATTTGACTTTAAGAAACAAATCAAAGTAACAGAAGGCAAATGTAAAATTGAGATTCAGATAATATTAATCTTTTTTTAATGAATTTAGTAAAATACATTTGTGTAAATAAGTAAACAAATTTTAAAGCTCTCAAAGTGTTAAAACATACAAGCTAATTTTTAAAAAATAAGTAAAAAAAAAAAAATTATTAGCGCTGATAGAAATTGACACAAAAATGTGAAAATAATCTCGTAATTACTGTAATTTTTGCACTATAAGGCTTACTTAAAATCCTTCATTTTTTTCTATGAACAACAGATTACCTTATAATGTAAAGCGCCTTACATAGAAATTAATTCTTGTTCCAGGATTGTTGGACAAGGAGTGAACTGTATAAGTCAATTTGAGTTATCTGTCTCTCTTTTCTTTTGTTGCTATTTTTGAATTTGCTAACGTGGCTAACATGTATTTTTTTGTACGTGTTACTAACAAGGTTGGAAGTTAGCATAGTCACAGTAGCGTTTGTATTAGCGTTATCAGTCTCTTCTTTACGTGTTACTAACAAGGTTGGGAGTTACAGGTAGTGGGACTACGCTAACACGTCTAATATGGCTAACTTAGCGTGTTACAGACAAGTTCTAGAACTCTAAAACTCGATTCTAATCAAGTCGAAAAATTGACTTCATATTTATATATTTATATATGTGTATATAGTACGTGACTATGCCATAAGCTAGATAATGCCCTTCAAGGTGTCCATTGTCAGAATAGAATGGACTTAGCAGTAGAAACTGTCCGACATCTTCATTTCTGATTAATAGAATCTCTTACATGAAAACTACTACTATTTGAGTACATTTTGATAATGTATGTGCTTCCAATGATATGAGAGATATAATCTCACATCTCATTGATATACTCCATTGTAAAATTTACTGTTGATGAAAAACTTCATGCTGTCATTTTTTTAGAACATAACGAGGTTCTTTACATCTATGTCATGACCCGTCTTCCCTTACATTTTCTATCATAAAAGTAAAAGTTTTACTTGTTATTGTTTTCTCCTGTAGCTTCAGAAGAATGGCCCCGATGGTAAGAAACAAGGGTTCGCCAACTTTGCCTACGAGTTCAGCAGCCAGAGTGAGCTTTGCACTCCACCTAAAGTGAACTCCACCGCTACGTTCAAACTCCTCGGACTCTCGCCTGTGCTGCAGGCCGTGGAAACGAAGCTTGCTGCTTTAGACGGAGTCCTCGCCGTCACCTGGCTAATCCCTCACGCTTTGGTACAGGTGGACTTTAATTCCTCAGTGACGACAACCAAAGAGATCGCCGAACAGCTGCGGGTGCTGGGGTGCACCGTGGAGGCGGCGGTGCAGATGAAAGTGGACGGCATGCACTGCCAGTCCTGCGTGCAGTCCATAGAGGGACATATTGGAGAGCTTCCAGGGGTTTTACAGATTCGGGTGTCGCTTGAGGAAGGTGTAGCAGCGGTTGTGTTTCAGCCTTTTGTCATAACACAACAGGATCTGCGAGAAATGATTGAGGACATGGGGTTCACCGCTACTTTGATGTCAAATGAAACATCCAGTGGAGATCTGAGCTTCTGGCAGAGGGACCTGAACATGTCTGTACAGACTACAACCATCTGGATCGCTGGGATGAGCTGCAGCTCCTGTGTGCAGTCCATAGAGGGCAGAGTCTCTCAAATGCGTGGAGTAAAGTCTGTAGTTGTGTCCCTAAAAGAGGAGAAAGGAACAATAAGCTTTGATCCCATGCTGACGGAGCCAGAGCAGCTAAGAGTAGCAATCGAGGACATGGGCTTTGATGCATCACTCAAAGGTAAGGGTCGTCCACTCTTTCAGTTCAGGTCCAATTCTCAACCAATGCTTCTGAACAAAGAAAACAAAGTCTTTGAACCAATCTTGTCCAGAAAAGTTCACTGTGCCCAAATGGTCAATCTTAATCAGTCCTACAGTCTCTTTCCCTACAATGTATTACCACATTTTTTGGACCGTATAATTCGCTACGTCTTATCTAAGAATTCTACATCGGGGCTGGCAAACGCTGGTCCTAGAGAGCTACAATCCTGCCTGGTTTCCAGTTCTCCTTTCTGCTGATAAACTGACTCCACATTTTGATTAACTGAACAATTGACTGACTGGTTTAAGTAGCTAGCTAAGTAAACACCATTTACCGTATATGAGCCTAAAACTGTAATACAGATTTGTTCATGCCTCCAAATGTGAAAAGACCTCACCCCAGATGGGACTTGAACCCACAATCCCTGGCTTAGGAGGCCAGTGCCTTATCCATTAGGCCACTGGGGCTTTTGACCATGAGGCTATGCTTTTGCATTGACATTTCACAATTGTTGCAGAAACTTTTCTGTAGGTTCTACAATTCCTCATTACATCCATTGTCTAAACTTGCTTAATCTTTCTCAGAGTCTTTTGGTTGCTGGAGCCTGTCCAAGCCACTGACTGGAAAAGGCGGGTAACACCCTGGACAGTTTGTCAGTTCATTCCAGGGTAGTTCCTCATTGTTGGTTAATCACCAATTTCTTAATGGTCAAAACCATTAACAAGTCAACAATTGGTTGATTCCAGTGTCTTTTACTGTAAAAGTTTCAAATCAGAAACCAATCATCCTGCTTGGATGAAAGATTCTAAAGTTAGATGGATGGTTACAACAGAATAAGATCAGTTAATGGTTTTCTGTTGTGTGAAACCCTTAATGCAGTTTTGTTCATGGCTCCAACTATGAAAAGTTTCCACCCCAGATGGGACTTGAACCCACAATCCCTGGCTTAGGAGGCCAGTGCCTTATCCATTAGGCCACTGGGGCTTGTGTGCTGGTTCTACATTTCCTCATTCCATCCCTGATCTAAACTCACTCCTTCACTGAGTCTTGTGGTTGCTGGAGCCTATCCCAGCCACTATTGGGGAAAAGGCGTGATACACCCTTGACAGTTTGTCAGTCCATTCAAGGCCAGTTCCTCAGTGTTGTTCGATCCGCAACGGCTTAATGGTCTTGAAAAAAACACGTCAACCATTGGTTAATTCCAGTGTCTTTTACTGTAAAAGGTCCTAAACCCGGAAGTGATTATATTTGGTTGAGTTTATTGTAAGATTTTAAATGTAACATATTCTTATAGATGACTTTACCTCCTAACAAAACCATAAGCATACCTTGCTGCAGTTCTGGATTGGCACATGTAATGTGCAGAAGTCATATAAAGGTGGTACCACATTTACAACTGACCCGTGTTTCATAAGTCTGATTGGTTCCAGCTTTTCCAAAGAGTAACCTAATTCTACATAGACTGCTGTTGGGAGACTTTCACCCCAGATGGGAATCGAACCCACAATCCCTGGCTTAGGAGGCCAGTGCCTTATCCATTAGGCCACTGGGGCTTGTGAATGTTGATTTTTATATGGTCATTGTTCCTGTGGCCATTCTGTTACATTCATTCCATCCCTGATCTAAACTCACTCAATCCTTCTCGGAGTCTTGTGGTTGCTGGAGTTGTTTTAAAAGGCCCTAAACCCGGAAGTGATATATTTGGTTGAGTTTATTGTAAGATTTTAAATGTAACATATTCTGATAGATGACTTTACCTCCTAACAAAATGATAAGCATACCTTGCTGCAGTTCAGGATTGGCACAGCTAATGTGCACAAGTCACATAAAGGTAGTACCACATTTACAACGGATCCACCTGTCTGATTGGTTCCAACTTTTCCAAAAGAGTAGTCTCAGTCTACACATGTTGCTTTTGGGAGACTTCCACCCCAGATGGGACTTGAACCCACAATCCCTGGCTTAGGAGGCCAGTGCCTTATCCATTAGGCCACTGGGGCTTGTGAATGTCTCTTTGTATGTGGTTGTTCTTCCTGTGGCCATTCTGTTATAATAGTGGCAACCATGTTTGCCAGTTCTACAGTTTCTCATTCCATCCATTATCTAAACCAGGGATGGGCAACTCCAGGCCTCGAGGGCTTTCCAACATACCATGCTCTGGCATGTTCTAATCGGCTGGACACACCTGAACAAGGTAATCAGTCATGACTAGGGCTTGGATATCTGGAAATCATGCAGACACTGCGGCCCTCGAGGCCTGGAGTTGCCATCCCTGATCTAAACTTACTCAATCCTTCTCAGGGTCTTGTGGTTGCTGGAGCCTATCCAGCGACCACCAGATCAAACCATGATCAAACAAGATTCACCTAAAGTGTGGCGTTGATGGACAAAAAAAAGAACAATTTTTAGTCCTGGATCCAGAAAGTTTCCATCCTGCGTTTTTCACAGAATCAAATCATGTATGTTTGTAGTAATTCTGACCAAGTTATATTAGGTAGCACTATTGTTTTTTCTCTTTCTGAGCATCTCATGTCTCAGGTTTCTCATTTGGTCCTATGTTTTTATATGTTTTAAAGTAGATTTTGTATTTTTGTGTATTTGGAGTTTATTGACCAAACCAACAGACCGTCATATTGTGTTCTTTGTGTTTTTATCTTACCAAAAATAAACTTTTTAAATAATAGGTCTAGTCATTTTTGTCCAAATGTGAGCAACATTTGTTATTTCAGATTTTACACCCCACTCATGCAGTGCGTAACACACAAAACAAGTAATGCATCAAGTAACCCTATAAAGTAACTTTTCACTGAAGTGATCTAAGAGTTGGAAATAGCAGTATTCACTAGAGTCTGTAGAGATTTTGCTTATTTCACGTTATCTTAGCAGCCTTTGTTGAATTCCCCCGAGCCGCTCCTGTTAGTCTCATCTGTGGATTAGATGCTGTGCCGCCGTGGTGACAAGCTTTCAGGCGTCTGTTTGAATTCCAAGCTGAAACGATGACGGTTGCGCATGTAATTTGAATTCAGCCCATAGACCTTTGTTTAGACTGGGCGCCATGGAAACCACAAGAATGCTCTTCAGTCCGACTCAGGAATGGGGTTCTGAGAGGGTTTTCATGGGAAAATCTGCCAAAACTTGACATTTTCCACTCTTGTTTTTTAGCACTTTTGTTTTGAAGCTGTTTGTGGTGTTGATGTTGTCGCTTTCAGAGCCTGAATGGAGGATCCAGAACCATGAAAAGTCCAGGTCTGTAGATCCTTCCCTGACGCCACAGAGCAGAGCGGCCTTCAACCAATCCTCTGGACCCCAGACAAACCCTAACCATCCTAAGCTGGAGGTGAAGAAGTGCTTTGTGCTTGTGGCGGGGATGACCTGCGCCTCCTGTGTGACGAACATTGAGAAACATGTGCTGAAACACATAGGTGAGTTTGAGGAAAACGTCGATGAAGCTGTGAGGCGTGTTTGACGCTGTCCGTATGGTCCTCAGGGATTGTTTCAGTGTTGGTGTCGTTGATGGCCGGAAAGGCTGAGGTGAAGTACAACCCGGGGATCCTGAGCGCTCCTGCTGTCGCTCAGCTCATCCAGGACCTCGGCTTCGGTGCCAAACTTATTGAGGATAATGCAGGGGAACACGGGAAGCTGGACCTCATAGTGAGCCGGATTACCACTCTTAGAATAAGCGCTTTATGTAAAAAAACCAAAAATGATCTTTTTTTGCACCTGCAGATCACTGGGATGACGTGCTCATCGTGCGTGCACAAAATCGAGTCAAAGCTTGTCTCAACTAAAGGGATCCTCGGGGCTTCTGTGGCCCTGGCAACCAAGAAGGCGCAGATCCAGTTTGATAGTGAGATTCTGGGTCCACGGGACATAATCCGGATTATCCAGGTGTCCGTAATAAAACGACCTTTCTCCTAGTGTTTAGCGGTTGTGGTGTAACTTTACGCATGCTTCTCTTTGAAGAAACTTGGATTTGATGCAAGTTTGGAGAAAACAAGCTTCAAAAACAACGTTGATCACACAGAAGAAATCCGACAGCAAGTATTCCTTTTACACTTTCTTAAAACTCCCATAGTTCCTTGCTGTGTGTAGTACCTGTGACCTTGCATGTGAAGTGATGGCCTCCAAAGCAAGGGATTGTGGGTAAAAGTCTAATGAGTTTTTGTTTCCCAATCCCTTCTACATGTTTTTCAAAGACATCCACTTATTATCTCTTATTATTTATGGAACATAAAGACAACAAAATTTGGTGAGATTAATAAAGAATACATCAGCAATCCAAAATAGAATAGATATAGAACTCGATAAAAGACAGGCTGTCTTGTAATTTTGTAGTAATTGTTGGTTGCTATGGAAAATTTGGAAAAGTATTTAAACTTAGACATGAGAAAGAAGAAACAAATTAAAGTAAAACAAATTTAATGGTTGCTATGAGCTACAACATTATAGAAGGAAGCTACCAGTTGTCAAAAGACTTGTCATCAATAAGATTGGCATCAAGTGTGTTTAAAAAAGGGTAAAAAAATAGTTTTTATTGTATTTGTAGCCCATCAAACATGTTTTCTGTTTTTTAACCCTTAAACACCAGGGGTGTTGTCTGGGAAGACAAAATAACACTGTGTAACTATGTCAGCTAATCAGCTTGTATTTTGCAAACTCCGCAAACAGTCAAAGAGCTATGGTAGTTCAAAGAATGTCAACTCTGTAAATGGATGAAAAGCTTCTAGCACTGGAACATGACTCCAGGATAACTTTAATTATCAAGTACACTCTCCAGATGGGACTCAAACCCACAATCCCTGGTTCCGAAGGCCAGTGCCTTATCCATTAGGCCACTAGAGCTTATTGATGAATTTCTAATCTATTTCTAATCCTCAGATGGAGGAACTCCTTCCTGTTTAGTCTTGTTTTTGGTCTTCCTGTCATGGGTCTAATGGTCTACATGATGGTGATGGACACCCTACACCAGGAACACGGGGGGTCCATGCCTGAGGACCAAAACGTGGCGCCAGGGCTATCCCTCCTGAACCTGTTCTTTTTCCTGCTTTGTACACCTGTACAGGTGACCAGAAAACATCATCTCCTGGTTTTTTCCTGAGTCCTTTGGACTTTGGCTCTCACCAAAGACCTTGTTCCACCTGACAGTGAAACCTTCTGCCTCTCTACCCTCAGATTTTTGGTGGCCGTTACTTCTACATTCAGGCGTACCGCTCTTTAAAACACCACACAGCCAACATGGACGTCCTGATAGTTTTGGCCACCACCATCGCCTACATCTACTCCTGTGTGGTCCTCATCATCGCCATGGCGGAACGAGCCAGCCAGAGCCCGGTTACATTCTTTGACACGCCGCCGATGCTCTTTGTCTTTATTTCTTTGGGACGATGGCTGGAACACGTCGCAAAGGTAGGAAACCCCACCACCCCCAACCGAAAAAAAAAAAAGAATTTTTTTCATAAGGTCGACCGTGTAAGTCCAACCGGGAACTATTTTGACGATTTTAGAGTAAGACCTCGGAAGCTTTGGCTAAATTACTATCGCTGCAAGCCACAGACGCTACAGTGGTCACCATGGGACCAGATCACTCCATCCTCAGGTGAGTCTCAGAACCTGTAGAGAAACGCCAGCTTGCAATAGTCTGCGCTTACTCTGTGTCTCAGTGAGGAGCAGGTGATGGTGGAGCTGGTGCAGCGGGGCGACGTGGTAAAGATTGCCCCGGGAGGAAAATTTCCCGTCGACGGGAAGGTCATTGAGGGAAGCTCTATGGCCGACGAGTCTTTAATCACAGGTAGGATAAACGACGTGTTTTCTGACAAGGCGGAGGCACATTCTGTTGACTGTAGTTTTTTTGGTGAATTTGGGTTCCAGGTGAGCCAATGCCGGTTAGTAAGAAGGTGGGCAGTGTGGTAATCGCCGGCTCCATCAACGCTCACGGTTCCCTCCTGGTGGAGGCCACACATGTCGGCTCCGAAACCACTCTGTCTCAGATAGTTAAACTGGTGGAGGAAGCACAAACGTCAAAAGTAAGCAGTGCTGCCGGAATCCCAGAATTTGTGTCTTTGTGGAATACTAATAAGCTTTGTTCTCCTTCAGGCCCCTATCCAACAGTTTGCAGACAAACTCAGTGGTTACTTTGTGCCCTTTATTGTTTTTGTCTCCCTGCTGACGCTGGTAGCCTGGATGGCCATTGGGTTTGTCAACTTTACGATCGTGACGGAGCACTTCCCGGTATGTTTCAGTTTTGATGTGTTGTAGTCCCATTGGCCTTTTATTGAGGCGTCTGATTGGCCAGTTTGTAACTTCAAATACCATGAAAAAAATTAGGATTATCAAGAACATGTTAAAAACAAAGGGGCACAGGTAGAATTCTGACGAATAGAATGTTTGAGTTATAGCCGTTAATTTCTCTATAGAAGTCTATGAAATTTAGACTTCTTGGAACCACTTTCTGCTTAGAACATGGGGTGGTGGTGGTTGGAGGGGGGGCTCACTTGGTCTAATTCTTATATACAGTCAGTGGTCACATGGTACTGGGTCCTGGTGTCCAGTCTCTCTATGGTATGGTCCGCTTTGTATCCAAACCCTAGACTTAACAAAGCTAATGCTAGCTAAAGCAGCTGCTCAAACTTCTAAATCTCACAAAAGATAGTTAAAGTGACAAAATTAACAAAAACAAACGTCTTCGTAAACTCTGGTGCAGAAAAGAATCTGGAAGGAAAAAGGGTAAAAAAAATCTTTAACAAACAAAACCGTAGATTTATTGTTGTTCCCACACACCATATTATACATCTGTATAATATGCAGCAACTTTTTATAGAATATATAATATATAATAATATATATATAATTCATGTTTATTATGTTTAGATAAATACACTTTTAAGATTGTTTAATCTTTTTTTTTCCTTGGTTTTATTCACCACACCTAAAAACGAGACTGAAATTGGCCTCTGATTTTTGGCTTCCACTTTTATGACTTTTAAGTGGAAAAGTTAAGGGACCACTGATCTGTGGAACATCCACAAAAGCAATGCTACCAGCTAGTTTGACGTCACAAAGTCTTTGGCTTTGACTGGGTGTCAATTTTTTGGTGAACGGTCAACAACCTAAAAGAGTTGGCAGCCTGGAATGACCGGCATCTCTTCACAGGGTTACAACCAGAACATCTCCAAGGCGGAAGTTGTCATCCGCTTCGCCTTCCAGGCGTCCATCACCGTTCTGTCCATTGCCTGCCCCTGCTCTTTGGGGCTGGCGACCCCGACGGCTGTGATGGTGGGCACGGGGGTTGGCGCTCAGAATGGGATTCTCATCAAAGGAGGCGAGCCACTGGAGATGGCGCACAAGGCAAGGAACTCGCCCTGGAATGGGTTTCGATGACCAGCTTCGTCAGTTAAGTTAGAAGTCATTAGGTCTGTAACTCTCTAGTGATTGTGCTGAATGTGAGGAAAAAGTTAACCCTTTAACACTGGAGATGCTTTTTGGCATCTCGTTACTCTTCGACTGTTCACACAAATAATGTAAATGAGCTGATTCTGAGGAAAAGTCTGCGTCATAATAGTTTCAGTTGGTTCATGTTGATTCCATTAGTACTTCACTACTGTAAGGTAGTGCATATGAGCGCTAAGCTGCTTTTCTCCCCGACAAAATTAGCTGATTTATGTTATTAACGTTAGTGAGTTACTACCATTAAGTTGTGCATATCAGTGCAAAGCTGCTTTTCTCTTGACAGAATTAGCTGTCTTACACTTTAACACTTCACCACTGTAAAGTGTTGCATTATCAGCGTAAAGCATCAAAATGATCAGACTTATGTTAATTACGTCAACACAACACAACACAAAGTGTTGAATGTGAGCGCCGCTCGTCTCTGCTTCAGAATCCCCCCAGTATGACGTTAATTGTATAGACAAAAAAAATCACGATCATTCTTAGAATGTTGACAACTAAAATGAAGGAAAAAAGTATTTATACAAAGATTTAAAACATCTACTGACCTCTATTCCTGTGTGGTCATTTCCTGTCCGCTGATGACCCCTTGTGGCAGCTGATAAAACTGCTAGTTCACTGAAATAATAACATCTGCCTCTAAAAAGAGTGAAACCTGAGAAATGTCTTCTCCAGATCAACGTGGTGATGTTTGATAAGACCGGAACGATCACCAACGGCGTGCCGCAGGTGACCCGCGTTTTGGTGCTGTGGGAAATGGCCCGCATGCCTCTGAGGCAGATCCTGGCTGTTGTGGGAACAGCGGAGGCCAGCAGCGAGCACCCGCTGGGCGTGGCGGTCACCAAACACTGTAAAGAAGTGAGGCTCCCGCTAGTCTGCCTTTTAGGCCCCCTGCTAAGTCTGAACAGCGAATGAAACCAGTCTGGAATCCTCAGGCGCTGGGCTCGGACGTGATGGGGTTCTGCCAGGACTTCCAGGCAGTGCCGGGATGTGGAATCAGCTGCAGAGTCTCCAATGTGGACCATCTGCTGCAGCAGCAGAGCAGTGAGAGCTTCCTGCTGCCGGGAGCCGCCACAGAGGAAAGCAGCCTGCTGTGTGCCGCAGAGGCGCCCCCTACAGGTGAAACCGCACAACAGTTGCTAGTTTTTATTCATAATTTTTAGTGGACTCTTAATGTGAAATTTTTTATGGCCAACAGGTTTGCCTTTCTATCTTTTTTTTAATGTTTTGCTCCAAAATTAGATTTAAAAATCAGAAATTGCACCACTAGGTGGCAGCGTGGGCACTAAGGAATAAATATATTCAAACTAGGTTTGTTTTTAAAAAAATTAAACTTTATTTTTTTTACTGAAGCAAATTTCAAGAGAAATGTTTTACGACTTGTAAAAACTTAGATAAAAAATAGAGATTTCATCCCAAAATGTTCCAATTTAAAAGCCAGATTTGAATAAAACAAGATTGAACATGTAAACAAATTCACATATTATGATGTCTGTATAGTATGAAAAATGTTTAATAATAAAAAAATGTCAGAAAAATGAGAAAAAGTCGTGGTATTAATACAGTTTGAGTGTGTTATAACCACAGAAAGGCCAAAAATGAAGGTAAATCCTGAAAAGAATGGGTATGTTTGGGTGCTTTGGATCATATTTTTGTTTTTTTGTGCTCAGTGGGCGGAGCCTCTCACTTGGTCCTGATCGGGAACCGGGAGTGGATGAGGAGGAACGGCCACCACATCAAAGCAGACGTGGATGCAGCCATGTCGAGCCACGAAACCAAAGGGCAGACCGCCGTGCTGGTGGCCATAGACGGTGAGAAGAGACCAGTTCGTTGTTATGGCAACGTTACTTCTGTTGTCATTCAATGGTTCGGGAAACTCACACCTCTGCTGCCATCCATACAACCAATATTCCAAACCGGCTCAATTGCTTTCGGGGTCATGCCGTTGCTGGAGCCTATCCTAACTACTGTTTGGCGGGTACACCCTGGATAGATCGTCAGTCCATCACAAGGCCACACGGCATGTTGGGTAGTTGCGGAGAGAACTTTTTGTCTACGTTTACACTGCCCTCAGAAACGCATGTTCAACAGAACATTTCCATTAAAAAGTCTACGTAAACGCACGTAAACATGCGTTTTGGGCTTCCACGTTGCTTTTATGCATCGTTACGCAGGTTTCTACGACTATTTTCGGGCAATGGGTAGAAAAAGTGCAGCCTTTAAACGCACGTTGAAAGTTAAACCAGTTGACCCAATCAGGGACTCTGATTGAGTAATGATTTATGGTTGGCGTCCCTTTAGATTCACGGAAGTATCAACCATTTGAAATTGATCATGAAGGAGAAATTCATAATTGTGGTGTCATTTCCCACCACACAGTCAAAGTTAGATGTTTTTTCCTCTTGTTTTGGCTTAAATCTGGTCACGTGTTCCCGGCAGGCGTTCTGTGTGCGATGATAGCCATTGCAGACACGGTGAAACCAGAGTCGGCTCTGGCGGTGCACACGCTCTACAGCATGGGCGTGGAGGTGGTTATGATGACCGGGGACAACAAGTGTACGGCCAAAGCCATCGCGGCACAGGTAAGACACTAATGGAAAGGGGGCGGGAGGCTTTAAAGCACCAGGTACGGTTATACACGCATGTAGAAATAACTCCGGATGGGCGATCGATGCCGCTGACAATTAAAACATGGATGGCGAAAATAATGCTCAGAGAAAGTGGGCGGGACTAAGTGAAGTTGAAATCTCACTTAGTTCCACTTCACTGCCAATCAAAATGTGATGCTCCAGTAATGCATTTGGCAAAAAGCTTTTTTTTAAAAGCGTCATCAAGCTATGGAACTATCCTGAACGATACAGTCTTCAGAGATATTTTCCCCAAGTATGTGCATATTTAAGTTTATGAACAAGATAAAATAAATAGATCAAAAAGATTCATGAAACTAGATTTTATATTTGTTCATTTTTGGTGTGAAATCTATCATTTGAACATGGGAGTCAATGGAGAAATGCTCTAATCTGATCCCCGGCTCATTAGTCAATCTGCGATAGACATTTTTTTGTAGATTTGGGCTTAATTTCACTACGTAATGCTGTAGGCGTTGGTAAAAGTCGGTTGTGTGATTCCAGGTGGGCATCAGGAAGGTTTTTGCAGAGGTTTTGCCGTCGCACAAAGTGGCGAAAGTGCAGGAGCTGCAGGAGCGAGGCTTGAGAGTGGCCATGGTGGGAGACGGCATCAACGACTCGCCCGCCCTGGCCTGCGCTGACGTTGGCATTGCCATTGGAACTGGGACCGACGTGGCCATTGAGGCAGCCGACATCGTCCTGATCCGAGTGGGTAACGGTCTGCGGGAAAGGCGCGGCAGAGTCTTTGAAGGGTGTGGTCTGAGCAGCCTCTCTTTCTGCAGAACAACCTGCTGGACGTGGTAGCCAGCATCGAACTGTCCAAGAAGACGGTGCGCCGCATTCGGATCAACTTTGTCTTTGCTCTCATCTACAACCTTCTAGGCATTCCAATCGCTGCAGGTGAAACTTCAATTATATCAATTATAAGTCCAGATATTTCATCAACTGACGTAAACGATCGTTAGACACTATGAGCCAAAAGTGTTCTCACGCTAAGCTAGCTTAGCAGACAATTCCGAAATGCCAAAAAAACTCAATTTATTCGAGTAAATTGTTGTGTTTGTCTAAATTAATGAAAAAAGTATCAGTGAGTTCGTAAAAAGGGAAAACTATAATAACTGTCAAAGCAAATAGTTGGCTTAAACACAAACCTGCTGAAAGGAGAGATTCTATAGCTTCCAGTTCTGTCTGGATGATCACTATGTGCTGAGGAATGACTAGACTGGAAGCTAAAGGAAATCTGAGTTCGCTGTGTTCTCTCGTTAGCTAAATGTCAGCGTGTCATCAACCATCTTGTGTTTGTGTTGTGCTACGTTCACACCAGGCTCGGAAACGCCCGTTCAAGCGTCCATTTCCAATGAAAAGTCTATGTAAACGTGCGCACGTGCATTTCAAGCTTCCTCATGCAAACCTCTCACGTTCTTGTGTAGCTACTTAAGTTTCTAACGCGCCGCTATTGAAGGCAGGTAAACCAGTTGACCAAACGGGGATTCAGATTTGGCAGCAACGCTCAGGCAGCGTCTTTTTGAAAATTGATCATTAAGGAGAAATTAGTCATTGTGGTTTGTGTCCGTCTGGAATTCTATGACACCAAGACTGTTATATATCAGAATAAAGCTGCGAAAGAAAAAGCCAGGAGGAAAAGTCGCAAAATTTGCACCACTTTGACATGTCGCACCAAGCAAATGCATCCAGTAATGACGGTCCAGTGTGAACGCCATATGCTAAAAGCGCGTTCAAGAATGCACTTCACATTCCCGTTGCGTAGTACAGTTACTCAGCATTTCCAAACGCAATCCTGGTCCAAGTTACAATCAACCATTGACTGTATATGAGAAGTGGACTGAGTGACTCCTCCCCCATTACTCGGCTACATGTTTCTATGGCAGCGACTCATATTAGCTGTTTGTTTTTCTATAGAAGTCTTTTAATACCGGCTGGTGGGTACTTCCTGTTTGGAATGCCATGGGGGCGGGGGTCACTCACTCCAGTTTTCATATACAGTCAATGTATGTCAGTGAATGCAGTAAAATAAAATATGAGTAATCGTAATGACAAAAACGTATGAAAACATTGTAAAGGTTTCATAATAAAGTCAGTTGGGATCTGTCTTTTTTCTTTCAAATGAAAACGGTTCATTTATTTTTACTGGATTCACATAAAACAAAGAACTATTCTGTTGTTGGCGCTGAAAATGAGGGCGGAGCAAAGCATCTCAGACGTGTGTCGGTGCATCCTCAGGTGTCTTCATGCCCGTCGGGCTGGTGCTTCAACCGTGGATGGGCTCGGCAGCGATGGCCGCCTCGTCGGTGTCTGTGGTTCTGTCTTCTCTTCTGCTGAAGATGTGCGTTTGTTCACTTTTTCAAATTTCTGCCAACATTGCAATTGAGAAAAAAGATTTTAAAAAAGCTATTTTCTCATGAAATATTTCTTAGGAATTTTATTTTGTTAAATTAGGAGGCTTTTTAAAATGAATTTTAAAAAAATATGAAGTGAAAAAGCTTAAACCAGTGGAATTATGGGAATTTTTTAAATCATTTTTTTGGTCAGAAAATAAATTATTGACTGAAGTAATTTGATGAAATCGCCTGATAAACGAAGACTCCGGTCTGGATCTGGGAGGTTAACGAACTCGTCTTCCTGCAGGTATCGCAAAACCTCGGCGGAGTCGTACGAGTCGCGTGCAAGGAGTCACATGAGGAGCCTGGGCTCCTCCCAGATCAGTGCACATTTGGGTCTGGACGGCCGGCGCTCCCCACAGGCGGCTCGGCAACAGCTGGACCCCACCGCCATGGCGGCAGCCCCAAAACCAAACCGCCACCAAAGCAAAGAGAACCGGGAGGTGTTGTGACGGGGAAGACGAGAGCGAGCGGCTCTCCGGTTTACCAAAACGCACATTCGTGTAAATAGATGAAGGAAATTTTATTTTGATAAAAATGACGGCATTTCTGTTAAAAACACTCCACGATTCATCCTAAAGCTGCTGTGCAGTTTTGGTTTTTTCTGATAAATCCGTTCAATGGAGGTTCCCGGTGATAAAAACTTTTTTTTTTTTTTTTGGTTTTAATTCTTAAAGTTTTAATCTGTGAATGAAGATGGAATAAAAGCAGAAAAGGGCAGGATTTCTTTTTTTTTTTTCTTTTGCATTAGTCGCCTGTCAGTGGTAATTAATGAGGAACATTCATCAAACCGCCTCACACAGGGATTCTATAGTTACCCACCAAGAACAAGGTTATTCATTCCTGAATACATTTATAGACTAAAGCCTCACCAGTGGGACTCGTCTGCCATGTCCTTTTTAGTTTTACAGTCATTTGACATTATTAATAGGATTCATTTGACATGTTCTGACAGGTCAGATAAGGATTCATTAGACAGACTTTAGACTTCTGGGAATGGGACTTTTATTGTGAATCTTAACCTTTATACCACTGTGCTGCTCTTTTATTTTCTCAACTTTAATATGTTTTATTTAGTTACTTTAGAAAGAAGCACATTTGTTTTGTTTTTTTTTATATTTAGTCATTTTATAAATTTAAAAAATGAAAACTTTAAAGGTGAATCAGCTACTTTAAATAAAAATTGTATGGACCGCAGACGCTACCCCCCCCCCCCCCCCCCCCCCCCTTGACCTGCCCTCCCTCTCCCACTTCTGCCTCTGCCACCCTGTGTGTTAGAAATTGATAAAAAAAAAAAAAAAAAAGAACAATTCAAAATGGCGGCTTTCTGTTGGTTTTATCTCCATAGCAACCATTTAATTTTTTGGTTGCGTGGAGGTGACAAACAGGTCTATTTCATTTTCAGAAAAATTGTCAAAAGTACATTTTTAGATTTCCTTGGCAACTGTTGTTGTTTTTTTTTTTTTGTCAACCATGCCCACATTCCTGATATTTTCATTTCATATTTCATATTCAGCTGAAGCCAGAAATGCACGCAATACATTTTCACAATATTCTGGGAAAATAATGCACAAGCAACAGGGTAACGTGACCTTTGCGAGCTTGCCACACAAATGCCTTTCAAGGTCTACAACTTCTGACTGCAATATTTTTTCCCAAGCAGCTGGAGGAGTTAGCAGGCGCTAAATTAAAATCCATTAGAGGAGTATACATTTGTAGCTGGTACTAAACAACGTTTTTATTCTTTTAATTTAAGATGGCGGCCTCGTCCAAGGTTAACATAGACTTAACCTGGCAGTGTGCGTGACATTTTTATGAAGATCGCACAAACAAAAGTTTCCATTTCACGCTTAAACACAAAATGCTCACCAAGCCTAACAAAATGTGGCCATCCCATAAGAATTTCAAAACTTCCGTTGGATACCGGTCGACTTGTGTCTTGGTTTCGTTTGTGGATTTTGAAAAAAAAAAACGGAGCCCCCAAAATAGAGTTCAGCTGCATTTTTTTGACGGTTTTGTCCGCTGTGATGTCATCCATTTACATTATTTTTTGGGGGTGGAGTCATTTTACTATGTCCAAATTTCATTTTCAACGGGAACTGGTGCCTGCTCATTTGGTGAGTTTATAACGGTGGTATAACTGATGCTCTGTTCTGCTGCTGTTCCCGTTAGAGGACTGGTCTGTGATTGGGTCAATACTGGGTTTGCTAGCATCTACTAACTGCTTGGCTATGTCCGAAGTCCCGCAGTTGTCCTTAACCCCTAACAGACTTTACATTGCTGGACTTTCCAGCGTTTTGGAACACATGTGACTCCCTCTCCTCATGTCAAATGCAGTTTTAGTTCTTCCTGGATTGGCGTGATGGTTTTGGTTTAATCCGTCCTTTGACCTTTAGCTCAGTTAACCCTGTCAACATAAAAGCGCCCAGAAGAGCACTGTTCCTTAGAGTTGTGATTTTAATAAAAACTGTGGAAAAGTTTCCCCCTTCATAAGGGCCTTAGGTTGTTTGAACATTAACAAATATAACTCGCAGCCGTGAACCCGAAAACCCCCGAGAGCCAATTTCTCTGCAAAGCCGACGATCTGAGTCAGCAGCAGCTGAGGCGGGGAAGATGAAGTGTTCCCAGAACCAGTCCCAGAAGGACTTTGTTTAGCAAAGGCACTCCTCTGGTGCACTTGTTTGGAGCTTTCTGTTGAGAGGGCAGACAAGTTTCAGAGATGCTGCAACTTTTTCAAAATAAAAGCCCCAGCCGCTGGTACAACCTCAAAGTCGTCCAAGAAGTTTCAGAAGTAACTTTACTCAGAGTACTTCAGACGTAATCTGGTTTCATCTGCAGTAAAAGCTTTTGGTTGTTTGGGAAAAAGCTACTTAATTTTCTTTTCCGTGACCTTAAAAACGGGCCACATAATGTTGAAAATCAACAAAAATAAAAATACACAGTATTTTTCAAAGTAAAAGCCTAAAAATCAATATTTTTTTTAGAAAAGGAGAAGAATTTTAAGAGTTTTTTTTTTTTTCTCAAGGTAACAAATTAAACTGCAGCTTTTGTCTTTAAGTCGTTATCTGTAGGACCTGAAATATTTTTGTTTTCCCAAGATAATTGTTCTTATTTATTTCAGCACATTTTTTCAGCTTGACTTTTTTTTTTTAAGTCAGCTTTGTTTTTAGAATATAAAGACCAAATAACTTGTTAAGAAACAAGAGTCTTGTCTTCTACGCTGTAAACACACAAAAAACGTTTTTTTTCTCTAAAGATAACAACCTTATTTATTGTTAAGGAGATAACTTTTTTATGGAGATATCCAAATAAAATTACTGCTTTTTTCATGAGGAAAAAAGAATCATGAAGCTGTTATCTCAAGAAAAAAAATAAATTGTTGTTTACTTGGGATAAAATGATCTCAATTTTTATCTCTTATTCTTATTCTTGCAGCTGACTGTACAGTTGGAGCCAGGCTAATGTTTTTTCTGAAAATAGGAAAGTTGCTTCTTACCAACTAGTTTATTTCTACCAAATTTCCATCTGGGTTAGACCACGGCTAAAGCAATCAGTAAGTTGATCAGTTATTGGTTGATTCTGTACTGTAACGGTTTGTTTTTTTTTATCTCCAAAAAACGGAAACATTTTCATCAAGATTTTGACTTGATTATTCATTTTTCTAAAGAAAACAAGCTTCAGTTTTTAATTCCTGCTTAAAAAGTTGTTATCTTCTAATAACCAGTTATTTCATCGTTATCTCAAGAAAAGAAACAAAAAAAACACACACATGCTAGCAGGTGTGGACATTCTTGACTTTCTTATGATAATGATTTATTTTGCAATATTCTTTTGCATATTTTTGCATAGATAATACAGAGCACATTTTAAGTAAAACACATGTAATATAAATGAAACAGCTAAATTCATTTTAATTTCTGGACATTGAACACACTGAAAACCCAGTTTATTTGAATAAATATGTACGCAAGTTAGCATTTTCAAAATCTGACTGAATTGTCAATTCATTTATTATTAATTACAAAATATTTTAAATGAATATTCATAAGGGTCTTAACAACTATCATATTATTTATCCTTTTTAGAATCACTATTTCATTGTCATTTTAAGCTAAATAATGGTAACGACACTTATAAGGTGTTCGGGTCAAAATTGACCCCTTTCCACATTTGAAAACGGGTCATTTCTGACCCGAACACCATACAAGTGAGAAAAGACTTTTTGTGGTAAAATGTTTGCATTTTAGATTATTATATTCATAATTGTATTCATAAAACTATACGTTTTTAAAAGGTAAAAGTTCTTTTATCGTTTAGGCTTGTTGAAAACTTTAGGAACGTCTGCAGATTTCAAAACCCAAAACAGAAACTTCTTTTATCTGACCTTCCTTCATCTTTCTCCTTCCTCGCAGAAGCACATTTCCAGTGATTTATATCTGTGGGTTTCTGCTGGGCTGAGCATCACTTCACGTTGTTTCGCCCACAAAGCCCCCAGTGCAACACAAGCTGGTGAATTAATCCTCCTATTTTCTCCTCAGCCTGAATCCAAACATTAAATGAAAAGAAGCAAAATGTTGGAAAAAAAGCAGAGAAGGCCGTCTTTTATTTGTCTTTCGAGATGTAGCATCAGTTCAAGGCCTGTCTCATTACCATTCACTTCCTGTGCGGTTTGGGAAAACAGACTGTCACCACCAGAGATTGTGTGATCAATGAACAGTCCGACGAGAGGAGTTCGCATTCATCACGTTTGGTTTGTGTCTCTATTTGTGTGTCATTGTGCGTCTGGCTGCTTGATTCATTGTCAGTCTTCTAAAGAAAAAGCTTTTGGAAAAACGCAAAACATATTTGGTTGTTTTCAACCCGTGTGACCCGAATGCCACTTACGTCCAAAAAAAAAACAAAAAAAACCACAAGTGATACAAACCATAAAAACCGACAAATCTGTTCTGTTAACTCACTTCTGACTTTTTATTGAAATAAAATATTTTAACAAAGAAAAAGATCAAAAACAGTGTTTTGTGTGCGGGTCAAAAACAGCATTGTGAATTATCAAGTTCCGATAAATAAAATTTGTTTTTTCAGGGTGTCTTTTGAGCATAAAACAATGTAGCTTGTAGCTAGTAAGCTAAAAGTAGAATAAATAATAGCACTAGCAAGCAAAAGAATAAAAGCGAAATCATCATATTTTTAAAAAAAAGAAAATATTTCTCATTATGCAAAGTGATTTACATACTTTATTTTATTTTATGTATTTTTCTTTTTAAAAAAAGTTCACTAAAAGCTAAGCTAAGAGTAGACTTGCTAAAAAAAAAACCCTGCTAATTGTAAAAACTAAAAGCACAAGCTAACCAGACCTATTGCACATAAGCCTGTAGTTCACCATCATTCCACTAGGGGCAATAGAAAGACTTAAACTGGTCATTCACTTTATGGCGGGAAAATTTTTGGTAGTTTCCACTTTAAACTTTAAACCATCAGATGAATCTTTTCAATATTTTCATGTTAAACGTAACACAAAAAGTTGAGTTTATAAGTCAGCAGAATAATTTAAACTTAGAGCCCCTTCCCCCGGACCCCCACACGACCCCCAACCCCCTCTCACACCTCCCACTCCCTTAAAACTGTCAACACATCACAATGTTTACGAAATAACGTAAACCAGCAACTTCTGACAAACAAAAGCAGCTTTGCCACAATATGCAAAAGTTTACACTTGTGAAGTGTTTATGCAATTATCGTAAACCAATTAATTCTTATGTGAAGAAAAGCAGCTTTCTGCTGATATGTAGCAATTTATGTTAGTTAATCAAAAAAACTGTTTAATAACGTAAATTGCAGATCCACTTTACATTAGTAAAGCTAACTACGCTTCCATGTAAAAATTTGCTTCTCAAAACGGCTTTCTTTTCTTCTGAATCCGTTGGAATTTTGTCAAAGTTTGAAAAACGATGGTAGTTCAGTGTTTTTGCAGCAACATCTTCAGTGTTTAAGCCATTCTGGATAAAAATGTTATTACCTGATAAGAGCCCCTGTTAGATTGCAGGTCTTGCTTCAGAAAACGCTTTGATAATTTAGTCTTTTTAAGTCATAATGTTGCACCAAACGCAGTTTTGAATTTAAATAGTTGGTCCTGTGCATTAACGTCACTAATTCAAAGAATCATTTACAAAAAGATAAAAGCCACCAGTTTTCAATGTTTTCATTTTCTATTTCCCCCCAAATTTTCAGCTGGCTTAATTACAAAGTTCAAGTTACATTTAGAAAATACAAAGAGACAAATGTGGCGGCAATTTCTGCTGGGATGGAAGTGAACTTAGACTGCTACAAAATGAAAATGACCTCGTAGGAAAAAAAATGCAACGTTTTTTTGAAGTTCTTTCTTCTATAAAGTGAGTGGAAAAGTGGAAGCAGATATTGCAGCTTTGGGCTTACAGAACACCGGCACACAGAGGGCAATCTGGAAACAAAGGTCAGGTCAGAAACTGCTCATTTGCAGACAATGACACACAGTGACCACAAACCCACTGGAGAGTTCTTCTGCATCGATGTGTGTCAGAGGCCTCAGTTAGTGGCTGAAAACACAGAAAATTGTCATTGAGTCAAAGTTAATTTCAAACTTCAAGCTTGCTGTAGGTCATGTGCAGCTTTTGGTGTCTGTAAGTCAATCCTACATTTTTCCTCAAATTTCACCACAATCTTTTTGCAGCACATTGACTGGCATTTGTGCCTTTGGGTTTTCGGACTGTAAACACGTGTAAAAAGCAGGAAGAGGGCGCCAACAGTCACAAATTCTCTTTAAAACCCTTGCAGGACCCCTGATTGGTTGATGCAGTTCACCGTGGCAAGACCTCAGATCGCGTCTTTACGTTGACTTAGCATTGAAACTTGATACCCCTGCGGCGCCCGGCGCGTCCCATGTTCATGTTCCCAGTCCTCTGCATGTGTCTCGCTCCTGTTGTAAACTTTCAGGCAATGTAACCGGAACTTCTTTTTTAGGTATCCATTATCATTTATTAATAATCAGAATCAGTTTTAACAGTAATCGTGGTGTAATTAGGCATCGCTGACAACATTAGAGGCTCATTTAGAAACCTCTTTTAGTTTTTTAATCATCTATAAAGGAGTTCCCTCGAGTTGGACTGGTTTAAACACATTTATCTCCAAAGAAATGTCTCCTCATTCTTGCTTTTTCTTCTCCTGTCCTCAAACCAAACTCCTACTATAACCTCTTTTGCCCTCTCTGTGACCGACACCAGGACAGATTTGACAGGAAATGACATCACGACAAACTCAGCAACTGCATGAGTGACCGGTAACAAGATTAATCCCCGACCTTAACATCATTAACGCGTCTTAGCGCGGCTGAACACTACGTACGGCGCGAGGAATATAGTCCTTCCAGAATTGTGCTGACACAGGAAACCAGAAGTGGATCAATTTAAAATGTTCACTCAGGTATGACATCCTTTACAGCGGCTGCCTGTGGAGGTGACTTGGGTAAACTAATTTTTTCTTTTTTTTTGGTTCTGTGGATGTGTTCTCACGAATGCATCATATTTTATTAAGCTTCAGTTGCTTCAGAATAGATTCCCTTTAGGCCCGGCCCGTGACTGCAGCCGCTGATAAGAGCGAGACTACAACTGCATTGTATAAACATTCATCACCTGACATTTCCTATTAACTGAAGGTCACTGTGAACACAGGCAGACACCTGGTGACTGTGGGACCTTCAGGTATTCTGAGAACGCGCCTCGCCATCTCGTGAAAAGCAAAAGAACTCGGCTCGGGCTTTGTTCTGTTGCGTTTGGAGCCGGAATCATAAATCAATAGCGGTTCAGTAGATTACATTCAAAAAGTGAAAAGCACAGATCACATTCAGCCTCTGTGTTCTGTTCTTTATTGTTGTTTTTTTTGTATTTTTGGGGAGTTTTGACACCTTTGTGAGTTAAGCTGTTAAAAGTTTGTGCCGACTTCTGAATATAAGCTCAGACAGACCTAAGAAGTTTGGGTTTTTGTACATTTTTACCAGTTCCTGGGTCTTCTCCATAGATTTGATAGAGAAAACTGATGTATTATTGCAGATTCCTCTGTTAAAATCCCTTCTGTTGGTTTTATCTCCATGGCAACCATTTTATTTTTTGGTTGTCTGGGGATGACGAACAGGTCGATGTAATTTTTAAAAGAATCGGCAAAAGCCGATTTTCGAATTTCCTTGGCAACGGAGGTTGTTTGTTAACCATGTCCATATTCTTAATGTGTTCATGTATATCGTTTGAGCCGGGGGTTCATGTATTACATTTTCTACAATATTCAGTTTTAAAGGTGATTTTTTTTGGGGGGGTGGGGGGGTGGGGGGGTGGAGGTGTTAGATGTCGACCTCTTCCGTAGGTCAAAGGTCAACAAAACTTTGGTTGTGGTCATAGATTTAAGTTGGTGGCTTGTGTGTGAAACTTTGTGAATGTCGCTCAAACAGTTGGTTTTTTTCCCATATTGTGCAAAATGTTGACATTCGCTGAGTTTAACACGTTGACAAAATGGCCAAACTTCAAATCTTCCTTTGAATAACCTGTGACACACCTTGAAACGTGTCTTTGGAGCCCTTTTTGCAATTTTGGCTCTATTCTTTTTTTTTTTTTCTGTCTCCCATTGTGATATCATCATATTTTTGGGGGGTTGGGGTTAGGATTCATTCACCGTGCCCCAAATTCGTCTTCCCCGGGTACTAGGTGCGTGCAGATTTTGGGTCACTTTGTGCTGCTGCTAAGGGGGAAAAATTTTCACTAAAACATAGAACAATTGCAAAAACAACCTCTAAAAAACACACATTGACTAAACGGTTAGACTAAAAATCAAACGATAAAAATTAAGATGACTTCAATTCATAAAAAACACTAAACATAATTGAAATATACACACACACACACACACATATATATATGATGTATATTTAGTTAAACATAAATTAAAAAGGTTAAACTTTAATAAATAAATTATGACTTCATAAATTAAGAAATCACTTTAAAGGTACGTTAATTTGTGGATAGGACGACCTGCTTTTGAATTTTCGTGTCAAAACAAATTCAACGGCAATAAAAAAAAAGTTTCCAGCTTCATAAAACAAGATTATTGTTGCTTTTATTACTAACAAACAAGTTTCAACATTAAAAATTTAACAGATAATATATAACATTTGTGTATACACATACGAGTTTTGAGTTTAAATGACAAAACAACACATTTTTCTTTTTAAAAATTGCATAAAATATAGGGATTTTCAAAATAAAGTTCAAGGTCAATGACAAAAGATCCGCAATAATAAAAGTGCCCCCACTGACGACATTCATTTCACTGAACTTAGACTTGATGACCTCGGCTCGTTCGGACCAATTAATTATATTCTCCAAATGATGATGTCGCCGCCGCCCTCAGGATTTGTATAATGTGGAGATAATGAGCGTGATAGGAGAGGGCAGGGTTTGACGCTACAAGGTCAGCGCTGAGTGTGACAGGTGTGTGGACGTTTTCAGCAGAATTCATTATTTTAAGATTTAATAAAATGTCTACATGTCTTGTCACAAAGCGAGCAGATAGTTTGTTCGATTAATGGACTCCGCCGTTCATCAGACAAACTATTCTTAGGATTTAGACACGTTTTTTCCGGACCCGAACAGTCGGAGATGTATTGTTTCCATATTCGGCGCAGTGAAATCCGGAGGAATAAATAACCCGGAGACGAGCTGAATGAGCTCAGAATGGAGAGACTGTGACAACGGTGAACATTAAAGGAGAGAATCTTTCCTCCACCGAGGATTCATCACTTCACTGATAATTCCACAGAAGAACAGAGAGAAATAAATGACAGGCCTGGATGAAGAAAACCTGCCTTTTTATCATTTTACTCTCCGTTAAAGAAGATTTTCAGCTTAAATACTTTGATTTTTGTTTCTTCAATGGCATTGGAAGAGACAACAAATCAAATATCCGTAAAGACACATCAATTATGTATATGCATTACATTTGTGTTTTTAGTTTAAAAATCTATGGTCTCTAGAAAGGTTATTCTTTAAAATTATTCAGGTTTTAATTAGTATTTACGTATACAATAAAACAATGGTCTCAGAAATTTCTCAAAGTCCAGTGGAAAGTTTACTTGTTTTGTGGGAACGTTCGAAATCTCCGAAATGCTAGGCTCCAACTTCTCCGGTTTTCTCTTTTTCTGAATTTTCCAAAACTTAAATTAAAAACCGTTAAACAAACCAGAAGAAAACGAAGACAAAAGTTTACTTAAATGCAACATTCTGTGTTGTTTAAGAAAGTCTGAAGGCGTCTTTGGGAAAGTACAACTTTTAGCTAACGTGTCTAATTTGGGAATTTCAAACAAAACCCAATTCCTACGGAATATTCTTGTATCACGAGAACGCTCAACAACAGGATGCCAAAACAACCACATCAAAATATACAGAACTATCAAAAATTTCTGGTCCTTTTTTATTTTGGTGAAAGCTTTTTTTCTTTTATTATATCTTAAACGTTTTTATTTTCTTTTGCAGATCTGAACAAATGTTTAGGTAAACAAAAAAAAACTCACACAAATTTCTCAAACTTAAGTGGAAAGTTTTGGTCTAATTTAGACCCAAATGGTCTAATTTAGAAAAAATCCAATTCCTTTTGTATGATGATATCGCTCCATTAGTACACCAAAATCAATCATATATAAAAAGAACTAGAGAAAGTTTCTGATTGTTTTTAACATTTTCTTTTGGTAAAAGATTCATTTTTGTTCCTTCTGTAATGTTGGAAGAGAAAAACCATTATTTTCCAGCAGAAGGACGCCAAAATCAATTATATCAATTATTAATAATTGTGTGGAACGATAGAACCTCTTTCCTTTTATATAAAGGTTAGTTTTTTTAATTATTCGGATCTTGAATAAATATTAAGGTGAACAATAAAAATCAGACAACAGAAAAGTCCTCAAATTCAAACGAAAATTTTGTTTCACAGAAATATTCCAAATCTCCAAAAGGCTGGGCTGGGTCTTGTAGTTTATTTCTCTTTTCTATCATTTAAAGAACGTGGAAGAATCCCGACAAAAAGAAAGAAAAAAGTGAACCTAAACACAACATTGTGTTCTTTTGTATTGTTTGCAGGCGTCTTTTACAGTTAGGGTTTTAGCTAGCATGTTTAATTCAGAAACCAACAAAACCTGATTCCTACGGAATTTCTTTGAATCACGGAAATGCCAAAAGCAGTTATTTATAAATATACGGAACATTAGAACATGAATAAGCGATTTTGTTTTTTTGGCTCCTAAATGTTTTTTTTTTTTCTATTCAGATTTAAATAACTGTTTACGTGAACAATTAAAAACAAAAAAGACATAAACTTCACAAAGACAAGCACAAAGTGTTTGTTATACAAGAACGTTCGAATGCTCCAAATTCTATGTCCGGTCTTCTACGGTTTGTCTTTTTTTATTTTATGAAAGTTTATTTAAAAACATTGGAGAAACCAGACAAAAAAATTGCTAAAAGTAAACCTAAACACAACATTTTGTTCTTTAGTGTTGTTTGTTGTTTTACTTTAGGAAAGTAGAGGTTTTAGCTAAAATGTCAAATTCAGAAATATTGAAACACACACAGCACTGACTGTAAAACTACTTTTTAATCGATAAAAACTCTTGATTTGGTTCCAATTTAAATCTGATGTGCCTCCTGACACAACCCTCTCCATGTAATTCACTGGATCAGACCCCTTTGTTGTTAGACTGGGCTTAACGTTGGTCTCAAATATATAAAGTCATAACAGATACTGGGATTCTATGAAGACTGGAAACCTGGGCTACATGAGGAAATAAAAGGGCTACGTGGTTTCATGGGGTTATGAGAGGTTCAATCTTAACACAGATGTTAAAAATATGTTTTGTATCAAAATATGCTCATGTCTATTAAAAGATTTTTACATTTGAGTAAATCTGGACTTAATTGACTTGGGTTGAGCCACCTAGTGGTTACATAGTGAAATGACCTGACCAGTTCCTTTTGATTTCTAATGTGCTTCAAACAGGAAGTAAAAAGGTTTTTTTTCCTTGTTGTTTGTACTATAATGGATGTAGTTTTTGTTTTTCACTTTAAGACACAGTTTCTTATGTTTTTTCCTGTAAATACTTTCCTTAAAAGGTTTATTAGTATCTTTCTGGATATTTTTTTTAGTAGGTATTCAAAAAATTATGTCAAAAAAACTCTTCTTCTTTTGGTTGTTGTCTCTGCTTTTAAAAGCATCAAGGTTCCTAATATCCTTAAGAGCAAACTAGTTGTGTCCTTCTGTGCCTCACCGGAGCTTATTAAAATAGGGACAGAGGTCTGTTCCAGAAAGAGTATTGATTACGGGCAGAAAGTGTAGCTATGGAAAATGGCCCTTTTTTGTTGCCTTATCTTATTTTACGTTCAGGTTTTACCTAACTTAAGAGATGTTTCTTTAGTACGATGTTTACATAGTTCTTTAAGAATCTTAAGGCAAATATCAGAATTAGCTGTAGTGTCAAACTTTAGTATTTT
Source organism: Oryzias celebensis (assembly GCA_014656515.1). Taxonomy (NCBI): domain Eukaryota; kingdom Metazoa; phylum Chordata; class Actinopteri; order Beloniformes; family Adrianichthyidae; genus Oryzias; species Oryzias celebensis. The sequence continues at coordinate 2,487,632 of BNCR01000019.1, read as the reverse complement.
CCTTAAAAAAAATGACCCTCTTTAGGAGTTCGGAGACATTCTTCATTCTTATTTGGTTAAATTTTCCAAAAAAAAGTCATTTTAACACTTTAATGAGCTTCTGTAATCTAAGACCATTTACACAATTCTCAAAATTCCAAAAATTCTAAAGCGAAGACAAGTAGATTTGTGCCAAAATAATATGGTTCACAGGAGTAAGAACTTCATGTTTGAGAATCTGCTAACTGTGTCAATGGTTAAAGAGTTACGGTAATTCGAAGGACGTCAAATTTGAGATAAAACGTCAGCGTTAAAGGGTTAATTACTTTTATTTGACCAACAGGGGGCGACTCTTGTTTCATCTTTTTAAACGTTCTCATCATATCAACCCTTTAACATCTGAAATGTCACCGGCGACGCCTACAAAACTCGCACTCTTTGACGTACCGTAACTCTTTGACCATTTAAGTGTTCTGGATGATCAGGGCCTTGACTCACTTGCAAGTGTATCCCAGTGTGGTTCACTTCAGTGTGAGTTTGTACAACCTTTTATTTATGGATTTGATTCACTACCCGGCAGCCAATCAAACTCCAACACTGATACTCGGCGCAATTTTACAAGAAGTCTAAAGAAAACAACATTCACTTTCTAATTGATCGTGACTGAACTTTGAAACCCAAAACATAATGAAAAAAGTTCAATTCTGAAAGAAATGCTGCTCTTTTTGGAGCTCTTGAGCTGCAGATTGGACAAAGTCCTGGAAAATAAATCCTTTTGTTTGCTTTTTGGTACACATTGAAAATTGTGCACTTTAAAGAATAAATCATTTGTTGATAACTCACATAACAATGACACCCTGTCCTGTTAGAAACAAGAGGTGAAGCAAACATTTAGTGTGAATTTGCTGCAAACTGAGTCCAAAATCCTGAATCAGAAGAACATTTTTTGCAGCAACAAATTCCCCAAATATTTCCTGAACTTTAACAGTTTTTTTATCTAGTACAGAAGCATTTTGAGTGTGTTACAAATGTTTGCGTCTTCGACTTACACTCCTCAGTAGTGTTCAAACTGATCATGCTTTTATTGTGAAAAGCCCTTTCAAGTTTACAGCTAAAAAGATCCAGTTTGGCCTCCTGAGCGCAATTCTACATCAGCTATAGTGGTTTTATTTCTGTAAAACTTCTTTTTGAACATTTGGGACAAATGGTAATCCTGCGATCACATCTAAAGCCACCCCCATTGCCCCCTTTTAGACCAAAACCCCCACTTTCAAAACCCTTTCAATGTTCCGGAGGCCGGAAAAAGCACAGTGGATTTAATTAGCAAAACCTTAAAAAAAACCCGCAGAATCCGGTGATCTCTTGGAGACGATCAAACGGCGTGTTTCTCTGCCGCTGCCACGACTAGTCGTTCGTCAAAGCGACAGAGGCCACTCTTTTGTGAAGCAAAAGCGAGCGCTCGAGTGTGAAATTTCATTTTTTCCAAGCGGCAATTCCATCGGAAATGTGTCGGAGGATTTCATTCAACTTGCGTCCTCTTCGGATCATTAAATTCACAAATTGTTACAGTCGTTTGGCGGAGGGACGACTGCAAAAATACATCTTTTTCTCCTCTGCTTGAGGTCTGTGAGAATTCTCCGTCTCCTCCTCGGGGTGTAGAGGGGAATACTTCCTTCCGTACATTTGTCACTTCCCAATCTTGTCACATTTTTAGCATTCCTTGGTTTTTTGTTCATTAGCATTCTAAAACATGCTGCTGGCCGTGTCGTAGTCCTTACTGATGTGTGAGGTGCTGGGGAGGGACTTGAGGTACTCCATGTGTCTCCTGGCATCCTCCTGGTTGTGTTTGATGTAGTAAACAATGTAGGCTGTCACCATGAAGAACCAGCAGAACATGGCCACAAACATGGCCACATCGGTGGTCTTGTGGTGAAAGTTGCAGAAGTTGATCCCGGAGTCCAGGACCTGGATCACCGGCTGGCCCACGTACTCCTCCTGCACCGAGGTGAAGCAGCTGACCTCGTTGACAGTCTCCGGGTCGAGCCGGAGCTCCCGCAGAACCTCCTGCAGGGAGCACTCGCAGTGCCAAGGGTTGTGGGAGAGGCGCACTTGGGCATGGAGTTTGGTGAAGGTGTCCCTGGGGAGGCCGCTCAGCTGGTTGTTGGACAGGTCCAGGCTCCTCAGGCTGTCGGCGACGCCGGCAAAGGCACCGTCCTCCACGCTCTCCAGGGAGTTGTGCGACAAGTCCAGCTCCCGGAGGCGGCGGAGGTCTACCAGGGCCTCCCTGGGGACGCGCCGGATGCGGTTCGACGACAGCAGGAGAACGACGGTGTCCTTCGGCAGCTCCGACGGGATGCTCTCCAGGTTGCGCGAGGTGCACTGCACCACCATGCCGTTCCTCTCCGTGCAGTGGCAGATCTTGGGGCAGGCGCGGGCCCCGACCGACAGAAGCAGCACGGAACCAAAAAGGAGTAGAGAACCAGCAGGAGGGTGTGTCATGGATGGGGCACACTTTGGGGAAGCCCCCATCAGCGGGCGTGGAACTCGGTCGGCGGGTTGGAGTACGATTTATCGAACGGTAAACGCATCGCTTCGCCTGAACGCGCACCTCCAACCGCAGAACATCTCCCACAAAAGAGGGCGTCCTTTCTCAAACGCCAAAAGAGGACGCTCCACCACGTAAACAAAAAAAATCCAACAAGACGGAGAGTGTCGGTAAATCTGGGGTCGAGGAGTGAATCATCCGTGCCAACGCCGAGAAACCTGCAACCCAAACAGACGAAAGGTGAGATTCTCTGATCCTTAAACTTCCAAAGTCTTCCTTGTTATCCACGGCCCCCCTCCCACCTGAGGGGGGGGCAGGCAAAGTTCAACATTATCATAATAATAACATGTTTCCATACGGCTTCCTCACTGCGGAAAATGACAAGCCATTAAGCAAGGGGTGGGTCATGAATATGCAGCAGATGAACTTTGCTGATGAACAGTGATTTGTGGTTGGAGGATAAAAAACGGTTGGAGAGGAACGGCGACGTACGTTAGAGTGAAGGTCAGCTCACGTTTGTGAGCAAACTTATCGAATGTTTCTGAAAACAAACCCGACAAACTGTCTTAAATAATGATTTGAACATTAGGAGACAAGCAAATTCTTCAGGAATGTTTAAGTAACATAGTGGTAAAAATTAAACATGCACAACGGATTTTTTTAATCAAAAAACGACATTGCTTTTTATTTGTGATAAAAAAAAACCATCAGACATTTTTCAAAACGTAGAAATGTAAGATTTTAAATAAATAAAAAGGTCTAAAAGTTAGTTTTCCGGTTTGAACCCACCTGGACGGTTCGTTCGGACATGACCGCGGGCTTCTGCAGCAGCGTCCCGGCGTCCGTCAGCAGCTCATCGGTCTTCCTCCGCCGCAGGAGCCGCTGTCTCTCCGGGAGCTCCGGATCCAGCTGTTTGACCTCCCGCTGCCGCGCGGCTCTGCGGTAGCGGTGCGGCGCGCGCGCGCACCTACGCGTCCGCGCGCGTGTCAGAATAAACGTGTTCATTACACACTTCTTGTTCAATAAAAACGGAAATAGAAAGATTAAAAACAAAGCAAAAGCATCAAACTTCTTGGCATCAAAGAAGTATGGAAGACCTGTAGTGCCTCAACTAAAAAAAAAAAAAAAGTTAAATTTAGAAAAAACAAAAAAAAAAAACGCCCAAGTTATAAGAAAATAAAATGTAAATAAAATGTATATTTTCACTTTAAAAAAATTACAGTATTTCATAATAGTATAACTGAAATTGCTATCTAGATGAGTCAAGCTTCCAATAGATCTATATATATATATATATATATATATATATATATATATATATATATATATATATATATATATATATATATATATATATATATATATATATATATATAAGATAAATGATTAGCTGCAAATAATTAATTGTTATTGCAAGATCAAGTGAAAAAGTTTCTTTTTCTCTTATTAAAATGGAACTCTTTGAACCTAATGTAATTATTCTTTTTATTCAAAATTTCAATTAAGTTACTATTTTTATCAATTATCTATTTACGCTGTTCACATGTGTATGATAATAATATTAACCATAATAATAATAATAATAATAGTAATAATTAATTTTTAACATTAAGAAAATGTAAAAAACATTGTTGGTGAAGTCAGAATTGTTTTTGTCAATTTGTTATATATGGGTCTGGTGAAAACATGAATAAGCACCTTTTCATTCATTTTGACTGAAGGGGTGTCCATACTTTTTAAAAAACAAAACGACCCCTTTTTTTCTTGATTTTCTTTTTTTTTTTTAAAGATTTTAGTAAAGTTGTTGGCAGCATTTATTTGGTTATTCAATACAAAAATACAAACAAGTCTTTTTTATTCTAAAACAAAATAAACCTTTAAAATATATTGAAATAATGCAAGCCAAAACAAAAAAAAAGGAACAAGGCTTGGATTTACACTTTTGTAATGTATTCTATACATTAATTGAATCATATTGGAGCACAACATTTAAGTAAAATTATTTTTCCTCATAGTCAAGTAACTTAAGCCTTCAATAATATCTGAAATAATCATAATGTTTGCCAAGAGTTTTGACGGATAATTGTCACTACATGTGTGTGATCTCAATTTTTAAGATTTTTCCGTATTTAAAAATACTTAAAAAATATAGTAAAATATAGTCACAGCAGCCAAAAAAAATGCATAATTATAAAGAACAAATTATATGTGAGTCGCACTGTTAGCATACAGTGTTCACACTGGACTATTGCTACCGCTGGCTCTAGCACTAGCGCTTGTACCTGGAAGAGGATTGGTGGAAAATGTCACTAATCTTGTTCCAGGCTTTTACTTTCACAGCTTTATTCCGATACATAAAAGACTTGGTGGTCTAAGTAATAATTACTCTTTCATGACAAATTTTTAAACTGTTGTCACTTCCGTGTTTTGAAAACCCAGACATCACTAGCAAAGTCCCTGATTGGTTCAGCTGGTTTAACATTTGATGCACGCCCAGTCACAGCGCATTTTGTCCGTAGAGCTCCAAATCGGACTTTAAACCTTGTATAGCAACATGTGAATGCATAAGTATTGATCATTATCATTTCATTAAAAATGATTGCTTGAACGCACATTGTGAACATAACGATTGATGCTTTTTTAGCTTATTGAAACATATGAGGAATTTAGCATATTAACACGTTTTTAAGATAACCGTAGCACAAAGAACATGCTAACAAGTTAACGCGTTATAAGTTATCATGTATGAGTCGCAGCCCTCGCAAAACACACAACATATATTATGAAAATTACAGTACTGGGAATTGAGTCTTTTGAATAGTTTGTGTCCTAGATTAGTTTGTGGAATATTTGAGTAAATAATGGAAAATATCAGTAAGAAAAAGATACAATATTAGAGCTAATCGAGAGCTAAAAAACAAAAAGAAAATGACTGCAGGTTACGTTTGAAATTCCAGCATTCAACTGTTTCCACTTTCATTTTTTTCCAGTTTTTGAGCATAAATCAGACGTTTTCCTCAGACTTTGAGTGTTTTTTTTCCCTTCTTTCCTGGAGTGACTCTAAACGGTCCCTCTGGAGTGTGTTGTGTGGAACCTTCACAAACTGGAGTAATTACATGGATGAGTACTTAAGGAATACTATGACAGTACTGCCTCGTATGAATACTTCCCTCCATCCCTGCATCTATCAGATTTAAATTTCAAGCTCACGTTCACGTTTGATTGACACCTGGACCCCCCCAGCCTTGTTGTTGTTGTGTTTTCAGGCGTCTCCGCCCAAACGTTTGTGCGTGAATTCGATTTCCCGCCTCCACCTGTGCAGGTTGGCCAAAGGAGCGGGGAGTTTACACTGGAGTGATGGATGTCACTCTTCATAAACATTGATCCCCCCCAATCCCCTCAGTATCAAAACTGCTGCAACAAAAGGGCCTCTCGGCGTGCGCCGCCACCTTGCGTGATTAAATGGCGTCATCAATCTTCCTGAGAGCCCGATTGGTTGATTGCATTTTTTTTTCTCGCTCTGGAGTTTGTTTCAAACCTGGGACCCAAGCGGCGGATCGCGGACTCATCCGGCCGTAAGCTTTTGGCCAAACTCCATCAACAGATCCCACTTTGATCAAAGCCCCCCCCGTCAGATCACAAGGATATGGACGGGAGCCAATCCAGCTGGAGCTTCGTCAGCAATAGGTGGAGTGACTCGTTTCCTGTGGACAAAGCGCAGCGTCAACAGGGCCGCTCCAGCTTGTTACCGGTGACATTGTGCGTTGGCGTTAACCCCCCCCCAGCTGCAAAGTCCCGCTGTCATTGCTCATTCAAAGTCACGTTTGATTCCAGGCTGCAGGTGGAGGCAGACGACCCCACCCCCACTCCCCTTCCATCCGTCCACTCCACTGCTGGGGTTTAAATCTACATCTTCATCATTGCTTTGACATCACTCCTCTGTGCTACAGTGAAGGTTGAGTGGGACACCGCCCGCTGCTGGCTGACGGCGTGGAGCTGCTCCAAGTGGAGTGGCAAGCCAGCGAGAGTCCGGCCGGAGGTCCTTCCTTCTATCTCAGAGCCTATGAATCATTTTTCCTGTTTTTCCGATCATCAAAATGCGTCTAAAAGCAGCTCCACCCTTTGTGTGTTTGTCCAAACGGATGAAAGAAACCAGAATTATAGTCGGATTGGGGCCAAAACTAATTGACTATATATGAGAACTGGACTGAGTGCTCTTCCCCCGGCGTTCCAAACAGGAAGTACCTGTTTGCTCCAAGAAGACTTCTATAGATGAATAAACAGCTCGGGCTCATTCATGCTATTTGTCAGAATAACCATTGTTGCTTTGATGCCTTTTATTCAAGTTCCAAACTGACCAATCAGACGCCTAAAAAAAAGTAGGTGGAGCCCGCTGGCCCCCACGTGAACAGCCCACATTCAAGTGGTTGACGGGTGACTTTACACACATCAACCACCTAACGTTACGTGTGTTTTTTTCTTTTTAGTCACTAATAGTGGGTGTTTTTGAGGAACTAGCTGCACGTTTTTTTGCCGTTGCCATCTTCATTTAAATGTTCGTGATGGTCAAATTCTGTCTATTCAGGCTTAGTTAGAATTTACGATTTCTTTTCTTTTTTTAAAATAGAAATGCAACGACAAACTAAAAATTTTATCTAAAGTACACTGTGAATAAACTATGAACAGGAAAGAATGAACCAGAGTATGTGGCTATTTTGACCTATTGTGACCTATAAGAAAATGCCTCTGAATCTCATTTTGGTCATAAGATTTACTAGTTGTGGGACGTAAATCAACACCGTTTATAAATAGAAGTGATGCTTGCGTTTATCTTGATACGTCTGTGTTTTATTGTTGTTATTTTTGGCATTTTTTTGTGATAAGATGCAAAGAAATAACAATACGATAACATTTCATTCATTCATTCATTTTCCAAACCGCTTTATTCCCTTCGGGGTCATGGGGTTGCCGGAGCCGGCTACTCATGGGCGAAGGCAGGGGACACCGGTCGCCAGTCTGTCGCAGGGGCACAGTAACATTTTTCTCCAGCAATTTTTTTTTAGCATTTATCTTTGATCTTTAAATAATTTGCATTGATTTTGTGCTTTGATTTTGTCAAAATTTAAAAGATACACTTTTAACTGAATACTTTTCTATTAATTAAGAGTTAAACTTACTATTTTATATTAAATTACTTTTTGACATTGAATTATTTGTTTTTTTAGTTAATGAAGACTTTTTCGTGTTCTCTTTTTTTTTTTTTTTTTACATAAATACCAGTATGACTTGTTCTAGTGGATCAACTTTTTACACTTCTAATATTAAGTCTTTTTTTATTTTAGAGTGTGATGGATTTTTACGAAGCATTTAGAACAACAAAACTCTCACAATTATACTTTATTCTCTCACAATTTAACCGTTACATTGAATTGTAAAATATATTGAATGAAAAGTAACTTAAATCCGTGCTTGTTCTCAGAACTGCAAATATACTGTAGATTCAGTTACTTAAATAAAACATTTCAAGTTTAAGTCAAAGGCACAGGAATCAGCTGGAACTCCCATCACACCCTCTTATTTCTAGGAACTGCAACATTAATGCTTAGCTTTTCATTGATGCGTTGGCCATATCGGTATCTCAGGGGGAGCCGGGAAGCGATCCTTTTAAGAGAACATGTCATCCTGTGTGCATGTGGAATTCATACAGAAAGGTCAAACAGAAGCTGCAAAAGTCAAAACAGCCAAAAGAAAAAACCCACTTTACCTTTATTTAAAGTAAAAAAATGTGTATCTATATCAATATAGAGATGCAACCGAAATGTATGGAGCTCCTAGAATGTCATTATTGTTTCCAAAATTGTTTTTCTTTTTTGTAAAATAAAATAACGTGAAATCTGCCATATAACATACAAAAAAAGTTTGAAAAAGAGAGTAATTACCACCTAAAAGGACATGAGATTTTCCAAACCAACAAACATCAGATTATGGAACAATTTTAAGAAATCAATAAAAGATTCTAACTCAATTGTTTTATTTTAATAAAACAGTGAAAAAGCAAATGCTCAGACAATAGAAATGATAAAAATGTCAGGAACAGGTTATTTTAGAAAAAAACATTCTGAGGCATTTAGTGAATTTTCATTTTTTGTTTCTTGTCGCTTTTTGATGTTCTTTTTTTTGTCAGCTCTCGTTGCTCTTGCCAGTTGATGTATTTATGTTGCATCTTAAAGAGATATATTTAGTTAAAAAAGCTAGATTGGTTTAGCTAGATGGGGCGGAGATAATACGTGTTCTTCTGACTGACGGATTTATCTCTGATTCTTTTGTCTGGCTTAATGTGCCTTATAGTGAGGTGACTGTGGTGCAGTGGAAAGGGCAGTCGGCCTATGATCGGAGGATTGCAGGTTCAATTCCCACTTTGCCCGCCCGTGTGTCAAAGTGTCCTCGGGGAAAACACAAAACCCCACATTGTGTCTGATGGACGGTTGGTGCCAGTAATCAGCAGCGGCAGTTAATGGGACCTTAACTGTAAAGCAAATTGGGCCTTCAATGAAGGTAGAAAAGGACTATATACATATAAGCCATTTATCATGTCACCTTATCATGCAGAAATACAAAACAAATTTTTGCAAAATATTTATGTACTAAATAGCAATCATAAGCACTTTGGAAATGCTAGCTACCCTTTGTGCCAACTCTGACAGACAAAAAGAGAAAATAAACCAGGAAGGTGAAAGAAGAAATTAAACTTTATTTGATATTTATACTTACCGACACTTTGAAATTAAAACCTATGGAATTACTCACAACTAATAAACTGTAGATCTGCACATGGCAAATAAATCAATCCAAAATAATTCAAAGATTCAACCCCCCCGCCCCCTCAAAAAAAAACTGCAATACACAAAAACCGGAAAAAAAAGAACAAAAAAAATTACTGTGGTCATTCATTTTTTCTTTTTTTTTCCTGCTATCATTGCCACTTAAAAAGTAGTAGTTACAAAATAATAACTAATTACACGGCTCAAAATATCCTAATAATAAGCTAATACAGAAATAAATGAAATAAATAAATAATTGCACATCGCATCCTATTATTGCATTACTTGCAGTTTGTTTCAAAGTTGTAGTATACTCAGGCATATACACAAATGTAAATACAGTTTTCAAACACTGAGTAACACATAAATATGGATGTCATTGAAATCACACTGCCATTACGTACAACTCAGTAGACCTGCTTTGGCGTCAGTATCATACCAAACAACAAGACTTAACTTGTCAAATGAAGACTTCAGCTGCGCTAGAAACCATGACACGTGTTTGAAGCAAAAATTTCTCATGAACACATGCACTTAAAACTGTTGTGGAAAAGCAAATATGTCCTTAGTGACAGTTTTAACTGTAACTGCGTGTGGGTTCGTTGGAATAAACCTGTCTTGGGTTTTAGTTAACTGACCGTAAAAGCAGGTTTGCCCAAAGAAAGAAAATGGAAGTTATAATTATTTCATCTTTTTCATTTGAAAACATTCCCACTGAAGTACAAGCCATAATAAATAATAATAAAAAAGCTTAGTTCACTGCTAACACAACTATCTGTTTACATCTAAATAGTAAGAATTATTGCGAATAATGATTGACGATGCATCCTTCAGTATATTAAAACAGCATTTGGTCCATTTACATTATCACATTTATGCCATCAAAGTGCTTAAAAGTCACAAGAAGAGACATTTTGGAACATGTTTTAGCAAAATGAGCTGAAGTAAACAAATAAAAAGGTTACAGTCTGTCTGCCAACAAACAATACCACTAGAACCAAGCTAACCTAGCAAACATAAAAGCATTGACAAGTTTGAAAAATAAGCTAAACTTTAAAAAGTAATTGACCAAATGTATTAACTTTCACAGGGGTTCCAAACTATTTCAAAAAATGCAGCTAGTTTTCTCTACAGCTTATAATGTGTGCTTAAATTACCACCATGCTAATTTCACTAACGCCTGCTAGCAGCAATGAAGCTTTTTATTCTATATAAAAGTAATTGTAATATTGTGAATGTTTACCCTCTATCTTTATATTAAAAAATATTTCAAACATTTATTGAAAATCATCGTAACTATTGGAGTGAAAAGTAAATAATGAAAGCTAACTGAGCTAGCAGCGCCATTTATATTAAAGGCTTGAAGATGTTGTTCAAACAGCCGGTGGCAGCAATTTAAAAAGATGTTAACTAAATAGAACTAATCAGTAAGTAACAAAGTTGTCCTTTTAAAGATAAACAACTATTTAACTAATAACATTGACATTTTGTTTAGCTTTTAGAAGCTAGGTAGCAGTTTAAAATGTCAACACAGGAGCGTTATGATAGCTAAAGTTGCTAAAGTAGCTAATTTAGCTAGTAATGTATGTTTTCACCTACTGTTTTGTAAATTGGGCATTTATCACTCACTGTAATAAACAAAAATCAATCACATTTAATTACTTTAAACATAAAGTTGTTGAAGTTTCTATGAATTAATTTAGTGACACTGAAAGTTCATACAGTGTGAGGAAACACACTTACAGTCTGACAAGCTTTCGTCTCCTAGGTTTTGCTAGGTTAGCTTAGTAGCAGTAGCAAAGACAAACATAAATTCTATCTTTTTCAAATATCAGAATACAAATAAATATTTCACAAAATGTCAAACTTCACTTTTAAGCTATGAGAAAGCTGCTAAGGATGTAACAAAAGCTGTGTAAGTAAAGAAACAGTATATTTTGTGTGACTGAAGAACAGTTCTGTGTTGGGTTGTAGCTAATGTGACTCAGCAATAACATTCAACAGCTGTTTGCATGTGTCAACACTGAACTGAGCTCGACTGAGACTTGGAAAGGAGATGGCCTTGACTGTCCAAAATTTAGAGTACAAGTAAAAGCGGCAGAGTGGCTGAAGTACCGAAGCTCACCAAATATTATTACCAATACAGCATAACCAACTTAGCTTACGTTTCGGAATTACAGAACAAAAGTCATACCTGTGTCACTATACCATAGATAAATACAAGCTAGCTCAAATGGAAAATCAGCAAGTACAGCTGTCATCCATCTTGTCCTTTTTTTAAATAAAACAATAAAGTTGTTGACATAGTATTAACAATAAAAAGACATTCAAACCTAAAGCGTCAAATCAAACGCATGACGATGAAAAAAACATGACGAGATGAACAATCGTGAAAAGAGACTGAGTGGTCACGTCCGCCCAGGCCCTGTGGGTTCCCTCCAATGAACCCCTGAACATTCCTTGGCCCCAAAAATTACCATTCGGCTACGTCCAAACGTTTAGGCATATTTATTTTGCTGTTACAGTTCGGCATCCTTCTCAGTTCTCAAAGCCTCTTAGCTAAAAAAAAAATAATAAAGTTTAGACGCTAGAGAAGGAAGCCGAAGTTTGAACGGCTTTTAAGTCCAACCAATTCCCCCGTATCAGAGGCAGTCCAGAGTAAAGTGTTGAGTAGAGTCTATTGCATGAGCGCCGCGTAGTTGACTAATGTGCTAAATCGCATTAGTCCTTTATACAAAACAAATACAGTATAATAAGTTAGTAAACAATCGTGAACATTTTCCGTCAGTGTCTTAGCCACTGATTTTTCACTAATTCCCATTCATGCATCTAAATACTAAATATTGGTGTTGAGAAAAGGAGGCTACGCTGGAAAGTTTCTTTGTCTGGGCAGGGAGTAGGACTAGACGTGATCGGTCAGGAACCCTGAAAAAGTCGGCGGAAAGAACAGGACTACAAAGACGTAAATTAGCAATGTTAGAAGGAGCGTCTACTCAAAACACGCGACGATACGACATTGAAAACATGCAACGTTAGCTGAAATGTAAATGGAGGAAATGAATTCTAAAAGGGAGCCTCTAGGAGCGACGCCATTGGCTTAAGAAGGTCAAGCGATGCAGCATGGTTGGAGACAAACATGCAAAGAAGGACAAAAGTATCTCAGCAAAATCGGATCATTTGGCTACATCCCACCACACATGCTGCCGATAGCATCACTTAAATATGCAAATATCTACGCTCTACAAAAATGTTCAGTCTTAACTTTTTTTTTTTTTATACCTTAAATGTTCTATGACTCAGCACTGACAGAAAGCAACAGACAAAAAGAAGATTAACACAAGTCGTTCCTAATAAACATTCAACATGCTTCAACAGTTCTCTAAGAAAAGAAAATCAAGTCAGAGAGTTTTGTTTCTGTGTGTTTTTTTTTCTATCTCTGGATTTAACTTTGGCTCTCTGAAATGGAAGCGAGCGCCAAACCGTTTGCCAAACCGAGGTAAAGGAGGTGGTCGGGGTTTTCGGAGAGGCCAGAGTCAAAGTCCGAAAGGCTTCGTCAGGGTTGTCTGCAGTGGTCAGTCATTGAAAAGGGCCAAACGGAGGAGCCAGTCAGGGATCTCAGGATGTGGTCATGGATGATGGATCGTTCCACATAGCCGCCACGTCTCTAAACCTAACGGAAGAACACGGAGATATCAGCAGCAGTTTCTCAACATCTGGCTTTCTCAAAGTCTTACAGAACCCCAACCTTGCATTGATGAGGTACTGAGCCAGGCTGATGTTGGCGGGGGTCCCTGTGATGGTAATCTGGCGCTCCGATGACCCTTCCATGGCATTAGCAATTTTGATCTGCGCCCCAGACATCTGACGGATCTCGTTGATTTTGGTTCCCTGGCGTCCGATTATGCAGCCTATTAGCTGGGAAGAAAACGGGGGGCGGGACTTAGGATGGCTTGAGCAACATGGGAAATCAAATGAGAAAGCTCTTCGAGATCCTCAAGTGCACCAAACAGTCTTACTTTAGATCAAACGTGTATAGAGTTTCAGGTAAGATTCTTGTCACTGTAAGCTTTAATTAATTTATTTTTTATTTAATTTAAATATAGTTTAATTTAAAACTGGAGATGTCGCCAGCGACATCTAATGAACACACGCTCTTTTGATATGCTGTAACTCTTCAACTCTTTACACGATCAACACAGATCAGCTGATTCTGACGTAGAGATGAGCGACTTTTCACAGATTTGTAAAAAAATAACAAAAAGTGTTGCAGAACGGCACAATCCCGCTTTTCTCTAAGACAGAATCATCTGATTTACATTGATTAACTACTCTAAAGTGTTGCATATCATACTGTCAGACAGGTGTCTAATGCTTTTCACTGCATATTATACTATATATGTATGTGGCAAATAAAATGAATAAAAATAATTTATTTGAAATTACTTTAGTTGCATCAACGATTGAGTAGTTACGACAACTCAATGAACGTCAACGTCTGATTCAAGTCAGAACGATTAAACCATTCAAATCTGTCTAAATAAAGACATAAAACTCAATAAATACCTTGTTAAATGTCACAACAATCGTACTCAACCAATTACAGATTTGTGTTCAAGTTCTTTTTGAAGAACAGCTTTGCCAGTTTATGCTTTTTTTTTTTTGCAGTGGAGTGCTTGCAAAATCAAACTGCCGAGTAGGCACAACCCGTGACAATAATCTTTTATACCACATCAGCTTCTGAAAAAAAAACTTATAATAATGCAGGAACTGCCCGCTTTAAAATGATAAACGCCTCATTTGAAATGAAAGATTTGCAAGTTTTTCCATCCCCAGTCTCATTTACTGGGAAAAAAAAGTGCATTGTCGGACATTTTTTTGCAAATATTGTACAAAGAAATTGTACTCACATCATTGGGAATGGTGAGTTCATGAGTACTGGCCTGGTTACTGGCATCCAGACCTGCTGCTGAGCACAGAGAGCAGACAAAAGGAGACGGGGAGGGAGAGCAGAAGAGACAGAAGAGAGTTTGGCACGTTGAAGGAACTCGGTGTACCCGAAAAACAAGGCGCCATGCTGAGTTAAAGTGGAAAAAACATCATCTAGAACACATCAGTTGTTGACATACGAAATAACCGCTTTAACTTGTAAACAAACTAAAGACAAACAAACAAAAATGGATGCTATGGGACACCAGAAAACAATAGAAACACCAACTAGAGCAGACCACCAGCAGGCCATGTCAATGGCAATGCACCACACAGACCATAAGGATCAGAAGAAAAAGAGAAAGGACAGAGACAGGAAAAGAAAAGAGAGAAAAAAGAGGAGGAAGAGAATGTGTTTTTGTTTCTACAGGTACGAACGAGAGAAGGATCTTTGGCGAAGAGGGTCATCGTGTAGGTGGGTACGTACCGGGGAAGGCAGGGGTGGTCTGTCCGAGGGGGGTAAAGGGGGTTTGCTGCATAGCCAACTGGTGAAGCTTGCTCAACTGCTGAGGGGGGGAGGAGGAGGACAGCAAAACCTATGAGGTCATCGTTAAAAACATACACTCCGCTCGCACACGCATACACACACACAGAGGTCTGTCCGAAACGCCACGAGAGTAAAAGAGAGGATCTGAGGAGAAGTAACAACACAGAGAGGTGAAGGACAAAATAAAGAGAAAGAAAGAGACGGGAGAGAAGAAGCTCACCGAGGACTGGGCCTGACAGCAACATCTCTCCCCTGACCCCGCCCCTCCTTTTGGAAAACTCAAATGGTTGTGTTGTTGCTAACTCATCTCTAAAGCTGCGCATTGGAGAACGCGCTGGGTGCTTGTACACACAGTGTTCACACTGGACCATAGCTACGTCCAGTGGTAAAATGGCGGAAACCTCGCAAATCTTACTCCAGGCTTTTTTCCTTCACAACTTCCCATAAATGAAAGCCTTGGTGTCATCTTATTACGATTTGGTACAAACCGCAATTTTTAATTTCTCCTTCATGGTTAATTTTCAAATGGTTGGCGCTTCCAAAACGACGCCACTCATTTGTCTCTACCAAAGCCGACTTCCTCATTGGTCAAACTTCAACTGGTCCAACTGTCAACACGCAATCAATGGCAGCATGTTTTATACGTAGAGTGTGAAAGAACAGACTTAAAAATGTGCGTAGCGACACTTGAACGTGAGAATTTTCAGTGCGGTAGCCGAAACCCACATATGCGCGTTTTCATAGAGTTTTTATTAGAAATAGTCACTTCAATGCGCGTTTCTGAGCCTGGTGTGAACGTAACTTTAAGGACTTGTCTCTGATTGGTCCACAAGCACGTGCATATGATGTTCACATTGGAGTGACGCCACCTGATACTAGCGCATGTCAGCCACTTACAGCTGGAAGAGACTTACTGTAAAATGACGACGTTGTGCAAATCTTGCTCCAGGCTTTTTCTTTCACAGCTCTATTTCAATATAAGACTTTGTGTCATATAATTACGACCGATTAAAACTCACAATTATTAATTTCTCCATGATCAATGTGTGACCGGTTGGCACTTTTTTTTTTATTCCGTAAATTGTTTGCTTGCTTCGTAATTCCGTAATGGTAACGTTAGCTTAGTACATGTATTAATAGAGCCCATCTTAAGCTTTATCTAATTTCTTGAGTTTGTTTATGTTCGTTAATCTTATTATTTTCGATTGTTAAGTGATTCTCTCTGATGCTTGGTAATCAATAAGAAGACGGGTTGGAAAATTGCTGTCGTAATGCCAAGCGTACGACGTTAGAAAGTCTGACCAGAACGTTATTTTAACACCGTTTGTTATTCTTGATGAGTTAGTAAAACTTTTGTTTTCATTAAAATATTTTTTTTCCCAAACTTATCTCTAAAAAAAAGTCTTCAGGCCGAGCCCTGTGAGGTTCGATGACAAGCGACAGGAAGGCTGAAGAAGCAGAAAAGTTAGAAAAATTGAAAATACAGATCAG
Source organism: Oryzias celebensis (assembly GCA_014656515.1). Classification (NCBI taxonomy): domain Eukaryota; kingdom Metazoa; phylum Chordata; class Actinopteri; order Beloniformes; family Adrianichthyidae; genus Oryzias; species Oryzias celebensis. The sequence continues at coordinate 2,471,323 of BNCR01000019.1, read as the reverse complement.
AAAAAAAGCTGTATTAATATTAACAGTTAATATTAATAAGGGTGAATGTGAAGATAGAGAAAAGGAAAAATTCTGGATGCAGCGAGACAGACTGAAGGAGTGTGCATTGTTGACTGCCCCATGGGATTAGCACTCACATCTGGATGTGGGATGGCGTACTGTCCTTGTATGGTATAAGCCTGAAATCACAAGAATACCTGATTATCATCATGTTTCTTCAACCCAACAAATGTACTGTCATGTCAACATTAGCAAATCCGAAAACATTTTTTAGTAATACTAACAAATGATTGACATTTCTATAACTTTAGCAAATGTGTTTTTTCTTTTATTCATCAAAAGTTTTTGTAGTCATATAAAATGGGAGTCAGACTCTATGGATTCCTGTCATGTTCTCCCTCTATTCATCAATCAGATCCAGTTGAACTAAACCAATAAGGGACAGCTCAAACAGCAGGATTGTGACGGGGAATGGTGAGGAGAGAGCCAGAGGAGCGACCCTGAAAGGAGTGATGTGATTCGTCCTGTTGGATGTGTGGTTATTGAGGCCACGGAGGTCAGAACTGAGCGGAATTTAATTTCATCCTTGCAAAGACAGCAGAAGACATGTAGAAGGTATTAAAAAATGTGATATTCTTTTTTTTTTTTTTAATCTTAAAGGTAAGATTTTAAATGGTTTACAACACAGCTGTTTTTAGAGTTCTTATTTTCAAATAGAAATGAATTAAAGTAATTAACTGTATTAGATAAAAAAAACATATTCACATATTTTTTTTTTTACTTAGAATACAAATAAATTGTTTGTTTCAACAGTTATAAGTTTTTTTCCCTCCTGAAGACTCACCTTATTTTAAGCTTTCTCTGTTCTGATTGGTCGGTTCCAGTTAGCTTGCAAAGGGGCGTGTCTTATCTGCTAGCTACCAGATGTATTTATTACATTTTCATACAAAATTTTCAAATCATTTTTGATCAAGATGTGTACATTTACAGAGCCCATCTGATGACAAAGAAGAATAATAAATTGTAGCTACGAAATAATTGAAATGAAATGAGATAATTCAAAATGACAATATCATATTGAGTTCTCTATAGCCTGTTGGGTAAGAAAGTCAAATTTTTGTATTATTTGAGGCCAGAAATGAGCTGCAAAGGGGCGGGTCGTGTTTGCTAGCTTCCAAATGAACGCGCTTTTTATACAAAATTCTTAAATAGTATTTGGTCGAGGTGTGTACATTTACGGCGCCTGTCTGATGACATTAAACAAAAAATAAATACACTGTAGCTACGAAAAAATTTAAACGTACTAACAAAATGCTAATTTATGGCTTTAACATTATTAAAAAAAACAAAAAAGAAGACAACTAAATTTTTTAAAATAACATTTTTAATCACATTAACTTATTTTAGCATTTTGCTTAGTAAAATTAATATAGATTAAAGCTATGTAGAAATAATTTCTAACAGGATATTGAGAGCAAGGTTGCTTTACTCGCAAAACACAGATTGATTTATTTACCGAAATGTCCAGAGAAGACATAAACAACCTTATTGATATTTTGTGCCATCAAATTAGTATTCTGATGTACAATTTAATTATTTTGTAACCACAAATCAGCATTTTGTTTATTTGATTTCACACAAGGAAAATAATTTAGAATTTGGGATGTACAATTTTGCTATTCATTGCCACAAATTGACGTTTTTTTCTGAATACAATTAAACAATTTCTTATGATTTAACTATTTAAGGTTATAAATTGATATTTCGTTAATACAACTGAACTACTTTGGGACCACAAAAAAATATTTTATTAAGATTTAAGATTTTATTTTTTTGCCCACAAAGTAGTATTTAGTTCGTACAATTTAACTATTTCTTTGCCCCGTTTTAATATTTTAAGTACATTATTTCGTGAATGCATACTGAATTGAATGCGTATCACATGCCCGGTGAGTAGGTAGCATAACACCGACTTGATATGTTGAGTATTCTGTTAATCTTCATAGTTTCCATTATTTTCTTTTTCACCAATGAACCTGGAAGGCTTCAGCAGCATGAAATTGTAACCGTTGACTGTATCTGAGAACTGGACCAAGTGCGTATGACATCATCCACTGAAATCTTTTTACTTCAGGATCAGACGAATGTTGGAACCAGACATCATCAGTAAGCAGTGATTGGTCCGTGCTGATCTGAGTCAAGGTTTCTATGGCAACCAATCCGACCAATCAGGAGGGAGCTTGTTGGAGGTCCACACCCCTACCACTTGAAAGCAGGCTTCACAAAATCTGTCAATTAAACTTTTTAAACATTGGACATTGGTTTGCAAATATGAGAAGTAACAGTTTATTTCTCTATAGAAGTTGATGGGATTTTGGCTTTCCGGAACCAGTGGATACTTCCTGTTTGGAACACCAGCCGGGGGAGGGGTCACTAGTCCAGTTCACATACACTGTCAATAATTGAAATCAAGACCTCTCAAGGAGCATTTATCTCAGTTCTGGTTTGAGTGGCTGGGGGTGATGGATGCCATAAACATCCGTGACGGTTTCATGCTAGTCAAGGAGGGGGGGTAAGGAGGGAGTGAGGAAAGGGAGGCAGAGTGAGTAAAACCTGGTGCGACACTAACAGGCAGTGGCTGGTGCTGCAGTAAGAGGCTGAGGTTGGCTGTGGACGCCCCCAGTGGGTCTGCTCTTACCTGGCCACCTGAAAAAATGACAGGGGTGGAGGCAGGCTTGGGGCGGTAGGGGATGGTGGCACCTTTCGGTGGGGACTGAGGAGAGCAAAGGCGGAGAGAGTGGGGAGAAGGAGAAGGGGTCAGATGTGGAGAAAGTGTTAGAGTAGTAGAAAAGAAGAGAAGAAAGAAGTCGCATCAAGTGAGGCCAGAAGGGGGCGGTGCCTTAGGGAAGACAACCTGTGACACTCAGACAAAAGTGCTCTTCACTGTGCGGTCATGCTGACACAAAATGTCCAAATCGTGGTTTTGGTGCACAACTGAACTTGGATTTACCTGGAACACCACTTTCAACTGGATAATGATGACTCAATATTACATTTTAAGACCTCTCCGTTTTCTTTTTTTGTTTTTTTGCAGTCCATTCTTTGGAGACTTACAGTCATGTCACAAAAGTCCTAGTATCCATGGCTGCTGCCATCATGAAGGCCCAATGGAGACATGGCTGTGCAGATATTTGAAATTAATGATGGAAGAAGAAGAAAAAAAAGACACCAAAATGGAGCAAAGCTCAATGACTGAAAGCAGCAATCTCACTGGTTCAGAAGGAAAACAGTTCCGTTAATTTCTGCTAAGAGAAATACCGTCAAAATGCTAATACCGGTAATGACTGTTCATCATGATTTTGATCAAACTCTGTCCTCTGTTAACCAAGAAATAATGAAAGATAAATTCCAAAATGTTAGCCGTAGGCTAATCACTTGACTCATATGATTGTTGAAATTTGCAAAAACAAAAAGACTCTAAAGTTAGCTAATGCTAGCTAAAACCGGCGTATGTTAGCCATGATGATTCAATACGTTTTTAAAGAAAGAAACAGAACTTTCTACTGCTAAAAGATTAGCATTAGATCTCTGATCTGATGAGAGTGAAGTAACTTTCAATTATTTTACAGCTAAATTTTTAATCTGGCTTGTGTTTGAAGTTGCTAGCAACTGATATTTTTGCTGGTAAAAACTGCACTTTGAATGTCTGACAAGTAATTAAAAAAACGTTTAAATTACTTCAGGCAATTTTTACAAATGTATTTTAACTAATTGCTGCTAGCAATTGTTAGCACCATAAATATGGTAATGGCATGTCAGATTACATTTATTAATTCTTTGTCTACCATAAAAAAAAACAAAGCTTAATTTCAAAACGTTCTACTTGTTAACCTAATTTTTTGCTGTTCAAAGGTTTCATTGTTTGCTATTGCTGATGCACAGGCTACTTTGCTAGCAAAACAGAAAAAAACACACAGAAAAAGCTAGCCTTTATGTAAACTACGGAAGACTAAACAACTTTAAATAATTTTAATGTAGAACAATACAAATGGGAATTTCTTTTCATTAAATTATTGCTCAATTTGAAAGAGTTATTTTCATTAGTATAAGGGATGTTGCGTTGTATTTTTTTAAGAACTTATAAAATGGTTTGCTCAATTTTTTCAGGAAAACAGCTAAATACTTTAATTACATACAAAAAAATGTAATCATGCTTAAAGCCATACAAACAACAATGACTCATTAAAAATGTCGACTATAGGATTAGAAACATGGAAATGCGTCCATGTACACATTGTCATATTTGTACAAAAGAAAGAAAAATTATACATATATTTTAACAGAAAAAAATACCAAAAAACATTCAAGCATTTTGTAAGACTTTTTACTCTTAAAATATCTAGATAATATCTGTACTAAGTTCACTGTTGAATGTTTAACCTCATAGTTACCTTGAAATTGTTTCTCACAAAGTCCAAAACATTTTCAGATTTTTCTCAATTTTTTAAAATTGCCTGTGGGCATCGTCCTAACAAAAGCATTATTGGATTTTTGTGGTTTCTAACCCATCCCCTTTCCCGCCGTACCTCCAGCATCACCACACATATCTGTTTGACACACTGGATGATGGCCTCGGGGGCCCCGGAGATAGTCACCGCCCGCTCAGTGGAGTTAGGGAGCATGTCGCCCGCCACCTGGACCTGGGCTCCTGTAGACTGAAGCAAACCACAAAGATTCACTTTGAAAGTGCTTTGCAGGGTGTACAAGCGGGACAAAAATGGCTGCCGACCTCTCGCATTTCTTTGATTTTGGAGCCTCCTTTACCGATGAGGGAGCCGCACTGGCTGGCTGGGACGACGAGCCTCAGGGTCACTGGGGGTTTACTGGTAGCCGGACTGTTGCTCATGGAGTTGATGATATCCTGCAGGGGGATTGGGATGAGATGGGGGCGGGGAAAGAGCACGGTGGCGTTTCATCAGGTAAAAGGCTTCATTCATTTGTCTAATTTGTGCCTCCTCGTCGCCTCTCTCCACCGTCCTCCTGCCTGTGACCCGGAAATCAATCTCAGCAAAAAATGTTTTGAAGGGTGTTTTAATTCTGGAAGTGCAGCCGGAGGAGAGAAGAGGCGGCAGGAGGAGCAGCGAGGAGGAGTGTGGGAGCGTGCCCTCTCCTGAGAGGAGTTTTGGCATCACGGTGACTAAAGGAGGGGGGGGTGAGTGACTGTTTCCACATCTCGACCACCTCACGTTTTCAGGAAAATGAAGACGTACATATGTGAGGTCAACCATAACAAAACCTTTCCGTCTTTTCTTCGCGTTTGAGCAAAACTCAAAAACCTCACCGAAACCACCAAACTACCAGCAGCCGTAAAAATAAACTTTTGACATAATAAACGACCGCCATCCATAATAAAAAAGAGATGACATCACAGCCTGCTAAACAGTAAACAAATGAATGGGGACATTTTTATAAGGGCTAATATAGCAAAATTCACTAACAAAACCAAAACAATCATGTCCGGGATAAGTTTGAAAATTATGATGGAATGGCCACAGGACCGAGGGCGTAAAATCTGACAATTTTCAAAGTTTTACTCAACATGGTAAAATATAAGCTTTGTTCAAGCTTCTCAAGTTTCACACACATGTTCAGACTACAACCACAATCAAATTTTTATTGACCTTTGATGTTAGAAAAAAGCCGCCATCTTTAATTAAAAGAAAAATTACCTTTAGTACCTTCTACAAATTTAAACTCCTCCTGGAGATTTCGATCTTTTGCTTCCTATCTCCTTGAGCATCATTGGGAAGCTACTTGGAAAAAAAATATTGGAATTGGAAGTAGTGAATTTTGTACGGCGTTAGCGTGACGAGCTGGCAAAAGTGGTGTTCCTCTGTTGCTCGAACTTTTTTAACCGGAACACTGTAAACAAATAATACATAAATCCCTGGTTCAAGCTGAACAAAATGAAACAATATATAATAGGACTATATTAAAAATGTTGGCGTGTTTAGCAAAAAAAACCTCTGTTGCCATGGAAATAGAAACAATTACTATTGCCAATTCTTCTAAAAATTACATAGATCTGTTCGCCAGCCCCAGCCGGCCAAAACATAAAATGGTTGCTATGGAGATAAAACCAACAGAAAAGCCGCCATTTTGAAAAAAGAGTTTTGCTTTTTTTCATTATTTTGTCACGGGCAGCTCTGACCTGTGTGGCAGGGGCAAAGGGGAGAGTGACAGGTCGGTTTGGCATTTTTATCTGTAAACAGCACATATCCACCCGCAAGGGCAGTTGTGACTAAAGCATTGTGTAACTCTGCAAAAGACGATATAAAATAATAAAGCTAGTTTTGAGTCGTTTCTAAAATATGTGATATTTTTAAACTACTGAGATTAGCCTTTAAAGTACAAATAAATAATCAAGAGAAAACAAACTAAAAGCTAAACTTTTATTAGTGCAAGACATGATATCACAAAGAAAACTGTTTGTTAAATTCAGAATTTGAATGATGAAAACTTTTATTTGACACAAAAAACCCCTTATTTAGCTTAGATGTGCTTTTTGGATGGGTTTATATTTTAGGTTTAGATTGACAAATTGGTTTTCTGCAGACGACTAAAAGGTCCCAATAAATGTAATGCTCAAATCAATTGATAACATCCATTAATGCAAAATGTTTTTTACTCAGTCAAAACACTGCACAGTAAAGTGTCTCTCACTAAAATGTGACTTTTGGCAACATTCAGCAAACACACTTTGGATCAGTGCAGCTGCCAAAAGCGCAAATAGTGATGATGGATACTGTCTTCACTCACAAACACATTGTGTTGTCAATACAAAACAGTGTAGCATAAAAATCTGTCCTCAGCTGAATTGAATTCTACACGTCTTTCAAAGTTTAAATGCCAAAGATGTGGTAATGGTGCAGCTTAACACTGGTTGCCAAGAAAAACTTGAGAAATTTAGTTTGACTTGTGATCTCAAAAATTGTTATGCATATTTATCAGTCTGAAACATACAAAAATATTGTATGGTTGCTATGGCCTATTCAATTGTTGAAGGCCAGCATTTTGAACCAACATCTACCTTCCCCACAGGATTTTAGTATCAAACACATTAGTTGTAACACATTTTTTGACAATTATCAACTTTGTTTTGTAAAAACTTGTGGCTCCTTCAACTAAGAAATTAGGCTATAGCTAAAAAAAAAAGAAAAAGAAAATCACACAGAAAAAGACTTCAAAGTTTGTGATAATACATGTAAACTCTGGTTGTCAAGGAAAATTTGACAATTTAGTTTGATGTACAAACTTAAAAATTGCTACAAATATTTATTAGTCTGAGTCATGTAAAAAAATCTATGGTTGCTATGGTCTATCCTATTGTCAAAAGCCACCATTTTGAACCAACCCCAACTTCAGGTCTTGATTTTATAATTGGGCACAGTACCTTCATCAAATTTTTCTCTAGCACTAACTTTGTAAAAGGTTTGTGGCTCATTCAACAAGGACACAGGATATAGCTAAAAAAAAAAGAGATTCAACCAAGAAAAAATATGTCGTAAGGGTGCATCTAAACACCAGTTGCTATCGAAAATTAGAAAACTTAGTTTGACTTACAAACTCAATAATTGCTACACATATTTATCAGCCATAGAGATTTTAAAAAATGTTTGGTTGCTATGGTCTATTCTATTGCAAAGGGCCACTATTTTGAACCAACACCTCCCAGCACCATTTGATTTTAGCAACACAGTAGCTTTAGTTAGTATTACCTATTTTTTGTCCAAACTTTCTGCAGCAGGTCCTTTAACAAAAAAATATAGCCTAACTCTGAAAATATAGAGAATTAAACAGTGAAAAGTTTGAAAAAAGTGAAATCTTAGTGAAATCACTATTACTGAAAAAAAAAACTTGAAAGGAAAATTTAAGAGATTTAAGGGATCCATTTCCAATGCTACCTGTCTGTAAAATGTACTTTTTTGGTCCTAAAAAATGTTTTTAGTACTTTGATGCTTTTTGTCAAACCTTTTGGAGGGTTTCTCCACAATGACAAAGTCTCTGAAACTATCAGTTTGTTTCTGCTTTGTCATCCAGAAACAGCAGGACCCAGACCTGGCGTCCACATCCAAAACAAAATAAATAAATAAATAGAAGACAAAACAGTACTGGCCCACTTTCAGAGGGTACTGCAAGGTTACATCAGCACATTTCTGTCCTACATAGCATGGCCAAGCCTGTTTTCATATTCCGTCTGGACATGAGCCATCCAGCCGATGAAGTAAGCCAGTGGCACAATAATTCCAAGTTCTTTCCCTTCAGTACCAATCCTTTCTGCTTCCTCCAATCCGATAGCACGTTTCCTGCTACACATCAGTAAAAGGCTACTCAAAGAAACATCCAAACATACTCAGAAATAATAAAAATCCTGTGTGTCATAGGTACCTCTTCGAACTTGTAGGCTATCATGGCGAAGGCCTTAAAAATGGCGTCCGTTGGCCCGGTGATGGTGACTATCCGCTCGGGACAGTTACCCTCTGAGATGTTGATGCGGGCGCCACTCTGTCACCCAAACAAACGGAGGAAAAAAGGTGGAATCATTTATGGACAAACAAATTCTGCCATGTTTTTTGAAAATGTCAGCAACAAGAATTCATCTCACGTCTTCCCGCATTTTCTTCACCGTCTCCCCTTTCTGGAAGAAAGAAATGAAAAATAAGGAGTTGTGTTTTTCCTAGCCATCTTTTATGATTATTTGGTGATAAATACCTTTCCGATGATGCTTCCCACCTCCTGCAGGTAAACCAGTAAAAATCAGAGAGTTTTTGACAGGCAGGTGAAAGGAGAAAAGCGTTCGGGGGCGGGGCTTATTTGTACCTTTCCGTGCATCAGCAGCCTGATGGTGAGGGTCACATTCAGTCCACCTTCTGACTGAACCTTGATGGGCTCCATGTCGGGATTAGATGTGAAGGAAGGGGCGTGGTTATGTGAAAGAGGAGGTCGAGGGTGAATGTGATGGGCGGAGTCAGCCAACCAGTCACCTGACAGGCAACACAAGCAGAGAGGCGACTTTTAGCTGCTTTTTAAAATTATATTATTAATTTTTTTAAATTAAAAACATACAAACAATAAAATAAGGTACAAATAAAAAATAATTTAACAGATTTACCAACATTTCACATTTTTTGTTATTTTGAACCAACTTAAGCATTAATTTAACATCAATCCAACAAATTTATAGAATGTTTAGTCATATTTTTACAATTTTTATTGTTCTATTGGAAAAAAAAATACATTATTTTTTTTTTCAATTCAACTTAAAATGAGTTTTTCACATTTTAAATAAAAAAAATCCTGATCAACAGTATGCCTTTGATGTAATGCTGCATTTTATCACTTAGTGATTTTATTTTAAAATACATTATTATATAAGTAAAATATTAAAGGTAAAAAAAAAATTAAGATCATAATAATAATTAATTAATTAGCTCATTTTGTTCAGATGAAAAGATAAATATTATTTTTTCTTAGTTTTATATCAAGTTTTAGTGTTTTTCTTTACATATTTAACCTGTTTTGATTATGTTAAACACAAAGAACACTTCATAAATACAATGTAAAGGTGTTTTTACATAAAAACCAAGAAACAAATATAATTAAGTAAGTAATTATAAAATATTTTTTGAGAATATTTTGAACATGAATCATTCTGTGCTTTATTTTCTTAAATCCACAACTAAATGTTTTGTCATTTCCTGTTAAACAAAAAGTTGTGGCCTACTGAGTGTCTAAAATGTCATTTTTCTGTGAATAAAGCTTCATTAATCGATAAAACGTTTTTTTATGATTTAATCTTCAGGGTTTTTTCATTAAAAATGGTGGAAAATCTCTAAATTGAGTTAAAAACCATAGAAAAAAATGGTTTTAATCATCAGTTTGCACTCTATTCTTTTCCTTAAAGGTTAAGACAAACAGACCATTGTGATAAAGTTAGTAATAAAACTGTTCCCACAGATGGAGGAATGTTCCAGATAAAAAAAAAAACAGGGAATGTGGGTCAGCATATGTCTCTGCAGCCACGAGATGAGCCGCCGAACGACCAGCTCCATATTTATTTTTATCAAGGCCGTTTCAGCCGGCCGCCTCTAATTCTGCCTGACAAGCGGCGCGAGGAACACGAGGGGGCGCCGAAGGCCTCCGACAGACTCTGAGGGTGAAGGGGGTGGAGGTGGTGGAGGCCCTGAGCGAGCATCTGGACCAGCTTGAGGCAGGAATCAGACAATTGTTCTTTGGATATGGATTTTTATGAACCGCTTTAGCAGAAATTCACGCCGAAGTGAAACAAATTTATAAAAAAGATGCTCCAGAAGCGGCTGACCTTCATGTGCAGACACAAAGTCGCCGTCTGCCCGTCGCAGCCACAGCTGCTGCATGGAAAACAGTGGATTTTCTGCCTGGCCTCCTGTGTGCGACGGCTAATTATTACCTGAAACTGTGAAATGAATCCAAAGCGTCTTAGATCGGCCAGCTGGGGCCCGACAGACGCTTTCAGGGCGTTGTTTTTGCAGGTTTTTGGTGAAATTTGTATCCAAAATGTCAAACGATTTTATTAATGTCTAATTTTAAAACTGATTTCTTGTCAGATTTACACCTTTTTACAGACAAACCTTTCAGGGCCTCAAACCCAAATTTTTGTTTTTCAGGTTCAAACGGTACATGTGGATCCGAACTGAACCGGTAAAGTCTTCTGGTTCAGGCCGGTTGGAGGCCGTAGAAAGAGAGGTTTGATGGAGATTCTGCGGCCAGCTGTCTCTATAATCTCCCAGAGGAAACCAGATTACATAAAAAGCCTTAATCTGGGTTTAAAAGATGAGCCAGCGGTGCAGGTCCTCTGTGAGAGCACGGGGGCGAGTACAAAAAAAAAAAAAAAAAAAAAACAAAGTTTAGGATTAAAGATGATAAATCTTCACCATCTTCATGCAAAGAAGAGAAAAAAATCTTAAATCAAAGCTTTGTTTTACACTTTTTTATGTTTTATGATTCAGACTCAGTCATGTGGGAATTTGGGTCAACTAAAAAAAAAAAAAAAAAATGGCGGACCTCAAAGACGACATCGTGATTCACGAGAGCCAGCGACCCCCCCCCCACCAAAAAATATTTATATTTTTCAATTCTTTCAAAGTTCACCACCAAAATTTTCTGGCCCCAACCCCCAACCCCCCCGCAGACCGACTCAGCTCAGAAAGGAAGTCGGGAAAGAATATTTCATGACATCTGACGGGGAAAGTGGGTCACGCTTGGCATTGCAGCACCGCTAGCGTCCTCCTCCTCTTCAATGGCGGCTATTGAATTAATCACGCTTTACGCTCGGCTGGACCCCCCAACCCCTCGTTTCCTATCTTCCCCTGCATGTACCACAGTCTGAAAGAGCACGAATCTGTGAGATCTTTTTATGCTTTGACCCTTTCATTCACAATCCGTCCTCATGGAGGGCCAACCACGTACAAAAAAATGTGAATAAAAAGGCACTTTTGTTTATGTCACAAAACAGCAGAAAGGATATGGATGGACTCTCCTGTAATTATGCAACATCTAGTGTCCTAGAAATGTGGAAATATTCATTCAAAAACGCGGCTTGAAACTTTTACAGACAGGAAACGAATCTATATGGACTCAAAAATGCCAAACGATGCTCCTGCCCTTCATCAAAACGCCGAAATGAGTCAGAGCGCGGATGTTAGCGCATACGAATGCACTCGTTTACAGTCGCAGAGAGGTGCAAGCCTAAAATCCTGTAAGGAAAGTCATTAAATGGACGGAGCGGCAGTCTAATCTCAGCCAAAGCCTCTGTCATCTGCCTCATCCTAATCCACACATCTGCAAGAACGTAGTTACCGTGCAACTGCCGCCGGCTCTGATCTGAAATCAGAAAACGGCGACGCTTTTTTAATGTTTAGACAACGAACTTTAGGTAAAACAGGTGCGCCACTCCCCCGTAGAGTTTGAAGAGTGAACAGGTGTGCAGAGTGTTCCAAAACAAACTTTTCTCAAGCTGGATTGTTTACATCTCAAAAACTAAACTTTAATACCAAAAAGTTTTTCAAACTTGCAAAGGACAAACATCTATAATCCGTTGATCTCTTTGTCCCTCTAAAATCGAAAACAAACCTTTTTTTTTAAGGCTTTAACATAGATTCATGCGGATATCGTAAACACAGTCAGTTTTAGGGTTCAAAACTTCTTAAACCTGAAACCGCTTAATCTCTCTGATGTAAAGGTTTTATTAAAAAGATAGAAATCTTTGATCTTTTTGATGTTCCTCTAAAAGTGAAAACGAAACTTTTTTTTAAGGCTTTTTAAAGCTGGATATCATAAACATAGTCAATTTTAGCTATTTGCTAACTATTTGATCTCTTTGATATAAATATGCCATCAAGTAAATGAAACCCCTTTGACCTATTAGCAAAAACAACCATATTTTATGGCTTTACTGTAGAGTTGCGTGAATGCCGTAAACATCAAATTAACAAAACTCTCAAACACCTGAAACCCTTTGATATTTTTGCTGTAGTTTTCATCAGAAAGATGAACCCTTTGATCTTTGATGTCTGTCTGGAAGTGAAAACCATCCATTTTTAGGGCTTTAGCATACAATTACATGGATATCGTAAACACCGTTAATTTTAGGTTACATTTTGAAACGGTTTAATTTTTCACATCTTGACGCCTTTGATCTCTCTGATGTCCCTCTAAAAGAGAATTTTTAATTTTACAGAACTTGAACGTAGATTTTCATAGATATCGTAAACACCACTAATTTTCAAACTTTTGACTTTGAAACATCTCAACACCTGTATCTTTTGATCAAATAGATCCAAAGGTTGAATGAAATGAAACCTTTGGATCTATTTGGTGTCCCTCTAAAACTGAAAACAACCCGTTTTTACGGCTTTACGGCAGATTCACTGCAAACCCTGTGAACGTCAAGTTGATGAAACGAACAGCTGGTTGCAGGTGTCGTTAATAAAGTGCCAGATGTGTGCAGCTGCGCACACGCCAGGCGTCAGCGAATCTGTTTGACGAGAGGGGAAAGGCTCCCCGGTAATGCAGCCAATATGTCGGCCCACGAGCGCTCTGCAGGGCACGTTTGTGCTCCAATTAAGGCTGAACAAAAGGGAAATTAGTGTGCATGTAGGGCAGGAGCAAACGGGGAGGGGGGTGGTTGTATGTTGGTTGACCTGCTTGAGGTTGTTTTGGAAATACAGGACGATAAACGTGATGGGTGGGGGGTGACAGATCGAGGAGCTTCACGGAGTCCCGAGGTTTGGTTTAAATGAGCAGCTCCCGTCTCGTCTGGCGCAGGCTTTTGTTGTTTGTAGTGGAATGGGGGTGGGGGGAGGGGGGCGTACGCCCAGTTGGGCTTCCTATACACCGCTATGACAGTGTTCTCAAGAGCTGTCAGCCCACATCAGCAGCCCAGCATCCTGATATCTCAGCCCAAATCACAGTCAAACCGCAGCAGCCAAATCCGGCTAACTGTCCGTAGCTTTGAGAGCTAGAAATGGATTGAGGTTGGGTTGGGTTGGGTGGTGGGGGTGGGGGGTGTTCACAATTCACAAACAAGCACTCACAATTCGATATCACCATGTTGTGCGATGAACGCAAAGAGCTGAGCGATAAGTCGGCCATTTTAGATTTGCCACAGTTTGTAATGTGAGATCACTGCTTGTCACAAAGTCATGGCCGTCGAACAAAACGGCTTGTACCCCCCACCCCCCAAGCGAAAATTGGAGTCAAACAAAAGCAAACAAAGCAGTCATTCACCGTCGTCCTGACCACCGGCGACTAACACGCTTGACTCCATGAGAATCTACATGACGATAATTGAAGTAATGATCTTTGGTGGCGCGGGGGCTCACATCATTGACACGGATAAGGGTGTATAAAACAGATCGTCCACCTTGAGCCCCGCCAGTCGCTAATTGTTCAACAATAAAATCACTCGTGCTTGAACAAGAGACAAAGACCACGTGGAAAGTAATAACTGGACGACCTGACCCGACGCTACACAAAATCGCTGCAAAATAACTCTGTAAAACTTCACAGATGGAGTCAAAAAGTTGTTGACCGTCTCAGATTTTTACCAGTTGAATGACCACCCCTGACTAACTTGATTAATTATTGATGGCGGACTCCAATGCGAACCGGAATTTCATTGAAGTTTGCTTCTGTCTGGCACTCAAACGACCATGACTCAAGTATTTCTTAGATTTAAAACCATTAAAGCCTTTAAATTGAGGGAAAACACCCACAACCACCGATGGTTGGAGGCGGATTTTCAGAACTGAAAGTCTTTACCTTTTGTGTGGCGTAGGACACGTTAGCTGATGACCACTGTCGCCGTCGCAAGATCAAAAATCGCAAAGGCAGGATAATCCACCCCCCCCTCTCCCTTTCGCTCTACCCAAGACGAACGCCGCCGCCCTATTGGTCCGTACCACCAGGTCACGTAAGCAACCGGAGGGACACGTGACGTGGCTCGAAACTATATGACGAAGCCTCAGAGAGCCGCTCACCGTTTGTAAATAGGCCATAAGACGAGGGGTAATCTGGGTGACTGTCACCCACCACCCTGTCTGTCTGCCCCCACCTCCCTTCCCTCAGCTGCATGAAAAAGGGGACATGACCAGTGAGGCACATGGGCATTGAGGGGGCAAGTCTGGGGAGACCTAGAACTGTAGCCTCCAGGGCATTTGACATCCCAGAGAAAGGGGCTGAGGAGCCCCGAAGCCGGTCCAAATCCGTCCGATGCTGCACGTCTATGGCTTGATGAAACCATCAGAAGGACGCCGTACAGTGACACGGCCCCTCCATCCCTCCCCTTTAATCTGCCTCTTTGTGTGTATGTGCGGAATTACAGAGCTTTGGAGGCAACCCGTCCAGATTTTTCAATCCAGCACAAATCCAGGCCTCATGTCAGATGTGCAGACCTTAATCTGGCGCTATTGGGGTTGGACGTCTAAAAGAGCCGCCAGAGGAAAGCAAACTATAGGTTTATGCCGCCTGGATTAAGGGCAAATACAACAACGGCCGGCAGGTTAGCCTTCAGAATCTGGTCTTAAATTCCATAAGAGGAGCCGAACTTGCAATGGCGGTCCAGTGATGCTTTTAATTTATGCACCTTTTCAAAACGTTAATCGTGTCTTTACGTATCCAACCGACTGTAAAACGGCCCATGGGACTAACTACAAACAGAGCATTAAATGTGCTCTACATTGACTCATAAAAGGAACGTGATCGCAGTTCCGTCACATTTAGCATCTTTATGATACAAAAAACAAAAAAATCTGATTTAAAAGAACCAATTTAATGTTTACATCTGTTTACTGAAAGAACTTCTAAAGGTCAAAAGTGGATTTTCTTACCGATATGAATGAAGGAATCTCTGAATCAGGGACCTTGATGACCCTGATGGGAGCTGATGACAAGATGATAGATAGTGGCCACACCAAGGAGAGTTACCATGGGCCTCAAACTCAACAACTCTCCCCACCCACCACCAAATTCACGCATGCCCTCCAGCAAGGTGATGAACCACCCCCCCTCTGTCATTACCACCCCACCACTCCAGAATCTGCCCTCATATCCACCCACGTTTCCGATCAGGGCACCAGTGGCCTAATGGAAGCAGAAGGGCGTGAAGGGGAGTGAGGGATGGTCAATCCTTAGCTGATGAGGAGCACATGACAAAAGTGACGAAGAAGGAAGACTGTCCGCCGTGTTGGTTCGTCACATTTCTGCTCATGGGGGGAGTCCGGTGGCGCTCGGTGTGACGATACCAGAACTTTGCTGAACTCACCGTTTTTTCACCAAATGCAGAAACCCACATCGCCGTAAACGCGAAATAAACAAACAAACACACTTTTAAAGATCTCAAAGGGAAAAAAATACATTAAGTAGAAAGTTTTTTTGACTGAAACTAAAACGGAAAGTAACAACGAAATCATTTGTGTTAAAAAAAAAAGAGTGACGTAAAGAACACCAACAGGTTTTTACAAATCAATGGCAAAAATTGATCAATTTCATCATCGACAGAACAGAAAATGACTGTCAGCACTCAGCTACGGGAAAAACAAATGTCGCATGAAACCAAAGAAAATCAGGTCCGAATGCAATTTATTCTGAGATAACTTCAAACTTTACATCAATTCAGAGACTGTTTCCAGACCAGATGAGTCAAGTTAAGCTGAAGAAAATTGATTTTTCCAAGATGTTTTCAGAAATTTAAAAATGTAAAGACACAATGGATGATATTTAGATTAAATAGGTTTCTTATTACTAGAATTGTCTCAAAGTGCCACATGTGTTTTTTTTTTCATAAATGTATAACGTTTTGGTAATTTAAAGGTATGAGTAAAGTCAGAAAAAGATACAGAGTTGTTGATTTATGGATGATTATGAAATTAAAGTGTTAATAGGGACAAAAAGGACCGATAGAAAAAAAATCCCATATTTGTCTAACTCAACCCCAGAGCTCCATTATAGTTGTAATTACAAAATAAAAGCTTTTGTTGACATTTTTTTATAACTATTATCACAGACAACCAAAGTCACACAATTATGTCAATGATGTTATGAATCATATTAATAGAATTGCAAATATTTTATATGTGGTATATATGAGTACAATATTGTAAAGCTGTGTTTCCCATATTTGTTTGTTGTCTTTCCTTCCCTTTTGCCTAACATGGCTTTGACAACATAACAGTCTGAAACATTTACTGACATTTTTTGTAAATAAAACAAAAAACTGAAATCCAGTTGGCAGATGTAAGGCTTGAAAGTAATTTAGATTTTCTTTTCTTAACTCAATGTAAACCTTTGGGTTATTATTAACTAAATTTATATTAAATTTTTCATGATCAGTCAGGTCTTTTCAGTTATAGTTGTAATATTTTTTTAATAATAATGGTACTTTTATCTTACAAACATTTTGTAAATATATTTTTTACCTTAATGCCAAGTTCCAAAAGTTGAATGTTCTTCTGTTTTAATATCCTAAATTCATTATTTTTTTTCTTGGTTGCAAAAGTAAAAAACTATTTACTGGTAAAGTTCATCGTTCGAAACTTTGCACCAGTGATTTTTGAAAGTGAGGTACTGGTTTTACTAATTCTGACGGACTGTTTTGTCACAGACTCACATCACATATAAGAGAACTGGACCTGGTGAGTTTGACGTCACCCATTGAAAATGGATCACTCCCCATTCCGAACAAATAAAGTCAATTCAGTCGTCATTTTTTCACCATGTTGGAGTCAGATGCCATCAGTTGGTACTTCTGTTGATGCATTTGATTGGTCACTTAGTAACTTGAATGAGTTTTACTTCGAACAAAAATATACAGAGAATGACCAAAAACATGTTAAAAATGTGTCAGAGCAAGAATATTTATTCTGACAAAAAGAACGACTGAGTAACAGCTGTTTATTTCTCAATAGAAGGCTTCCTGGAGCCAGCGGATACATCCTAATTGGAACACGAGGGGGGAGGGGTCATTCTGTCCAGTTCTCATATACAGTTAGTGTTGAATATACCCATGGAAACGTGCACAGATGGAAACATCCACATGTGCACACACATTTGTCATGTTTAAACACTCATATGGTTCCATTTTGATCTAAAACTACAACACACTCAAATCCATCCCCACACAATTCAAATGTATATTCTTCATTGAATCTATGCAGATACATTAATTTATTTTAATTTTGTTCATGTACACATCTATTAATTGTCAATTTTATTGTATTTGTTCTTTAACTTGACTTGGGATGAATTGAAATTCAATTGAAGTTGTGTGTTGAAGTCTGTAACGTGGAATACTTCAGAGAACATGGCCAATGACATAACTTTTAACCACTTTTAAAACTTTTTGCGGCACTGTTCGTGATCAAATGTGTAGCATCAGTCCTTCTAATGTGTAATCTAACATGTTTGCTTTACTTCACATTTTTCATGAGAAGGTAATGGTAATTGCCGTGGATACCCAATGTTTATCTGGGTCCTCTGTTTTCGAAAACTACGGGAAAAAAACGTTGTGAAAAAATCTATGCGTATAATTATCTCACTATCAATACACTGCTGATATCGGATAAAGCACTCCAGAACTTTTTGATTACTTTAAAAACTTTTGAAAGTCAGTTTTTGATCAGAAACTCATGTAAACAGGCTCACGGACCGAGCGGCCTAAAGTGTTGCTTTTTTGTGTATAACTCTACTTAAAGAAAGAACTTTATGAAAAATAAACACAAAGTTGTGCTGAGCCCGAATAAACACAGTAAGGCAAAGGAAGCAATACTGACCCTTTCTTATATCTAAGCGTTATCGCTAATGACCAGAGCTTATCGCCGATAGCTCTAACCCAGCCACTCCTGTGTCTTGGGAACAATAAATATCCTCTAAGTGTGCCAACGCTCTAAAAGCTTCTGCCTATAACTACAACTCCTCCACACAAAACAACTGCATCTCCCTAATGGAAAATATTGCCTGACCCTGTCCACTCATGTGGTCAATGCAGCCAGTAATGGTAGTGTACTGCCTCCTGGCAAAAACCAATATGAATGGGCTTGTGCTGGGTCAGGACTTTCACCGGCGTCTGGCTCTTCCGGGCTCAAGTTCACTGCTTTGTTTGCATACAAAAGCAGAGGAGCATGTTAGCGCGAGTTTTATCTTTCAGGACGTTGGTTTATTTGGTGAAGTAGAACACGAAACAGTCATTTTAAAAACATGAACACTGCTTTGGTGAAGAACTTTGGTCACCAAAGTAAAGTTTAGAAAATAAAGAAATATTGTCCAAGAACATCTGACATTATCTGACTGTCTAAAAAACAAAAAATGTTTTCTTACTTAGAAAAAAAAGAGGGTTAACTTTGGTACTTGTATGAGTGTCTAAATAAAATTCCTGTTACACCAGCATTTTGTAAAAAAAAAAAACATTAACCAAAAAACAAAAACACGATCTATAAGTTAAAAAAAAAACTGTGCAGAAAATGTCAAATGTGGCATCAATATGTATTAAAATACACTAACAAAATATACAATTGATTTAAATGTATAAAGGATAATATATAAAAAATATTTTAGGAAAATGGAGGGAAAGAATCCAAACCAAAAAATATTACTGGTGCTACAAACTTCAGGAAAATGTTCTTATTTATGTGGGGGAAAAACTAGCACGAAAAACAATTCCAACCAGAAAAAACAATTCCAACATCACGTTTTGATTCTGAACCAGATTTAGTTGTGAAAAAAAACCTAAAATATAAATTCTTTGCTTACCTGGGGATTAAACTAGATGCACCCTAGATTTACCCATAATGCCATTGGTCAGATGTGTCAGATGGCAGCACACATTTTGCTAGCGGTGCTAGCTTACAGTTTAGACTTAAGAAGTTATTTAGAAGTATTTCATATTTAGGCTAAGAAACCAAACTTCAAATGAAATAAGGCTAAAGCGTCAGGAACTGGTAGAGTCAGGACCCAAAAAACAGGAAGAACATTCAGCTTTAATCAACTTCAAGCATAAATGTGATCAAACTATAAACAAAGTCAAACTGAAACTGTGAACTTTTGAAATATGCTAACGATGACAGACCAAAGTAATGACAACTGTGGAGGTTTTTCAAATGAAACCAGAGAAGATCATAACAATATGGTCTTTAATGTAAAGTTTGAGTTACTAAACTAAGAAAAATGTCTATTAATAAAAATTCTGTTTTTCAAAATCCGCTTTACCACTGGAAGATGACAACAAACATGTTTACAAACAAAACAGTAGACCATTTATATACATATATATATATATATATATTTTTTTTTTCACCATGACTTTGTATTGACCTGCTTCCAAAAGAAAACAGTCATTTATGACTGATTTGTTTCACAAAAACAAAAAAATACTAAAGAAATTTCATTTTTCTATATTATAGATACTTAACATGTGTATTCAAAAAGATCATTTTCATATTTTTCATAGATTTGAACAGTTGAAGAAAACAAAGTGTCACCATTTGTAGCCTATTTTTTGGAATTCAAGATGTAAAAACAAAAAAATGTTATTCTTTTTTTAAACAGCAAAGTCAATAAAAATGCATTTTAGAACATTCTTTGGTTTTAGTTTTTCTTACTTTTAAAACAATATGTTAGCTAAAGTAAATGTGAACAAATTTGTATTTTTTGTACTTTTACTACTAAAATGAATGAAATTGTTTTTTTCTAATTCTAGTTACTTGGATTAATAATAAAATAATCAATGGGAGTATTGATTACTGAAAACTATTAAATGAAACAACATAAAAAACCTGCTGTTTCTGATTTTTGAACAAAACACCACATTTACCGAATGCTCAGGGTTTATTCTGGATTATAAGGACAAAAATCATTTGAAAGGATCATTTCAAGAAAGATTTTGCTCCGATTGTTTAACCCAAAGATAAGATTATTCTGAAAAAGCTGCAGCTTTAAATCATACTTTAAAAACGCTCTGATCAGCATTCATAGTATTCTGGCTCGTTGTTTCTTGGGGGCAGACTGAAATAAACTTTGCTCACGCTGATGAAAATGACCTACATTTGCTCCGTCTCGCCTTGTTGGGCTCTAATAAGATCACAGTTGCGTTTGCAGCCTCGTCCTCGCCAAGAAGGGCTGAAGGCGGCAATGTTTCTGCTGCGGAATGAATCACCTGGATGGTCACACAAAACGGAAGTTTGGTTTGGAGTCGGAACGAAATCCGGATCTATTTAGCTGATCGACAACGACCCCAAAGGGGCATAGAGCCAAACCGTCCAATGAGATCACGAGGACGGTTACTGCAGGGCGACAAGATCACATTCACATCCTATAAAATTCAACATGTAAACAAAAACGGATCTCAAAAAGGAGCTCAGTGGATGGTTAGATGGGCGACTGGTGCGTTGCAGAAGAAGAGCACACCACGTTTTCTTCCAAAGGCAGCGGTGACAGAAATGAGACGTGACCGCGCCAGAGGCTGGAGATGAAGCGGCGCGCGCAGAGGAACGCCGCCGAACCTCAGAAGGACAAGTTTGGAGGAAGTTGGAGGGCTCCTGACACACACGGAGAGTGCAGACGAGCTCGAGGGCCTCCAAGTGGAGTCGGCCCAATCCGCCAGAATGGATTTAGGAGATTTCAAGAGGCTGCGAATTCATGCGGCTGACATAAAGATTATCCAGTGTAAATAAATCAGGAGGAGAAGAGTGCTCTGTTATCAGACAATGTCTCCAAAGCGATTCTTTCATCCACAAATATTTGCTAAAATTTGATAGAATAAACAAAATCCATTCACTTCCAGAAAAATGAAAGCAATAAATTTGGCCAATTCTGATGTTTGATTAGTTATTTTTTAAATAACAAAAACTCTTGGTGCCTCACAAAATGTGTTAATGTTGGTTTGCTTGACATGATTTTTCCATGTACACAGTCTACACCCAACAAAAGTTGAACTTTGACCCTCTAGAGTGAAGGATTAGTTAAGCAAAGACTTTGGGTTTTCCATTTGTCCTTAAAACCCTGAAGGGTCAACAAGTGTTGGCAGGACGTAGACAGGAGCAGGTCATCTTAAAAGGAACACAGGAGTGTCTTGCAGTTCTGTTGAAGCTTGTATGTCACCTCAAGGGATGTCATGAAAATGGAACGTACCGTTGTTGTACGTGTGGTAAGAGTATCGTGAACTATTTGTGAGAATAATGGAAGTTGCACTTTAGACGTCTGGGTGATGCTGTCGTATGATGTCCTTGTGTCCTCTAGTCATAAGTAAAGCTTTTGTCATAACTGCCCTTTAGCTTCATGAAGCATTGCACTGGAGTTATTGGATGAAAGGCTTCAATGATTCATGAAGCTTCATCTGCCCATCACTACCTATGAGTCCTGTCTGGTAGATTAAAAAATTACAAATCCGTAAAACACACCTGCGTTTCACCTACGCCTTTAGGAGTTCACTATACGACCTGTACGCAGGTCCATTTTCGCTCTGTGGGCTCACCGAGCTGAGTCTAAGATCTCCTGCGGTGAAGATTTTGCCCATTTTTCACCCACAGACACCCGTAAGGACAGGAGAATCCTATGGTGTGGAGAGCTTCATGGAACAAGTTTTCCATCAAATCGTACATCACATAAAGCCCCTTTAGCAGTTGACTCTGGAGCAGTGGAGACAGAGTCTCTGGAAAGATGAAAAACATTCATCCAACCATCTAATAGTCGACTCTTGTCCGACTCCATTCGGTCAACTGTGAAGTTTGGTAAAGTATTATAGTGTGTGGTTGTTTTTAAAGGACTGGGCTGGAACTCTAAATGTTTCTGGATGCCAGGAGGTTTTGTCCAAAACCCCAAATGTGTGGTACACCCAAATACCCAATCCGAATCCTTTAAAATACAAGAAGATTTCTTGGGTTGCTGCTGTTGGGTAGTCCAAGTGACTTATGGGTAATCCCAAAGGGTTTGACCAAGAATTTTATCGTACACAATGCCGACAAACAATAACGGATGGGTTAATCATTCCTAAATGACATTTTTAATATGGCTGTAACAATTGTCTGCAGTATTTGTGATCTGTTCCCGAAAAGGGAAGTAGGAATATTTGTCCCTGATTTGCTATCTTCATGAAAAAAAGGAAAGTACAGTAGAAAACACACTATAGGTAATGTAAATATTACTCTATAATGCAGAATAATTTTATGAAATAAACAAGCAAAATGCGCTGCTATTACAGGAAGTGATAAATATTCATAGTCAAGTTTTGCGAAGGTTTTGAAATACAAAGGGAAACTGTGGAGTGTTTTTGTACATAAAAAAAGAAACAAGTTTTTAATAAAAGTTTGCAGCCCTACTTTTTAACGTTTTTTTTTCTTGTTATTCATCTCTGAACATTATGGATTTTAAGACCAGTTTGTCCTTCAAAGCTGAAAATATTTCAGCTTTTTTCCCAGAAATTCGTTGTTTCAAACAAAAAGAAGAAAGAATGGGTTCAACCTTGAGTCTAATTGAAAAATGTTAGATTTCGACGCATCAGGGTCATCTTGAAAGTATTGTAATGGGTTTGACTCTTAAAAAGAAGATCGCAAAAGTGAAACATTGAACTTGATGATGCTAAAATGTGCAATGTGAGGAGGTTTGATCATCTCCTTGTGGGGCTTATCTGAATCATACATTTAGTATTTGTGAAATGTAAAAAAACAGTGACAATCTGTGTATTTGCTGACTGATTAAAGTCTCCAACAGCTTAAAGCGATGGAGCATCTTGTCCTTCCTTGTTGCTGGGCGCTGGCGGCGTCGCCAGGATGCATCAGTTTGTTGTGATGTTGGGTCCACAGGTGGCAGCAGGCACCGAAATCACACTCGGCACATGTGTGCGGCCATTTCTCCGCCCGTCTTGGCTCACACTCTGCGGCTGCCTGATAGCTTCAGCTGCCAAAGCGGTCGCTTTGACAAAGGACACCAGTTCCCCTGGGTGTCGGCGGGGCTGGAACAGGAATGCCCGGAACGTGCTGGAAGTGTCACTGTCCGCATTCGTCTCTACTCACAGAAAAGTGTCCTTGTGTGTTCGGGAGGCCACGGGCAGGTGAGGAGGCGGAAGAGGAGGAAGAAACCACCTGCAACATGCATGAAGGGACGAGGAGAAACGGGAATGAATGACAGATGCATCACAAAACATTTAGTAGAGATCAGGAACACGTGTTGGTGCTCACATGGGAACGTGGAGCAACAACAACACGGATTTAAGGATTTAATGAACCGAAAGAGTGAAGGGAAATCCAGGGCTGAGGGATTAAATCTAGAATATGTCATTTTTAAAAACAGAATGCAAAAAAAAGGAAAAAAAAAAATTAAGGCAGTTTGGTGAGGAAACGTGATGCACCACAGCTCCACCAGGGGGCAGTGGAGGCCATGATAGGAAAACAGAAGGAAAGCTTTTGTATGTTTTCTAAAATTTGGGGGAAAAAACAGAAACAGAAATAACCTTTTCTATCTCAAACAAGGATCCTTGCAGCGAATTGGAGAACTTGTAGGTACTGAAGATTGAGGTTTAAAACAGAGTGAAGAAAATGACCAAACTCAGTTTAGTGAGGAGGCCTCAAAAAACTGATGCAAAAGAAAATGACAATGAAAATGAATCAAAAAACTTAACAAAATGTTCAGTTGGTAACAGTGTTGGGTAAATTAATTTAAAAGAGTAATTTCATTACTTTAATTTAGTTACTAAATTAAATTGTAATTAAATTACTTTAGCCATTCACCAATTTAAAAAGTAATTCACTACTTGTGAATTACTTGCAACAGTATGATAATTGCACAGGTGTGCCATCTCAAGGTGCTGATTAGACAGTGATTATCGTATAGGTGTGCCATTTTTAGATGCTGATTAGACAGCATGATTACTTCACAGTTCCCTACGATCTATCACATAGGAGATACCAATAGAAAAACGTGCGTGAACATTTTTGCTCTACGGGATCACCAAGTGGACAACGACATTGATATTTCGTTCATTCCATCTGCATGCCTTGTACAGGTTTCACCATTTTTCACTTGCAAACAGACCTTATCCACCTGTTAGAGTAATTGTGACTAAGAGAGTGCGCAGTGTGTGCAACTGAGCAACAACTAGAGTGAAGCATCACCTGTGTGTGTGTAACTTCAGTTTTCCTTACGATTACCTTATGATGCACTTACCACATGCACAACAATGGTATATCCCATTTTTCATGACTTTCCTTTAGACTCGAACAGCCACCAAGACACACATGTGCTCCCCTTGTGATGTGTCCGCTCCTGTCTACGACCACAGGCCTGTACGACCCAAAAACCCACAGCAGCAGCGGTACGGGTCAATGCCCATGTGACTAACGTTTAAGTAATCCGTTCTGACCATGTGATTGGCTGCTTTTTAAACAATGCCTTTGATGTAGATCAACCAAAACTAGATAAGTAAACTCAGACAGTGACTCATTATCTATGTGATGTGGTTCAAATACACAATCAGCTGGGAGTCACTCCAGCTCTACAGAGCTGCCGTTACTTTCGACATATTTCAATCCCTCAAAGCAGATTGGGACGAAAGGGGGGGAGGGAAGCTGCTTATTCACGTTGCCGTGACTTGTGGCCTTGGCGACGTACGTGAAGCCGCTCCCACTTGAGCCTCAAGTGTGGCCGACTTCCATCAGTCGCAGGGATTTGAAAAAGGGAAAACGCCGACGACTTTTAATTTTCCTTCCTTTGCCCTCAAGTGAAGAACCAAGAGTTAGCCTGAGTCTGGATTTAAAAACAACCTGGAGTAGACAAATTTATGAGGATTAGAGCTGTAATTCTTTGGGATTTTGGGGAAGATTTTTGCATTTTTAGGGAATTCTTTTAGACGAGAAGCAGTAAGAGATAAAGAACTGGGTCTGTCAATTTAATTACAACCCATCCATATTTAATCATCAGAAATGAGTCCCGTTTGGTTTCTCTGTGAATTATTCAACCAAAAAAGAGAATAAAACGGTGCGATAAAGAGAGAGATCAGATGAATCCAGATTTATACAGTCACTTGGTTGACCCGATGGAAGGAAACGCGCTCTGAAGTCGGTGGACTCCTGGTCTGGGCATCGCCAGAGAACTGAGAAGCTCACCTGAAGACTGGAGGCTCCCTCTAGTGGACAGGACTGGTTACTGCCTGAAGCAAAGCCACTTGTTCCCAGAAATAAAAGGGGGAAAACATAGTTTCAGAAACACAACACTAACACAACAAAAAAACAGCCTGACACAACACCAGAATATGATGCAAAGACAAAGGAACAACAGAAACACAACAAAGACACAAGGTAACACAACGCCAGACTATCAACAGGAACAAAACACAAGCACAACAGGAATATGGCAGGAATACCATATGAACACAACACATGAACAACATTGGAGCAAAAACACAACACAACACAAGAACAGTACATCAGTATGCAAGGAACACAAACACATACAATCACACATGAGGAACACATCAAGGAAAAACCACAACAGAGAAACATGACAAGGAAAGGTTACAAACATGAAAACAACACTAACACAACCAAACTATGTTGTGTTCCTGCTGTGTCCTTGTATAGTGTTCCATTCATATTTGTGTCTTGTTTCTGTGCTATGTTTTTGACGCATTCCTGTTGTTGTGTTCCTGTGTTGTGTTCATGTTGTTCTCGGGTTGTGTTCCTGTTGGTGTTCCTGTGTGTTTGCTTCATAGTCCGATATTGTGCTAGTCGTTTTTCTGTGATTTTTTAATTTAATTTAAAGGAAGCTCTTAGGTTTCTTCCTCGGGCGTTTTGACTGGGAGGCTGGTTTCTTTTTCTGCAGAGTTTTATTTGACATCAATGCATTTGCATTCCGAGGCAAAAAGCAGCTTTTGTTGGCGCCACGCGCTCTCAAAGAGAGCAGTGAACCTTGAAGGAAAGAGACGGCAGGAAATCACGGCAGAAGAAATATCAAACTGACACAGGACACGTCGCCTTCAGAAAGTCTCCGGCGCAGGTGATGGGAGAGACTATGCAACCTCTTCCTCCTCCTCCTCTTCATCATGGAGGCCTTTATCTCCTGCAGATGAGTCAGCCTCTGCGGGTCATTTAGACCCGGCAGGATCTGTTACATCGTTCCTGCTTTTATGAAACCCACTCGCTGTGGGGACATTCGTCCTGGAGGCGGATGTCACCTTCTGTCAACAAAACGGGGAACTTCACAAGTGAAAATCCTTCAGAAATGATGATGTGACAAAAAACCCTGACTAAGGCTGGAGCATAACAAAGTGTGACTCAGCAAAAAACTGTTTTTCGAAGCTTTGGAAGACGAAAAACAGCAGTTAATGGAGCAAAAGTAAGAAAAATTAAGAAACTTCCGAACAGGATTCAAATCTGTTGTCACACCTGGATGTGTGAAATGAAATCTTGACATTTGACCCCTCCTCTGGGGGAGGGGTGACTTACAGACACCATCTGATGGTTTAACTCCCCCAATCCAATGCCTTAATGCTGATTGCAAAGCGGGAGGCACTGGGTCCCATTTTTACAGTCTTTGGTATGACTCAACCATGGGTTTGAACCTATGACATTGCAGTATCAGGGCGAACGCTCTACCACAGGGCCACTAAGTTGGTTGGGTTTAGCTACTTTCTAACCACCCTTGTCAACATATGTGACCACTTTCAGTGAAAAGTCTTTGTAAATGCGCATTTTGAGCTTCAACATAAGAAACTCGTGTTCATGCGCAGAAACACAAGTTTTCACAACAGTTTTCGAGGTCAGGGACTCAGGTTTGGTAGTGACGTATTGATCCCGGTATTTGCACCACTTCGACATTTTGCACCACGGCTCTTCCAGCTGTAGGTGGCGGACATGCGCTAGGAAACAGTAGAAAAAGAAGAAGAAGCCCCTCCCTGTTTGTCCAGTGTGAACACCATAGACCAAACAGACAGATCATACAGTCAGATGCCCTATTCCAGCCCAGTCATGAAGAGAAAAAAACATAAGGATGTTGGGGAAAATAAAAGCAAAATTCTAGCCCATTCCTGTGGCGAGTTATGGTTCTTTAAAGAAATGACCGTTACTAGGGGGAGCAAAGGAAAAGCAAGACTATCAGGACAAGAGATCCAGAAATAAACTGCATATCTTTGCAAGCGCTTCCACGTCTGGGTACAATGCAGTTTGGTTTCCTAAGCCTCACGCTGTTAAGTTGCTATAAAAATGATCAGGTGTGACACCACAATTACCAAAATGTTGTCAAACAGAAGAAAGATTGATGTGGAGCGCTGAGCTTTCCAGGAAAAATGAACAGTTTTATTTATTCATGGAGCTGAACGTAAAACCTGCGTGCTTGCTATGTAATGAACAGGTCGCAGCGCTCAAAGAATATCATATTCAGCGCCACCATCAGGCTCTCCATAAAGAAAAGTTTTACCATTTGTAGGGCAGTTAAGAAAAGAGAAGGTTAAACCAACTAAGCTGGACTGAAAAAACCCAGCAGTCGGCATTCACTGCAGCCGTGATGTCAGTGATGCAGCAGTGAAATCTAGCAACCTTATTGCAAAGAAGTTGGTGCAAACATCCAAACCATTTGCAGGTGGTAAATACACGCTGAAGGCTGCAGAAGTCATGTGTCCCAAACAGCACTTTGCCAACATACGTGTGTCAAGGATTAGGATGCAGATCCATGATCTCTCAGCGGCCAAATCAAGGACAGAATCCAGACATTTATTGATGAAAGCACCAACATCACAGATATTACACAACTGTGTGTATTTATTAGAGGTGCTGATGAGACCATCACAGCAGAGTTTATATCAGGTTCTATCACTGGTCCGGCCCACTTGAGATCAGACGGTTGAACCAAAATGAGTTTGACACCCTGCCATAGGCTAAACGGGCATTAAAGAACGTGCGTTTAGCATGATCTAGAAAGTGTATCAAATGTCTGGTGTTTACGCAGCTTCAGACATATTTATTTATATTTTTAAAAATGTGAGTACAATTATTTGGTGACCTCTAGTGGTCAGAAAAGGAACTGCTACTTTATTATTATTATTTTTAAGGTCTGGACACCTCAGGTGTTAAAGGGTTAAGGCAAGGATGGGCAACTCCAGGCCTCGAGGGCCGCAGTGTGTGCAGGATTTCCAGATATCTAAGCCCTACTCATGACTGATTACCTGCTTCAGGTGTGTCCAGCCAATTAGAACATGCCAGATCATGGAATGTTGGAAAACATGCAGGAATGCGGCCCTCGAGGCCTGGAGTTGCCCATCCCTGGGTTAAAGTGAGCACAGGTGTGTGTTGCAGTTCCCTTGAGGCTCAAACAGCCACCTCAAAGGACGTCATGAAAATGGAACATACCATTGTCCTGCATGGGTTAAGTGAACCACGGAGTTGCACTCACTTATGACGTACATTTGATGCTGTCGTACGGTATCCTTACGCCACACTTTAGTCATTAGTAAGGTGAGAGTACTGACTTCCTACTGAACAGTACTTATAGGCTCCTTGAGCAACTTAACAGACTTGAGGGGATTGAAAAAAATAAGAATCTTTACATCTTACCTACTTCACCCTTACTTACCGTTACTTGTTGTATGTGGTGTTCACTACATCTTCTTTTCTCATCTGGAACCGGGTCACGGGGACAGCAGTCTAAGCAAACATCAGGATTGAGGAGGCCCTTGAAGTATTCTTTCCAGCGCCCCAAATATTGTTCTCAACAGCTCCCAACATGGACGCTAGAAGCATGTCAGTAATAAAATAAGTGCATGAACATTTTCTCTCCAAGCGGTCTACGATCTTAAGATTTCGTACAGGTCATCTTCTTTTGACCGTTCTGACAGCCTGTATCCACCCTTAATAACAGTTGTAACAAATGTTTAAGCGTAACCTCAGTCTGTATTTCTTGGTCGCATTTATCTGACTTTTACGTCACTTATGTTTGGCAAACAGAGGTGGGAAAACTGAGATTTTCTTTTCTTTTTTTTTCAACACATGGAAAAAACTCCACTTTTGGTTGAATCCATCTTGGACAGTGATGTGAGCTTGTGCATTACTCTGACCAGAACGGTATCATATTTGTGTAAAAAGTGAAAAAACATCCCAAAAAAGTCAACTTTATGTAACATTACAATTGTTTTTCATTAAGGTACTTAAAATGAACACATACGCCTCCAAAATAAAACAAGATACCAACTTTTGCTTTTACTTTTGGTCTTTTTCAGAAATTCCGTCTCATACAGAGCTAATTCTTTTGAAAAAGACTAAAAAAAAAGACCTCTTCCAACAATCTTCCTCTTGGGAAGATATCGTAGACATGATCTCCCTCTGATCTGTGCAGAATGCGTCAAAATGTCAAGCGTGCAGTGAGACACCTGACAAGTGCTCAGGAACAAACGGCGAGCTGCTGCCGGAGGTGACTGACGGGTGAAAGCGGAGAGAGTAAGTGCTGCCCTCGAGGACTTCATGAAACAAGTATCTCTCTTTGGCACCTGGTGCATTCTGGGATAAATGCCAGACACCACGACAAAATAAAAGCCTTTTGCCGTCCGTCAGGATGATCAGCTCGTCTCTGGTGAGGTCAATCTTCTTCATTTTACAAAACATGACACCTAAAAGTCTTTAATTAGTTTATGATAAAAAAAAAATTGACCTAATAAAATAAAGTCAAACGAAAAAGTTAAAACTTCAACATTTAGCTTGTTTTATGGACGACAATAGAAATATATTCAGATTTATGCAATGTCTAAATAGACATGAATTGTGATGTGGTATCATGTTGTGAGACATGACAATATTACACAAACAACGTACTCCAGCATTAAACTACAGTTTATGGTCATGTAACAGCCTCACAGTCAGATTTTACTTAAACCAAACCAAACAAACGTTCAGGTTGTAGCAGATTTGGAAAGAGAATTGTAACATAACTGAAGTGTGGTTCAAAAAGTAACTAAGTATCTAATTGGGGGTTTGACAATTTATTGAGAAAATGTTATGGCCCAAGACGGAGCAGGTTTGCAGAACAGGCAGGCATGAGGAACCCGTGAAAGGTAAACTGAAAATCTGGGACTGTGTGGGAGAACAATTTGATACTGTTGGAACTGTGATAAGGAGTAGTGAGACTTGTTTTAAATTTCAGTTTTTTATTTTACTTATTTTTCGACGTTCACATCTTTTCATTATTTACTTTGAGCTTTGAGATGCAGTTTTTAGCTAAACAAAGAAAAATACGTTTTAAATTTGTATCGATAACCACTAATGGCAAAAACAAAAAAAAAAAAACAAACACATTTTTATCAAATCTCCAAGAAAATTGGCCTTTTTTAAATTAAAACATTCCAGTCAAGTGAGGAGTATTTCTAAGAAGAGTATATTTATGTTGTAAATAAGAACTTGGTTGTACTGTTTGGGTTTTGAGGTCCAATTATGGATCCAGTGTCAAGAGTTTAGAAATATACAAAGGCTCCTAACACACCTCCAAATGTATTTTTAGCGACCCCATAACTACTAGTTTGGTTTCTAAACTTGAACCTCTTGATGTTGGATGTGACATTGTTATCAATCAGTCATATCTTCCTGAATTTCTAGGGAGTCAGATTCACTGAGCTACTTGCTAAAAATGTCGTCAGGAGTAGCGCCTGAAGTCAGATGTTTGATTTTAGAGAGTGCAGCGCCTGCTGTCATCCAAACTTCTGTAGGAAGTTTGGAACAAATGAAAACATTGCAAAACTTCTTTGTGGTTTTTGTCTCCAGGTGTCTTCACTGGCAGGTTTAATCTGCTCCGGGGTTGTTTCCTTGGTTAGCGAAATGTAAAAAGTAACCTAAACTCTGGTGAGGAGCAAACAAGGAAACTTTTGCTTGCTTCAGATCTTAAATCACTTCCAAATGTATAGTATTTTTAAACAGTAAATTAAAACGGATTATAAGCAAAACAAAAAATAATGAAGTATAGCAACAATACCCAGAATGCCTAGAGGGGCCAAGAGACTGGCGATAGGTCAGAGGGGTTGATGGGAAGTTTTACTAGTGAACTGTGTTCATTATGTCTTTTATCTGCAATAATCAGTATTTGCGGCAAATACAATACAACAGATAATTCAAACTTTATTGACAATAAAGCTCAATATTTGTCAGTTGTAACGTATAAAATACAAAACAATGCTCTCACTTTTTCACCAAGCTCCAGATTACAGTACCCATAATGCTCCTACAATCCATTAAGCGATGCTAATCTGTAGTTTATGAAAGACAAACCGAAACATTTGACAGACTTTTGAGCGACGTATCTCTCAGAAAACTGGTTTCAAGTCAGTAAAACAACTGAGAATTCATAAAAACGGTGTGCTGTGGAATTTGGAGCAAAATATGTCTCGTTTACACTGAGCGGTAGAGTCCGGTCCAGTCCAGTATTTTGAGTGTGTCCATTATAAAATGGACGGACCTGTACCATTTTTTGACCTGTGACCTTGGTTGCTGTATTCCTCCTCATGTCTATCATGTCAAGAAGGTGGCCTTGGTTTGTCTTTATTTGAAAAACAAACGCTACGTTACACGGCTTGTCACCATGTCTGGGTTCACCAGATACACAAAGCCCATTCGTCTCTACCAAATCAGAGTCTCTGATTGGTCAAAGATTGTCCTGATTTAGCTGGCAACGCGCAGTCTACAGCCACGTAGTTTGTCTGCAGAGGCTGAAAACAGTCGTAAAAACATGAGTAGCTACATGTGAACGCAAGAGTGTTGTCCGCGGAACTCTGAAACACGCATTTACAGAGACGTTTCATTGGTAGTGGGTTGGTTAGAAATGTCAAAACAGTGGAAATCTTGCAAATTGGGAAAATTTTAAATGGTTTAGTTTATCGCTAGCTTCCTTGAAATCGATTTCCATCATGTCAGAAGAGTGGCCTTGGTTTATCATTATTTTAAAAACAAACGATACGATGCCAGGATTGATTCCTGATTGGTTTGAAGTTTGACCTGATTTAACTGGCATTGGGCAGTCAGCGACCACACGTTTTGTATGTAGAGCCAGAAAACGGTCGGATGGAAATCTTACGAACTGGGGACGAAACGGAAACAGTTCCGTTTATTGCTAGCATCCTTGCAATGGCAGATTTATCTTACCATGTCAAGAGGGTGGCATGGTTTCCCTTTACGACGCAAACCTTGTCAGGGTCATGGCTATGTCTGGGTTCACCAGATAAACCAAATCCATACGTCACTACAAAATCAGAGTTCCGATTCAGCTGGCAGCAATGTCAATTACCACGCGTTTTGTATATATGAGCCTGAAAAAATTGCGTTTCTACACGTGAACATGAAAGTTTTGAGTCTAGAAGCCCAAAACGTGAGTTTACAAAGACTTTTCACTGGAAGCGGTGGCTTGAATGTGTGTTGCCAATAGCTTAAGACGGCAAAGAATCTTTTGTTTGTGACCAACATTTGTTTCCAGAGCAACAGTTGGACCCTGAAGGGATTGCTGTCACCCATCCTTCCTCCTCCTCCTCCTCCATGCTGTCTGTACTGGCGGGATTTCAGTGCAGTGTGTTTTTGGGAAGCTCCTTCAGCACATCAGACATTTTCTTCCCTCCAGATTCCCAAACACCTCGTTGGACTGGCGCGCACGCGCGTGCGCGTCCATTATTTCATTCGACGCAGGTGTGTCTCCGTAACTCCTGCGACCCGAAAACGACATTTTTCGGCGTTTTCAGCTGAGATTTGACCGCTGAATTCAGGAGCAGAGGAGGCGGGCGAGTTCCAGCCGAACTACCTGTTTGCTTCCCGGGGCGACGGCGGCGGGAACAGACCGCGCGCGCGCTTCATTTCCCGGACGGGTTTGGACCCTGCCGCCGCTGATGCTCATGCACACCTACTGACCTACTTTGCTGAAGTTGGGCTGAGAAACGGCGTTACGACGGGGATGAGCGCTGAGGCGGAAGCGGCGGTGAACCCGCACCTCCACTGAGACGCCGGGAAGGAGACGACAATCCAGCCGAAGAGCAGAGGCGCTAGGGCGGACGCTGGTGGAGGTAATGACCGCGTCCCTCCACCTGGACCTCGGGCTGCTGCTGCTGCTGCTGCTGCTGCTGGCCTGCTGGAAGACTCCGGGCTTAGTGGGAGCAAGTGAGTCCTTCTAAAACCCAACGTTCAGCATCCATTTCAAACCATAATGTTTCCAATTATGTCATGAGGGAAAATAAAGCCAGATGTTGTATTTTTAAGATTTACAGCTCGAATATTTGCAATGCTTGCAATAAATTTGTAACAAAAACTACACTATCATGTGTTTGTAGCAAAAAACAAACCCAATTTGGAGTTATCTGACTGTCTTCATTTCTAGGTCAAAAAACAAGATCCAATCTAAAATATTCTGAATTAAAATGTTTTAGTAAAGTTCAAATATTCATCTGTATAGTCCTATTAATGAAATACTTTAAGGTATGGAAATCACTTGTCTATGAAACCTGCAGCATTATTAGATATTAGTTGCTGAACTGGTTTTGGTACGGAAGGCAAAGTAGATCAAAAGTTTGGACGTTATTAAGTTAATCAAACCATTGGTTGCACAGTAAAAGTTTTGTTGTTGTAATGAGTATTTAATATCAGCAAGAAAAAAAATACTCTGGGATACTGTCTCTCAACGTGCATTAGCTTCCCACTGATCAATACATATTTAAATAGTACCTGCCGCTGCACCGCTGACAGGTAAGGTTAGAACTGTGGCCAAACTGGGTTTTATCTGATAATAACAGTTCTAATTTTATGAGTTTCACTAGTCATTTGATATTTTTATTTATTTGGTCATAAATCTGTAGTAACAAGAGAACACTATTATTTATTCATATCCTCCAAAAAACTATTTTTTTGAGGGTCAAAACAAGCAACAGCGATTCCAAATTGTTTTCCGTAAAAAATGTATTTAAAAGTCCAAATGTCCTTTCAGATATGGAAATCACTTGTCAACAATTTAGCCCATGAAATTTGTAGTTTAATTAGGTTTTTATTGCCTAACTAGTCGTACGGAAGGCAAAGTAGAAAACAACTTTTGACGAAATTAATTCTATTGATCAAACAACTAAAAAGACTTTTAATTTGAGCAAGGATTTAAAATGAGCAAGAATTAAAAAAATACCAACGTGATACTGTTCCACAAAATGCATTAACTTATCGCTAATTGATACGTGTTTAAATGCGCCTTCTGCGGCACAGATACCAATAAGGTTAGGGTTGGGGCCCAACCTTCGCTTAAGGTTGTTTTTAAATTGTTTTGGGTTTTGATGGCAATTGTTACAAAACAGAACAAATATAGTGCATCGAAAGTATAAATAAATGTAAATTTGAAATACTAGCTATTAAAATCTGCAAAAAAAAACGTTCAAAATTATTATCAGTGACACCTAAATGACACTTCAACCAACCGCAACTCTCACAACTGTTCTCGCGATCAGACCTGAATCAGCCAATTCTGATGTGGAGAAAAGCGGCTTTATATGGACAGGAAACACGTTACGAACTTAACGTTAATGGTGCAAAGCTACTTTTCTCTGCGACAGAATTATGGTTTGCATAAACACTTCACTACAGTACAATTTTACATATTAGCACAAAATGGCTTTTTTTTTTGCTTAAGAATCCGCTGGAATTAATTAAGAGTTAAGGTAGTTTAAAGAATGTAAAAAAACTGGAGCTAAACCTCCGGTTTTAAAGGGTTAATATTAGGAAAAACAAAATAATTCCTATGGAATACCATCCCATAAAATGCATTGGCTGCCCACTGATCCATACATATTTAAATAGTACCCGCCCCTGCACCACTGACAGGAAAGGTTATGGTCAGGGGTCAAAGTTTCCTCAAGGTTGTTAAGGTTTTATGGCTACTGTTACTGACAACAGAAACATAGTGGAAATTTGTGTCAGAAATATATAAAAAAAACAAACTTTGTTTTAAAAAAATTTGTAATTATTAGATATAAAAATGATTAAAATTGTGATGAATGATAATTGTATGCTTAAAACACACAGAACATTAGCATTTTTCCTTTTAGCATTGTTCAAAACTCTGTGTGTGGAGCAACAAAATGGATAAAACAAACTGTTTATCTAATTTAAAAATGCAATATGTAGTAGCAAAATATATGATATACAGGAAGTTTTCTGCTTTGTTTTGATTTGAAAAATGTGGACCATATTTAAAAAGCAGCCATTGATGTATTTAATGTGCAAAGTGTTTTCTTCTTGACTTGTGCATCTGAGAGATTTTTCCCTCGAGGCTTTTCATCATCCGGAGCCACGAAGTACATGACAGGCGTGCAGCTTTTACATTAGCGCATTACCTTTTTTTGTCCACCTTATTTGATTTGTTTGTGCATCGTATTTCCTGCGGACAGAGAGCAGTTGTAAAAGTGTCCCACTCCAAATGGAAGTCCTATCAGTGGATTAGAAATTTAAAAGCAGCCCCTCCTCTCTCGTCAGATCTACTTAATTAGCGGCTGCAGGAATGCGCTTAAATCACCGCCGGTCGGCTTCCTCTGCACGATCAACGCAGGCTTTAATGCAAAAGAGTGTTTTGGCAGGGGACGCCAAATCAACCCCCCCATTCTCTGGCTGAATAACAAGAGGTGGCTAATCAGCGCTCGCTAGGCTCTGTATTGATTTATGCAATGATGTAAGCCTTTCTTTCCTCCCACACCGCTTAAACCACCTCCGCTGGTGTCAGAAAGATCTCATCAGAGCTGCAGCTCACAGTCTCGCTACTCTTTGCCTCCTTAGTGGGTTCTCATTCACGAAAAAAACAAGCCCTTTTTCTCACAGGGTCGTACTGGATTACCAACGTTCACTATTTTGCACCAAATAGAATGAGAATTCATTTTTAGCAACAGGTGCTGTTATGGAATGACAGTCCCAATAGGCTGTAGCTTATACATTTCCAATCTGGAGCTATGCTGAATTTCAATTTCTCTGAATTCTTAATAATGCATCGCCTGTAATTAGTCACTAACTCATTTATATGATACGATCTGTGCTGCTGGCGCAGCAAAATCTAGCTATTTACCAGTCAAGTTGCACTTATGGAGGCAAATGGACCATCAATTTGACAAAGCGGTGTTCCATTATAAAAGTTGAAGGATGTTTTAATAAAAGAAAGCAAAAAAAAAAAAGGAACAGGAATTAGCAATTTAATTTTTTTATATTAATTCCCAAGGATCTAAATTTGAACTTTTGAAAGTTCTTCATAGCTGGAATATCATTTTATCCATTGTAAAGTAAAGAACATCTCACATAATGTTGCTATAGCAACAATGCAAATCGCCGGTCAAATAAGTTTCCTGAAATTTAAAATTTCCAGGGAATATCTTCACTATGTGTGTCAAGACATGGACAAAGGCAAAGTTTCACACTAAAAAAGTTCAGGATAAATACTGTGATCTACATGCAAAAATAGTGATCATACAAAATGTTTTGATTGCTTCAAATATCTTTATCAGATCAGCAAACTACGGTCAGTCTGAACATGTCCATGTATCCTTGAAGGCCGTCATTTTACTGTTGTGGGCCTCGTATGTGAAGGGACTGGTTGCTATAGGAAATTACTTTGAACTAGAGCTGGGCAATATGGCCAAAAAATATAATCTTTGATTTTTTTTTCACACAAAATTCGATTTTAATGGATTTTTTTTTCTCCATCCTTTTACTTTCTTTGGAAAAAAATTACAAATGACAGAATATATTTAACAGAAACTATTTTATTTTGACATCTGCTTTGGAAATATGCTCAAATTGAACTAAATACAAGTTGTAAGACGTACCTTTAGCATTTCAATTTAACACATACCTCGAGCGTTTTCAGCTTTAGGATTTAGTTCTGCTTGCAGTTTTATTTTATGTTTTGTTACATACCTCATTAAGTGCAATTAAGTGATTGACATTATTTGTAGCAAAAATCAGAGGTTTACAATGCGACAGTGGCGGTATGACAGCATCTGGGTAGCTATTCATCCGTATGTGAGCCCAGCTTGGTCATTTTAAAAGGTGGTGTTGCGTTTTTAACCCCAGTCTGTCTAGCTGTAACTTAATCTTCAAGTTTTAAATCTTTCAGATAAACGCCTGAACGATTGACTGAGGAGGAAATCTTCCGCGGCGACTCCACAATTTCTGGGAGCAGCTACTTTTAAGAGCATGGCGTTTATTTATAGATGTGTAAATCTGGACGCTCCAGAAGGACGTTTCCTTCAGACAGCAGGAGGATCTGCTTGGACCTTTCTGTGCTGCGTCTTGCTGCCCCAGCGGGGAAAGGCTTGAGAGTTGGTTTGAAAGCTGCAGCAAAGAGGTCGCCAGCACGTAGGGAAGTGCATCATAAAAATGCACCGTGCTGCTGTGGACGCGGGAGGCCTGTATTGAAACGCAGCGGGGTAAAGTCATTTCTCATCCCTGCTGGGAGGCCTTTCCTAATCTCCCCTTTGCGTGTTCATGTAAATGTTCAGCTTGTTGTTGACTGTCACGATTTCTGTCAGCACTGTCATTGTGGGACCTGATTGGTTTGGACCAATTGAAATTCTAAACCAATAGCTGATGTTTTAATCCAGTTTAAACACAGCGCAGCCTAATGAGTCCGATGCTTTTAGGTGACCCATAACCTTTCTTTTTAATTATAAATTGTCTCTCGTCTCCAAAGGGACCTGCAGGGAAAGCCAAAGGGTCTCAAATAGGAGAATTATTAATGTCAGACGGGAAATGCCTTAAAAGGTGACGGCAGTTTAAAAGAAATAAAGAGGTACACATATACCACATGTAATAGAAAATTACCTCAAAGGTCATACACTGACATGGTGGTTTCTAACATCTATTTTCTCTTCTATCTTTATTGAAATTGTTCTGAGTCAGAAGTGGACGAAAAAAGTTTGAAAAAGATTGTTACGTTGAAAACACACTGGGCAACTAGATCCATGAACGTCTTTGTTTCCCCGTCTGAGCTTCATCGGGTTCAAAACTGGATAGCTCAAATATTTTTGTTGCACCACAAATGTTAGCTTGGGGTTGTGGGAGGCTGTGAGCTAGTAGGAGTTGCTCTATGTCCCGCCCACGACTCAGAAGTGAATTTTTAATGAACTTCTGCCACTCCGCAGAAACTATGTCACAGAAAACTACATTAAAAAAAATGGCCAAAAACAACATCATAATTAAAAGACCACCGGGAATGCTTTGAAAAAAGCGCTACCAGACCAACAGGAGCAATGTGGGGTCTGAAATTGGAACAAAATCAAAGGTTCTCAAGGATAAAAACTACTATTACCTGAAAACCAGACACAAAGTTACGTAAAATCTCCATGAACAAGAAATTATCGCTCTAATGTACAAATGATAAGAAGTGAAACAGTTTGCAGACACAAAATATCCTGATGTTAAGGGAAAACAAGCACGGAGACTCTTGCATAAGAGTGGAGAGAGTGTGTGTATGTCTGCCAAGAGTCCGGTATTTCATAATCCACTTACCAACAGACGGTGAGTCTGATCTGTATGCAGAGGTTGTGTGTATATCTGAGTGCTTGTTCATCTATAGATATGTGTCCATCTCTGAGTGGTTGGAGGCCATTAGCCAGATTAGACTGTCTATCAGCGAACGGTTACATCACTCTGATTCATAATCTGTCGGCCTCTAATCGGAAAGTAAACAGCAGGTGTCCTGAGGCTGTGTTTTTGTTATGATCATGGCGCTTCTGTCAAGGGATTTGCTGGTTGAACGAATTTCACTTTACAAGAAGATATTAAAATGTTCTTTCACCAGAAGAAATTTGTACTGATAGTTTTTCTCCTTCATGCATGATTGGTAACCATTTTAGGGCTCTAAACTGCACCAGTCCAGCTTAAGGAAAATAACCTGAAAGTATTTACAGTTTTTATAAATACCGTAGATCTGTAAAGTCTGTCTTCACATGTTGAGAAAGGCAGTTCAGTCATCAAACATAAGGGTTTAGTCAAAAGTGTAAATAGGTTTTGTGTTTTGGCAAAGAAAATTTTAAGCTAACTTTTTTGTTGCTTTTTTTCTGCTCTTCCTTTGAGCTAGAGATAGTTTTGAAATAATTTACTGAAAGAATAAGAATTTACTTATACAGTGCAAACACGTTTTGAATAGTTTAGTTTCAATCTGGGTCAAATAAATTGAGCTAGCTTTTTCACAATCATGCTAGCTAGCCGTTCTTATGTTCCGTACCGTTGAGCAAGAAATAGTTTTGGGTAAGAATTTTCTTTTTTGTTTTTTGTACATCACATTAAACACTTGTTTTGAACTGTTTGGTTTCAATGTCAGGTAAATTTAATCATGGCCGATTAAAATAAGCAAACTTTTTCCCGAATGAGTTTGGGTAAGAATTTTCTATTTTTATACATCACGTCTAACGTGTGATGTTTTGAATAGTTTAGTGCCAACGTGGGTTTGTTAGATTAAGCTAGCTTTTTCCAGTTATGTTAGCTAGATTTGATCATGTTCTGCAGTTTTGAGCTAGAGATAGTTTTGCATGGTAATTTTTTTTTCATACCGAACATGATTTTGTAAAATTCTGTTCATAAGTTAGATGACCCGTCTAATGCTGCTTTTATTAGGAATCTTAGGGTAAACTTTGACAGACAGAGCAGTGCAATAGTCCAGTCACTTGAGGCTACTTAGCAAAGTCAAGCCATATCTTTACTATTAGCTCTTGGACAAGTGGTTCATGCCTTTATGTTTTCCAGACTGGACTACCGTAACTCTGTACAGTAACATTGACTAGTCTCTGTTCGTCTTTTAACCAGACATATTACACTTATGCTACACTTCACTTCACTGGCGTCCTGTTTCCTTTAGAATTGTTTAAGATTTTACTTTTTTTAATGTTTGAATTGTCTGGCACCTCTATTTGTCTGAACCCCTGCCTTTTTTTGTCCTTGTCGAACCCTGAGATCTGAGTATCAGATGGTTCCCAGGACTCAGTTTGTAACCAGGGGAGATGGAGCCTTTTCAGCTTCAGCTTATTAACTTTAGAGTGCTCTCCGCCTCTCTGTGAGGTCTGCCATGACCCTCCATGGTTTTAAATGCTCTGGAAAAACTCATCTTTTTACTCTGGCTTTTAACTCTAGTAACTCCAGGGAGTAAATCAGGCCAGCCTATTAATTGTTGTTTTTATTGCTTTTTATGACTTATTATAATGATTTCTTTTATTGTATTTTATTGTTAAGTGTTTTTATCTTTACTTTATTTACTTCAACAGCCATTTGGTTGGTCCAGTTTTTTATGAGTGCTATATAAATAAAGCTTTTACATTTCTGTGCTAAAATGGCTGCATTAGCATGATGTAACTTAAATCAAAGGTTAAAAAAATACCTGTTAAAAACAGCTCTTTTTGCTTGGTTTTTATTTCCTTTATTTTTTACAAAGCAGCAAGATAAAGCACAACAAATGTTTGCTTGTTTGCCCTCAGCATATTTTTTATTGCCTTGTACTCTACTTTGCAAATTAAGCTGTTTTTTTTTAAGAATGACTCAACTGAAACTAGAGAAAGGTAAAACACAAAAAATCATGTTAGTTTAGTTTTATTTTGTTGATTTATTCAGTCAACTCTGGGTTGGCATAGAAAAATGTAGCCCAAACGATTTAGCATTTTAGCTAGCGTTTCCCCAAAATGCTTTTTATTTCCTTGTACTGTACTATGCTAAATTAACTTTTTAGCAGATCTTTTCTTTAAAGTTCTATTCTGATATATGAAAGACTTTGTGTCACATAATTTTAATTTTAATAATAGTTTCTTCTTCATGACCAATTTTCAAACGGTTGACATTTCCGTGAGTAGATAGGAACGCCATCCGTACGTTCCTACAAAGTCCCTGATTGGTCAAAGTTCAAGTTGATTTAGCTTTCAATGTGCGTTCAGTTGATGCGCGTTTGGTATGTAGAACTCGAGAGAGACTTTAAAAATGAAAGTTTTAAATAAAGAGAGCCGAAATGCACATTTACGCACGGTAACATGGACTTTTCATTGGAAGTGGTCAGTGTGAACATAGCTTCAAAATCACTTTAGACATTAGTAAGCACAACCAGAATTCATCAATATAAAAGGTGTTTCTGATTACAATTTTTTTTTAAATTATTTGTGAGTACACCTTAAAGTGCAGACAATGTGATAAGCATTTGTTCTCTTGACCAGTTTTTCTTTAATACCCTAAAATGTAAAAATAAGATGAAGAACGAATGATTACAAAAATATAAACCAAACCAGCCTGCAACATGAAGGACAAACTGGAATCTTCAGAACAGTGTGTGCTCTGACTCCCATCTGATCTGTTATTTTTCATCCTTCAGTCAATATCCACGTTGCACTCCTCCATTTTTTTCCTTCATTCTGTTCCCGCTCAGTCCACCCATCTGTCTTTGACCTTCATCCATCTTTTTCTCCTCAAGACCAGAAAATTGAGTATGGTCTCCTCTTGATTTGTGTCATTTATAATTACTCTCGCCATCCCTTCTTCCTCGTTTAGCCCTCGCTCTCTCAGATTCCTGTCGTATTTCATCCACCCCTCATCTCCATCTCTTTCCCCTCTGTCTTCCTGACTCCAATCTAAGCCTCCCCTCTCATCTCCTCTCCTGGAGTGTGCCATATAATTGCAGAAGTCCTACTCAGTGCTTCGTTGCAGATGAAAGCAGGTTGGATTTAGCAGGCGTAACATTATGAGAATGGAAGGTGGCGGTGGGGGCTGTCGATGAGTGAGCCATGGAGGAAACATGGCTCACTGTGTGCTTTTGGTCTCTAGAGAGTGAGTGTAGGAGGAGAGGATTCCTTCTGCTTGCTTGCATTATGTCTACACATGTCTACACGTCCTTCTTTGCTCCATAAAACCCTCCAGAGGCGACACATTCAGGCCCGGTCTGACACTTTTCTACGCCCTCGTTCAGGTTTACAGAAAACCTCCATTTACGTGAAAGCGCAACAGACGGCGGGATTTTCCGGTTACAGGTGGCACAGCCTCGTTATTGTCCTCCAAACTGAATCCCCGACAAACTGAAGGCGTTTGCTGTCATGCGTTTGTCTCCCCGTCAAATACTAAACACCACAATTTTCACTGTTTTTCCGACAGCTGATCTCATTACGGTTGTTTTTCCCTTCTAGTGTGGGGGCGTCAAAAACAAGCCCCCCCATCCGTGTTCTGCATGAACATCTAC
This sequence comes from Oryzias celebensis, assembly GCA_014656515.1. Classification (NCBI taxonomy): domain Eukaryota; kingdom Metazoa; phylum Chordata; class Actinopteri; order Beloniformes; family Adrianichthyidae; genus Oryzias; species Oryzias celebensis. Next base: position 2,428,567 of record BNCR01000019.1, on the reverse strand, counting down.
TGTAAGCGTCAAAACAAAACATGTCTGATGCGGTTCCGTCCAATATTAGTGATTAGAGTGCCACATGTAGTAAACATGGATTTGGCTTGATATCAAAATGAAAGTACAATCGTTGAAAAAACAAAAATACTTTTGTCTCAATAGTAAAATTAGAACCCTGGAGATGAGAGTTTTAGGTCTATAAAACCAGGCCTCTATTGTGAAAGGAAATAAGCACCAAACAAATGACTTCTGGAATAAGTATATAAATAATCGAGGTGTTTTAAAATGGGTTGAAAGTTTGCAGAGAAATGCAAGTCTGTAGGGATGGTTTCATCAAGCATATCCATGCAGAGAAGTGTTGAAATGTGTATTGAGCATGAAGTCACATTTGAAGGTGGTTCAGTGCATTTTATTTGGTCATTTTGATTCATAGACTTGGAGCCTGACTATAAGAAATTAGGAAATTAGACAATCCGAGTGAAGTTTGTGTGGACATCCGACGTTCGATTACGTATGACGTGTACGTCCTGACCGGCATTCACGCGCATCAGTAAGAAGGCAGTGCTCGAACCTTACTAATGACTTGAGTGTAGCGTAAGGACATTGTAACACACCATCACTCATACACCATACAACCCCAAACCCCGCAGTGCTTGTTTGGGTTAACCCCTGTAGAGGTGCAAGTGACTATAGCTGTAAAGACGTAAGTGTAGTTTGGTACAATTCCCAAATGTAGTTCATGATGAAGTGTCACATGTCGATGGACGTTTAGCAAAAACTTGGCATAGACCACAAAAATTGCAAACTGCTAAATATATTTATGTTGGTTTAAGGCAGAATAAGTTTCGTCAGCACAAGTTTGGACTTTGTGTGAAGCGAGCCCAAGCTAACTGCTTGTGCATCTTTTTTGGCGGACGATGAATTGTCAAAACGGTATGAGCTAAAAGTCCATAAGCCCGGTTCTGCCTCCATCTGTTCCTCGTCTAGAACATTGATCTTAGTTGAGTAAACTGTTTAATCCATCATTACAAAGACGCCCGGGGACTTTGTATCGCAGCGATTTCACTTTGGAGCAGAAATGTGTGGATAATGAGCTCCGGCTTGTTTCAAGCGCTCCTGTGAGATTGGGTTGCCGGGGCTCTAAAACAATTAACACGGCCAGTAACACAATCTGTGCATTTGTTTATGATTCTTTTATCCTTCTCTGCATTTGACAAATATCCAGTGGATAAGCGTATTTCAGCCTCAAATGTCTCAAACAAACCAGTGTTTGCTTCTTTTTGCATCACCTACATTGAATTCCCTAATGTGCGCTCTTGTGTTGATGCTGCAGAATTTGGTAAAAAAATAAAATAAAAATGTTGTGGGCTGTTTCATTTCTACACACACATCACAAAAAACACAAACGTTGCCGTTTGAACCTGATGTGGTGCTCATTTCTCAGCTCTGGTTGGAGAACAGACACAGTTTGCCAATTTCTGCACCCACACCATGAGGAAATAGACCTGCAGCTTGAGGGCAGGATGGATACGCTCACAATGAAGCTTATTTTTTTCTGAAATGAGAAAAACAAAACCAGCACTATCTTGACCCGCTTTCCTTCTATCCTCCTACACTCTCTGGCTGTCACAGGTTCAAAATTCCAACCGGTCGGGCCTCTCTGGGGGTCTGAAGGAACCAAGACGGCCTCTGTCATAGTGACATGCATTTTGTTTGACGGGATGTGACAGCGAGCCACTGGCTTTTTTGGTTTGAGGACTCTGAAAAAGGTTTGTGCAGGCGTACCGGCGTCCTGCAGGGAGCGAGGGACGTCTGCCTCGTTAGCCTCGGAGAAAGCCTGACTTTCACGGTCTCGCTTCACCGAGTTTTGGAGGAGGTCCAAACTCTGCCAATCTGGCAGATTCTGTAGTCAAGAGAGGTGTGAAGGATGAAATAAAACCCAACAAAAATGCAGTGTTTGATTGATATTGATAAAGACTAAATAAAGCTTTTTGAAAGGTTCTGATGAGAAATAAAACATCTAACTGAAATGCAGATCAGAGTTAGAACAAAAGCTCAAAGCTTTTGTTCTCACTTTGTTTACTCCATTTTTTTTTGTCTGTTTGAAAGGTAAAAATGAAGAATGCAGATTAGCATTAGAATTAGCAACTCTTTGTAAATTCCCATTTAAATTAGCATTATTCACTAACTATATTTCGTTCAACTAAAAAATGCAAAAAACAGAGAAGAAATTAAAGTTTTCAAAATAAAAATAATTAAGTGGAGGTGAGTTTGTACCTCTTTGGTCCAGTTGACAACTTTCAGGAAAGAATGAGATCTATAGTGACAGTGAGGCTACTTACACTTCAGGCATGTGATGCGGATTCAAGAACAGGCGTTGTGTTTTTATCTTCCCACTCTTTTCCGATCTATGAAAGACTTGGTGTCATAATCCTGGACGGCCATAAAACGCTGAAATTGATTTCTTCTTCATGACCAATTTTCAAACGGTTTACAATTCCGCGTTTTGAAAATGACGCTCCCCATTCGTCACTACCAAATCAGAGTTCAACGGCTCAAAAGTTGACTTAACTTTCGCAAACAATGAAGCCTATACGCATGTTTACATAGATTTTTCATCGGAAGTGGTTGCTGAACACGTGTTTAACGTAGCTTGATAGGCAGTGCACGGTGGTGTAGTGGTTAGCACTCGTTCTTTACTGTGAGAGGGTCCAGGTTTAAATTCCTCGGTGGCTTCCTCCCTAAAATATGCGTCATTAGTTAATTAGTGAATTTAAATTGTCCCACAGTGTGACCGTCTCTTTACGATAAAGCAGGGTGTACCTCAAGTTTCCATATCAGTAGCTGGGTAGGCTCCAGCAACCCACTGATCCTTAACTGGACTTAGTGGGTATAAAAGATGGATGGATGGTATCAATGATTTTTATTTAAGTTTGCCATCTTTTGAGCCCTACTGCACATATAAATAAGAACTTTATCAGCCTGAGTCCCTGAACCACATTTGTAGCATAAGGCATGAAAACATTCACCCTTTTGCAGTCTCTCAAATGCTTTTCAAACAAAAATAAACGTATTTAACTCCTCACCACTGGAGATGTCACAGACGACATCTAAATAACACACGCTCCTTGACATTTAACTCTTCAACTGTTAATGCGATCAATGTGGATCAGCTGATTCTGATGTGGAGAAAAGCCGTCCTGTGTGTCGGTATCAGCTGGTTCACATTGGTCGCGTCAGCACTTCACTTCTGTAAACTGTTGCATATCAACACAAAGCTGCTTTTCTCAGCTTCAGAATCAGCTAGAATGACGTTAGTTGCGTAAATGGTCGAAGATTTACTGTAGCTCCAGTCTTAAAGGGTTAAATTTGAATATCAAATGCTTTGTTTTCTATTTAAGGTAGCTGTGGGGGGAGGTGGAGTTTTGTGGTCATTTCATGTAGGTGAAAAAACATGTTAAACATGTAACAAGCTAAACAGTAGTTTGAGGTGTTTGATGATTAGATAAAACATTGATTACTATACAGTGTTCCCTCGTTTATTTATTTGTTACGTTCTAATTATAACCCCGCAGTTTGTGAAATTCGTGAACTAGGATTAAAAATGTTTTAAGGCAGTAAGACTCCTCTCTACACACTTTCTACAATTTTCTCAAAAGGACATTCACATTTTCACTCTTTTCTCTCTTGTTTAAGCTTTCAAAGTTCAAATCTATGTTCAGGATTAAAGAATGAAAACAAAAATCTGATTGCAATCAGATATTTGCGTAAATTTTGCTGTACAGAAGACAGCACAGAATCAATTGATTGATAATGGTCTTCAGTGGTATAGTAAAGGAACACTCCAGACACCATTGTAAAACCATTTCATGACTCCATTTTAAGCAGACTGACAAACCAATCCATCGGTAGGATAACCTTTACTATTATGATAAATAGTGAGTCCTGATGTTTCTGGTTTCATTTAATGACATGTATGGAATTCCATTTTCACCTTTGCTGGTCCTAACGGTCGCCACTGGTGAGACATTGCGAAAGATGGCGGCCATTTTTCATTTTGGATAAATTATGTAATTTGACCTAAATGTATGTCAGAGTCCAAAGCTCAAGGCTGAATCGTTTTTTTTTATTGCAATGTTTCTACTAAGTGTAAAAAGGTAATTCTTATTTACCAATATCTACCACCGTGTAGGTCATTGAGAGTTGCCAATGACAGTTTAATTCCTAAAAATGTCTCGGCTAGAGTTGGCCAACTCTTCAGGTTTGGAGAACAAGTGAGCTGCTAGGAGTCATCTTCCTTTTTAATTATTGAATTCACATTTATTTTCTGTAGCTGTTCAGATGATTTGCTGATTTTAGGATTAAAGGTGCTTTAAAAAGCCTCTGATGTTTGTTTCACCTCAGTTTTCCTCAAAAGCTCCTATAAACAAACAAACAAACAAACCGACCCTTTTTCTCCGCTGGCGTTAATCAAAATGGAGAAACGAATGTGAGTCATGATGAAACAACTCTTCCATAGACGGCCTCTTTGAAAAAAAAGAAGAAATGAATTCAGAATGAATGTGTTTTTGGATGTTTGCTTACACTCAAGGTCTCCTTTCATTTGCCACAAAACTAAAAACTCTGCATTTTAATATCTAGTTTTGCTTTGATGCTCTAATTGGTTGCAGCATTTTTTTTTCCCGCTGTTATTTTTTTTCTTTTTTAAGTCACAAACTTGCATAAAAACAAACCCACCTCCCCAATGGAAACAAAAATTGCTTTGTGGAGTGTTAACTCTGTCGGTGGAGGAAAAGCTGGAGGTGGATGAGCTCGACTTAATAGTCGTTGACGTGGTAAAAACCTGGCAATGGTTCAAAAGCCGTGTCGTTCTTGCTTTTCATGTCCCCTCAGTCATTATCAGAGTTTTTTGAGCTTTTAAAGTGGCATTTTTTAGTTTCCTTTGGAGGTTTTTAGCTCAGATGTTATTGTTATATCAATGATAGTCAGGGATAATTGCGTTTAATTTCTAATTTATACTCTTATTAAAAAATGGAATTATTGGTGAGATCGTTAAAAAAGACTTGTAGTTTTTTCTTCTTTTGAGCATTTTACCATTTTTATAATTAAGATTTTTATATATTTATCATTTTTCTCCTGTAAAAATAATTGCGACATTTGAAATACACCAACATTAGCATGGTTTTAACATCGGTATTTTTTTCCCAAAATCCTTTGAGGTTTTATGTCAATAATAATAATAAGATTGGATTTAACTTCCAGAGTTCAATGAAATATCTTGTTTCATTTCATTTCATTTCCTCTCATCTCGTTTAATCTCATGTCGTCTAATCTTCTCAAATTATCTTCTTATGTCATGTCATCTCTTTTTGTTTCGTCTTATCTCACCTCGTCTTATTTAGTTTCATCCCATCTTGTTCTGTTTCGTCTCATCTATTCTTGTTTCTCATGTTGTCTTATCTTGTTTCATCTTACGTCATCTGGCTCCATGTCATCCTCTCGTCCTTTCTCATTTCATCTCACCTTTTCCTGTGTTATCTCGCCTATTCCCTCGTTTCATCTCATGTCATCTCCTCGATAGTCTAGTCTCTACTAATTCCATCTTGTTTTATCTCATGTAATCTTTTGTCATTTTATCCCATCTTGCCTCAACTCATTTCATGTAATGTCACCTTGTGTCGCGTCATTTCATATCTCGTTTTCTTTACATATTTTCTCTCATCTCATCTTATGTCATCCTATTGAATTTCATGCCACCTTATTTTATCTAATCTCGTCTTGTTTTACTTCATGTCGTCTCATATTGCTTCATTTCATATATTATCTTGCTTCATCTTGTCTCGTACCATTTCATCTTTTCTCATCTTATCTTCTCTCATCTTATTTCTTATGCATGACCAGAGAGCCAGATACTTTTTATGGATATTTTGAATAGGTTGGTTTTCCTTGGGGGTCATAGTTTAGTTAATCCAGACATAATGAACCTGTTTGATACAATTAAGTTTTTAAATCATAGAATGTGAAAGAAACGTAAAAAACCGTAAAGTTCTTAACTTAGCCATTAAAAATGGGTGAAGAGGTATAAATGCACGCAGATACTTGACTGCACCGTATGTCCTTCTGAAGTGAAACGTAGAATGTTTCCATTGTGATTCAACAAAGTTTTCTGGGATTGTTTTGTTTTTACAGAGAAGCAGCTCATCCATCAAAAGTAAAGTTGGCTTGACGTTTTTCGTTTCTTTTTTTACTGTCATGGACCGTCCTCAAAGTAAATGTCTGTTATTTTTGTGTGCTTTACCAGCGGTGCCAGCAGCCCCCGTCAATGTGTCGGTGACCCAGCTGAGGGCGCACTCGGCCATGGTGACCTGGAACGTCCCTCAGGGCGACGCTGTCATCGGTTACGCAATCTCGCAGCAGGTACAGAGCCACAGCACTTCATCATCTGTGCGGATCACATCAAGGTCTACGTGTCCCGGTCCAACCGCAGCCCCGTGCATCTTGCTGAAAGACGATTCCTTTAGCAGGAACCCAAACTATACTCGTATGCTTTCAAACTTGGAGCTCCGCCATGCTCGGGGCTAGGAAACAGCTTTTCCAAAAATGAATTATAGATTTCTTTGTGTTTGCCTCCGTCTCTTGAGGAGTGGATTAGTCTTAGTGTCATCCTGCTGCTGGTGTCTGCAGGGCTTTTTAAAACCTCGCGTCACTCTCAAAGGCGAGGAGGCAGCCAGAACGCCGCTCAGCAGCCTTTAGGGTCTGAAGTCTCTGAAAGACCCTGGGGAATTTTCTCATAAACATTTAAACTGTTTAAAGGCTTGTTAACGTCAACATTTCTGTCTAATAGAAACGATTAGAAAAGACAAATGTAATTAAAGCTGCAAGCAGCGCTGCATACTCCTCTCATCTGCAGCTGGACCATTCTTGATTAAAACGGAGGTGAAGGGGTCATACTGACTTCAAACTCTACGTCTTAACACATTTCTTCATTCACCTTAGCAACCATGTGTTCACAAACACAGGGTTTGTGTTTCTCATTCTAAGTAGTTTAATATCAGAGTCCAGTAACTAATGATGGCGCTTTCTTAGAATGAGTTTTATTTATCTATAACAGAGACACTTGCACTCCCTCGCTGAAGATGGTTCAACAGTTAAAGTGAAAGTTACTAGGTGACTCGTTAAATAAGCAGCACACAGTCTTGAGGTATTAAGCCCCGCCCATGGCTAACAAAAAAAACACCTACAAAGATTTATTGGAGATCCGATAAAAGTCAAAAGACAATTTTAAAATAATTAAATAAAACTGTTAATATGAATAGGAAACAAAGCAAAAAACAAAACCATACACATGTGAAATGTAGTTTCTTTAACATAAAAGTAAATAAAGTATTAATTTATTCTGAAACCAGCCCCTAGTTGTTTGCTGCAGTCCTTGGAACCTCCTGCTTTGCATCTAAATTAGGATGTGGGGAAGTCGGAGCTTTGGAAGAACATCTTTATAAGTAACTACGTAAATGCACCTATCAAAACATATATATAGCATAAAAACTACATTTAGAACAAATAAACATAGTAGCACGATAAAACAGACGTAAGATTTCTCACGTTGCTGGAATTACACAGCGATGGCTAAGAAAACTGTACTGCTCAAATGGGGTTGAGTTTCCTTAATGGTGTCGGATGTTTTCATTTAGCACGACTTTGGTCCTTCACGCCATGGTTTTTGCATCGTAAAGCGTCTGCTGTTAACTCTCTAGTGCATTGAAAACGTTTTTTTTTTTTTACAGAACAACCAGATGTAAAGTCAATTACAATGAACTTGGAGACAGTTTTAAAAAAAACGTCAGTGGGCGTGGCTTTTTGATTGAATAGTTGAATCCTCAGTTCTTACAAAAGCCATACAGGCAAACTCTCATTATTCAAATGCCCGATTTAAAACAATGTGGGACTTCTTTTTCTTTTAAATGCATGTTTATAGAAAGTTGGGTCATCTGCAAAAACGATTTCTTTCACCTGCAGTGAGGCATATGAACGCCCTGTGATTTTGAAAGTTTTCCCCTTATAGCAATCATGGCGGTGCATGTTCACTGTGAGACATCATTAAAAAATCCCACACATTCCCACACAAATCACATTAAATGACTTATTTTTTAAATCAATGTTTACAGACATAATGGATCTGTACAGTTTTTGCTTGGAGAAGCAAGAAAGTGAGAAGTCAGCTTTATTTTTTACAGTAAATATAGATGTTTTAAGGCTGTAAAGCACTTCATAGATTTTTCTCACAGACATGAACTTTTTCACATTAGCCTCTCCTGTTTAAGATCTCAAAGTTAAAACACAAGTGCAGTATTATATGATGACGACAATGTACTTATTGCAATCAAAGGTTTATGTAGATTTGCTTCAGTACAGGACACACGGCAAAGAGGGGATAGATTGACAGTGGTCTACAGCCAATCAGGACACAAAGGGCTGTAAAAAAAAAAAACAGCAAATTTGCACTAAAAAATTGCATTTGAGACAACAAAAAGGGAACAGTTAAATAGCGAAGGAACACCGTTTTGTGAATTTAAAACATTCAAACCACATTAATTCTATTATATAATCAGAAAATAGAAAGACGTTCTTTAAACTACTGCGATTTCTCAACCGTGTTCGCAGTTAACGTAATTCCACTGGATTCTGAAGCAGAGAAAAGCAGTTTTGTACTAATATGCAACATTTACAACCAAAGTACTGACATTGATTCTGCCGCAGTCAAAGAGTTGCGGTAGGTCAGAGAACGTGTGTTATTTACATGTCTCCAGTTTAAAAGGATAGCCAAACAATTCTTCATGCTAACTATAAAATCAAGCCCTACCTCCTGGACCTCAGAGCTCCCACATGCATTCTATTGTTACATAATCGGAAATTATCTCGGTTTCACATCTCTTGAAATTCAGACGGCTCGCTCAGCTCGCCTCATTTTCATCCGTTTCTGCCTCCCGCCACCTTGGCAAAGAGAAGCCCAGCGTAGCTGCGATCCAAGCGGGAGTTGTCTCCATTAGCGGAAACGATTTGGCCGGGACTCAACTCTTTGGGCCGAAGGTCCACAGCAGCAGAACTGTCTCCTTTTTTTTGTTTTATTTAAGACTTCTACTTCCAGCTCCATCAGCAAAAAAAAAAAACACAGGAAAAGTGATGTAAAACATCTCCTGCCATAACCTGAAAAAGCGCTTATGTAAAAGCTGCGCTCAAATATTAATGTAGGGGGTTATGGGAGCAGGTAGAAGCAGGTTTTATCCGCCAAGCTCGCTTTGGTTCGGCTGTTAGTCATCCTCCGGGTGTGGAGGGCAAAGCAGTCGTTACATAAGCAGCCGCTCTGTCAATCAAGTGTCTGTTTATTGTCTCGGAAGCCAGTTGTGCTTTTAAACGAGCAGCGTGGCGGCTCTGGCTTTCATTTGGACCGGCGGACCGGCCGCTTTGTGGGGATTACTTCACACGCACCGTCTCTGGCTAACAAGCCTCGTGTTCGTCGAGAAGAAAAGGGGGACAAACGAACTCTCCCTGACAAACGCTTGCTTTGTGAAGTTGCTCTAAATCCCAGCAGAGATTCACACACCGATGCACACAAACAGGAAGTAACCCACTTTGAGACAGCTGGAGTTTGTGGCGTTTCTAATCAGAATGGCTTTCAGAAGCTGAGAGGATGTTTGTCTGAACTAATTCTGGAGTTTGGTTGTGAGGGTTTTTTTGACGGAAAAGTTATCCAATGTTTGATGGAACTTGGATAAGAGCTTTTTTTTCTGCCGTTCCTCTAAAAATAGTGTAAGGAACTGAACTTTGCACTCAAAAAGGGATTTCCAGGTCACACGTTCCTGAAATTTGGAGCATTTCTGTACCAACTAAATAAAGCCTTTTAGACTAGAACTGGACAGCACCTCCATGAGGAGTCGGGTATGTAAATGTAAAAGGTTTCTAAACTCACGTTTAGTGTTTTCAAGTAAAAGCAGTCAAGCCGATAAAGGTTATACAGAAAAGCACTGATTTATTTAACATGGTGGAAGAGGAAAGTTTTTGAACAGCAATAAAGGATTTATTTAACCCTTTAACACTGGAGATGTCGCAGAATCACGTTTGAATAACGTGCACTCTTCAAACTACCAACACTTGTTCACGCATTTATAAATCACCTGAATCCAACACGTCAACATTAGCTCATTTACTTTGATTAGGGGCTTGTCAGTAACGTTAATAACAATTTACCATTTTAAACATTCATTTCATTTATTAAAATCAAAACGATACATAACATCAAAATACAGAATAAAATAACAGCTAATAAACGAAAAGAAGCAGAAAGAGGAAAACGTATATTATCTGCCCCTGTCGCTACATCAACAACAGTAAACCAACTTCCAATAAAAGAAAATAAAAATGATTTTCACACAACTATTAAATCCAGCCTACATTTTCAATAAACGTATAGACATAAATAAATACACCTATTCCTACACAAATGCTCAATTTAATTCTAACAGGTTTAGTTGAATCATCTACATAAAGTTTTATAAATGAAATTTGCTTGATATGCAGTTTTACATGCATTCTATTTGCATTTCATTTTTAATGAGACTTTTAAAGGCTCCAGTTCTTGTATTTGCAGTTTCTTTGTCCAGATTACAGGTCCGTATACTGAAAAAGATCTTTCCAATGCCTTTGTTCAAAATATTGGTTTTCTAAATAATTTTAAATAATTTTAAGTCAGTATTTAAACTTTTTAACACTTTACATCAGTAACACTTTTTAAATAACATTTTCCGTTGGTTACACTTTATGTTAATACTTTACCTTAGTAAAACTACGTTAATAAAGAATTGCACAGAATTTGCTGGAATTTTGTTAAATGCGTTAATTGTTGGCGAGTTCCAGTAAATTAAAGAACGTCAACCCTGGAGCCAAAGTTCTCGTCTAATGGTAACCCCCTAACACCCCAACTCCTAAATAACATATGCTCTTTGAATTAGCTTAATTTCTCCTAATTCCAGTGAATTCCGAATTGGAGGAAAGCAGCTTTGCATGTCGGCTGAAGACTCGATCGGAACGTTTTTTGGCCTCTTCAAGATGAATTCTCTCAGAATGTGGATAAACTCTGATTGGTGTTCCCTGCACTCCAGATGTGAACGTTGTCTAGAGAGTAGAGAATCTGAACTGAGTTTGAACTCAAAGGTGCTGAAGATCGAGGAGCACATAGCTCAAACCGGGTTTGCAGGGACATTTAGCTCCAGAAAAAGGTAGAATATCTGGGACGTTTGACCTGATTTTACTGAGTTGTCAAAAGTTTTGGTTTCCTTTAGAAGGTCCTGGTGTTTAGCGTCTGGCTGATTCCTCCATGTTTCTGCTCATCCAGGCTCATAGCTTGACGAGAGCTTTTAAAGGAAGTTCATCGATCAGGTCTGGAATTAAAGGAAACGTTTGGGGTCAATCACTTTGACCTTCTCTCCGTATTTGCTTATCTTGTTCTTTTCTAACCACCGTTTTACAAGATCTTAATCACAGAGAAGTCGCTGCTCAGGACTTATTTCTTTGATGAATCGTCAGTCGACTCAGCAGCTTCTTGTAAAATCCTGAGCATTTGCGGTTTTTTTTTTTTTTTTCCTTCGGTCCGTTCCTGCTGAGTAACTGGCAGTGATTACCAGCTCTTACGGAGGGGTGGCGAACCGCAGGGATGTGTCTGCGCCGTGGGACGGTGACAGCTTGCTCGCCGCCTGCAGCGCTGCCGGAGGACGCCGCTCGGGCTGCGACTCTAACATCTGGAGAGCCAGGCGCTCCTCGTTTAGCGACTGCTCCTCTGCTTTTAGTGTCGGGAAAGCAGGAGTCCAATTTGTCAGGATGAAGGATGTGATGAGCTTTTTTTGGAGGTGGGGGTTAGTTCTACTGATTGCCCCTTCAAAGGTCAATGCTCTTAAATCAGTGAAGGCGGTTCAGATTTTGACACAATTTACCCACAGTCCTTTGCAATTCTTTCCTTTCCACCATACTTGTTATACTCCAACAGATAATGCTATCAAGCTAATTTCATTAAAGGTGAAATAAGTTTATCACAGTGTTTTTATTTTATTTTAAACTTAAAATGTAATTGGCAACACCTAAATAACACAATTTTTGAGCTACACCTTTTAACGTGACAGAATCAACTCTTTTACCTCAATTTGCCTCATCACTGTAAAGTGTTGCATATCCGCACAGGGCTGCACGCCAGCGCTCTTGAACGTGACAAACAAACCCGACATGAACGTAGCCATAAACTCTGGCCTTCAGCCGGTGCCGTTCTACAGATGTTCTGCTTCTGTGAGTTCTTGTTTTATTTTGATGGTTCCAGGATTTCTCCATTTGTAGATGACGACGTTCTTCCTGTTCTCTAGAGATTCAAAAACATTTTTTGTCTGTTCTTGAGTGAGATTATTATTAATATATTAAATTGTGTTTTATTGATTTATTAAATTAATTTATAATTTTGCTCGACTTCTCTCTGACACATGGCACATTCGTTGGGGCTTGATGACCCCAAACTGGACTCAACTTTCAAAGTAAAAGTTTTTAGGGCCTTCAGAATGACTCAAATGTGTTTGTTGTCCTACTATTAAGTTGTGTTGCTTAAAAAGACTTTGTTTTGCTGAAATTGCCCAACAAAGACAGTTTGATTTGATGCGACACACACAAACACAAATAAATATGCTTAGAGAAGTTTTAACCTGAAGACAGCAGCTCTGGAACACCGTCCCCACTCAGGACTGAGGAGACGTTATTGCAGAACACTGCAGCGAAAGCAAACATCCGCTACGACTGATGGACTTGCTTCAACCCGACCGTTGTCATGGAGATCGGTCCCAGCTGCTGCTGTAGGAGTCACACGGGAGTTCAGCGACTCATGAACCAACATATTAAAATAGTTTTAGCTATTTTTTTAAAATTGAGTTCAAGTTTTAGTCTCTTAGTTTCCTTTCCTTAGAAAAAGGAAACCTGTGTTATTATTATTATTATTATTATTATTATTATTATTATTAGATTATTTGAAAATCATAGATTTTTACCCTACTGTTTCATGAATGTGATACTTTGATCCATTGACTATAAAGTATGTGTTCTCGCGCCCAACGTTTTAAGTGTAGGGGTGTGGTCTTCTAACAAGCTCTCTCCTAATTGGTTGCCATAGAAACAATGACTCAGACTCGGAAAAATCAGTGGATACGACACAAATCAATTCAGTTGCCATTTTTACACAATATGTACACCGCCATGTCGGAGCCAGACGTCATCAGTGATTGGTTCAAGTTGGTCTGAGACAACGTTTCTATGGCAACCTCTCTTACCAATCAGGTGTGAGCTTGTTGGAAGTCCACACCCCTACCACTTTACGTTTTGAACCTTGGGGCCAGCAGGCTCCACCTACTTTAATTGAGGAATCTGATTGGATGAATTCCTGCCCTGAACATAAAAAATGACCATCTTTACAGAAAGGTCAAATAACCAGATGTGTCAAAGTTTCTTAACTTAAAAGCTGAAAATCTAGAATAATAGAATAGAAAAGACAGATTTATTTTTGAATCTGGTTTTGGTAACCATAGTAACTGGCCTGAAATCTAAATGGCTTCCTGGGAAAATCCATCACAGCGTGTGGAGATTGGAATGAATCTGCAGCCTGAACGCGTTTCATCAAACTGCAGGTGGCGCTGTCTCGTTCCCTTTGAACCTTTAAGGATGCGGTTTGATAACCTTTCACTTAAAGCCCATAAAGACAAACATTGTGGAGCCGCTAGAGGACGGATCGTCTGAGGAAGAACGTCGATGGAGGGAAATTCAATTTGTTCAAAATGGTTTCCTCGATCGGAGCCAGAAGTGGAGCTGAGAGATGGGAAATGTCTTCTGAGGTCAGAAGATCTGCCGTCATGAGCGCTCAGCGGCGTTCTCTCTGAGGTTAACATATGTTCATTAATTCTGCTCCGTTTCATGATCTCTGAAGACTTTTTCTGCTGGTTTTCTGTGGCTGACGGCTGTGGCTCCGCCTGCAGCACCGATTTCCCGGCGGAACAGAGACTTCTTGGGGTTGAATTCCTACGAGGTGAAGCTGCTCGTTAGAGCTCCAACCTCAAAGGTTGGAGGAGGATGAACCCTCAGATCCTGCAGCAGCAGCTGCTTTTGGGAGAGGCGGCGGTGTCGTGTTTGTTTGTTTGAATGCCTTTCACGTCTCTTCTCTGCGTGTGCAGAGGCAGGACGGCCTGATGCAGCGCTCCATCCGGGAGGTGAACACGTCCAGCCACTGGTGCGTGCTGTGGGACCTGGACGAGGACACGCACTACAGTGTCCAGGTAAAAAACAAACATTCTTCCCGCCTTTTTAGGACTCATTTTTGTTGAGCTTTGAATCTTAACAATTGTGGGATTTCTTCAATTCGTAGCTCAAAAGCTCAAGATTTAGCTTTTTGAAAACTTTGTTGTTGTGAAGGACAAATCAGGAAGATCCCAACAATTGACTTTGTTTTTATAACTATGTGTTTCAGAAACATCACTAAAGATATAAATATTAACAAAATGCGAGACAAACATCATAAATAAATATTTGGCATTTTAAAAGTTTAATTTGAATGAATCCAATTTCTTGGTTTGAATCGTCTTCAATAAACTTTTATTTTGGTAGTTGCAACATTTTGACTTCCTGCAGTCATAAGGAGCAGTATGCCGGCCTCAAGGCAGAGGGCGCTGGTGAGCCCAGAGAATGCGACACCTCAGCTAAAGAATAATAGAATTAGTGATAGAAAGTCAAGCGCAGCCGTTCAGTTATTCTTTCATATGTTTAGCCTTATTTTCTAAATGAGGATTAGGTTTTTAAACCCCTAAACTGAAGAATTTAATTAGACATTTACTGGTAGTGATCTCCACTGAGACAGAACGACTTTTAAAACTGAAGACAGAAAAGGAAGACTTCTACAAACAGGTTATTAATGCGATTCTTCAGAAAAAATGACCATAGACATAAAACAAGGGAGCGACACACAGACTTTATTTATAACTAAAAGTAAGTCAATGATAACTATTTATTTTTTTCTGCTACAGTTTGCTGCCAATCAAATGATGTATAAGCTACACTGTAGGGTTAATGTGTTCGTAAATGTGACTGATGACAACCAGCCGTGAACCTCACCGCCCATCACTGATTATTACCATAAAGAGTTATTAACGCAAAGTGTTTTTAACAAAGTGCAATTAACATAGAGAGATATTAACATAAATTGTTTTTACGTTAATAACACTTTGTTAAAGAGAGAGTAACGTAAAGTTTTCTTCGATTGAATTGAATCGGGTTATATAACTGTTGTTCATTTGACTCTTGTTGTTCCCGACAATACTAACGTCAGGTATTGCACATCAACGCGAGGTCGCTTTCCCCCCCATCAGAATCCATTTTGTTCATTGCGTAAACAGTGGCAGAGTTCCGGTTGTACTCATAGCGTATGTATGTTCTTTTGCCGTCTTCAGCAACACTTCCAGTGTTAAACAGATAAAACGCTATATAAATAATGACTTTTTAATAACCTCTTTGTTTTTGACCTCTGAACTTTGTGCAAACTGAGACGAGATGGTTTGATCAACACAAGTCAAATCCTCTAGTCTGTAAGTGGAATTCTGCATTAAAAGTTCTGAACAATCCATCAGCTCCCAGCGTTGAAGGTCTGGATGTGGACTCGTGGTTCCAGCGACCAAAGCAGAATTATTGTTGTAAAGGAGCAGATGGAACGGAGGAACGCGAGGTTCTTCTGGAGCAGAGAAAAGATGAAAATGCTAATTCTGCCGAAAAGAGCTGGAAGACGAGGGAATCAGGGAGCTGCTAGGCTGTCTTTTGTTGCTGGGCAACATCTGTAGTGTGGATTTATCAAAGACACTCTAAAACTCATTTAAATATTCTAGCAAATAAATGCTGAGACTCAAACATTCAGGAACAAATGAAGGTTACTAATCCTCTTCTTAGAAAAAACGGTTTAACTCCTTTAACAGTCACTGTTGAGGGAATATAAAGTTAAAAATGAAACGGATAAGAGGATTTCTGCACAAACACAGGTTCCCAAAGTTTCAGTCATTTTCTCCTGTAAGGAAAACTAAAATGACGAGAATGACAGAAATGGTCAAAAAGTTATGGAAGTCGATAGAATTTTAGCCTAAAGCTCTAGTTAATGAGCATATTTGGCCAATTAAAATGAATCAACTAATAAGCTGGTTTCTAGTTATTAGTGTCACAGATTATTGTATAATCTGAGTGACCAGAACCTGACAAGGACGAGATGAAACATCTCAAACTTCGTTAGCCCATAAAGTCCTTTTCTTCAATCGCACTAGTTACCCTGAACTCGACACGCTGACTGCTCTGACCGCCGGACGTTTGCATTAAGCTGCAGCTCCTCTCCCGCCGTCTAATGTGAGCCGGTGATCATTAAGCTCTGAGAATCCATCACAGCTCAGTGGAGCGACACCGATTGTCCTTTAAACGCAGGAGTGCAGCTTGAATGTGACTTTTCTGCACAGACGCCATTGAGCAAAATGAATCAATAAGAACTCTGACCTGCGTTAAACGACAGGAGGGGCAGAAGACGGATGAATTCCCAGTGGGGCCTGGTGCTATCATCCTGGATGAGTGCAAGATTTAGGCCTCTCAGCTCCATCGAAGGACTAGCGTTTTGTCTGGAGCGTCTCCAGAGATCCCTCCGTTTTATCGCAGCTCTCCTGGGTCTTAGTGATGGATGTTGATGTTTTCCAGCAAACTGGTCTCTAAATTAATGACAAAAAAAGGGAAAAAGAATCAACACCATGTTTTTGTTTCCTAATATTGTCCAATGAGGTAGATTAAAAATATACAAGAAAAAAAAAGGAAAATTCTTCAATTTTGGCATAAAACCACAGAGGATTTTGAAAACTAGCCACTTAAAATCCCATTTAGCCGGTAAATTAGCCTCCGTGCTGCGATTAAGCCGACATGTTCCTCTTATATGTTCTGTTTTTACTTTGGGGTCAGGTGCAGTCCATCGGGTTTCAAGGCGACAGCCAGCCGAGTCGAGCCATCCACTTCAGGACTCTGGAGAGAACCGACCACTATCCAGCCGGAGTCCTGGACCACCGTAAATACACAAACCAACCGAGAAAAAACACAACTTTATGATAAAAACTGGAGCTGGCAACGCTATTACACATTATAGTTCATCGAAAAATATGTTTTTAAAAAATTTCATGTGTTTTTTTTTTTTTGTTATAGTAAATTTTGTCTTATCACATTTCGCACCAATTATTTTAAGATCCGGAACGTTTTTTGATCCCGCTGTTCAAGACCGTTTGGAAACAAGTTGCGTAACTGTTTGTAAAATGTCTCAAAACAGTCTCAGTTCCTTCTAAACTTATTTTATTGATTCTTTATTAACGTTTTTATGCTGGAGTCTTAAACACGGTGGAAAATTGTCCACGAGGGTCAAAGTGTGAGAATTTGGGATCACGTTAGGATAAGTTTTGAACTTTTGAAACTCAATTTGGACGGATTTAAGAAAAAAGAGAGACTCTGCCGTAGTCGTAAATGAAGCAGAGTTGCTCCGCCCTCACGGGTGGTTCTGCGGTGAAAACGACTCAAACCTGTACGGAGAACAGAGGTGGGTAGCTCAAAATATCAGGGTCATACACCGCTCTGTGAGTGGACATTAATGAAGCATGTAAGGCATGTGTGGTATGAGGTTATCATTGGTTTGACCTTCACAAATCCTGTGGATTGTGCATCCAGTCCAGAAGTGCTGTTCACATGAGGGCGCGTCATTGCATAACCTGTAGAGGTTTGTCCCAGAACGTCTTATCCATATTAAAAAGTTAAATCAAGAAGAAAAGCTGCTGGTATGATCCAGTGTTCTTGATGTCCGTCGCCGTGACGATCCTGGACGGTTTGTCCGCAGATGAACCGGCGATGGAGGGTCTGGGCATGACTCCGCACCTGCAGACCGGGGAGCTGCTCATCATCACCACTGTCCTGCTGCTGTGGGCAGGTACGACTGGTGCTAGTGCGCCCGCATACACGAGCGTGTCCGTCTGCCGTCTTTCTAACTGCCGCCGTCTACCTCACCAGCTGTCATCGCCCTCTTCTGCCGGCAGTACGACATCATCAAGGACAACGACTCCAACGGCACCAAGGAGAAGGCCAAGAGGCCGCTGGTGCGATCCACCTCCTCCTACTACAACGCCTCAGCCGGCAGCTCGCCCGTCTACCACAACGGCGGCGTGCGCAGCGGCAGGGTGACTCCCCTCTCTTCCTCTTACTTTCCGCCTGAACCGTTAGTTTCCTCAGAGTCTGTGGTTGCCTAGCAACCGCAGCTGCTAAATATAAAACAACAGTTCAAGTCTGTGAGGCAACAAGTGTGCGGTTTCATTCAAACTCCGGCTCGCTTTCATCCTTTAGATGCCAGATTTCATCCCCCAGTAATAAATAAGTGGCGTCTCCAGAGACTCACGCCAGCCTCCTCTTCCTCTCTTGCAGCTGCACAGGGCCTCTTCCTCCATCAGCATCATCAGAGTCTGAGCGCCAGTGCTCGTCTGGAGGCACGCACGCCTCAGAAGGAGCTTCAACTGCCGTGGAAAGAAAAACAAAAAACATCAAATCAAATCAGAGGCGCTTTGCTGCCCTCTGGTGGCCAGCATCCATCACACCTGAAGGAAACAGCAGGACGTAAAGAACCTGCTTTGATGTCAAACAGCTGTGAACATTTTTTTTCAGCATGTAAGCCTCAAACCGTCACTTCTGGAGTTCTCGTCTCCTTTCACGTCACCGCTGTGGGTGTTTTTCCCTTTACCGTCATCAGAATCATCAGATTTTAACGTGTTCATACGCTGAAGGATTAGTTCATTGTTCTTCTGGTGTAGATTTGAATGGCATTGGTGACTTACACTGTAAAAATAATGTCGTTGAATTCACTACCTCATATCAGGACACTAAAAATATTAGATTCCACCTGTGTGGATGGTGCAACTTGGATTTTAAAATTTCACATCATAATAAGATGCTTGAACTTAATGACACACATCCTAACACAGAGTTGGCTTTTGGTCACCTTAATCTAGACAAATTCGTTATAGAAAATCTTTCTAAATATTTTTTTTCCAGTATTAGGCTTGTAAAAATGGCGGTATTGCAGCTTTAAAAACTCAAAATGCAAACATGTAGGCGGGTTACCATGTATTTCATAGTTTTAAGCTTAAGCGTGTGGCTTTGGCATTTTATACAATGGTTGCTATGGAAACTAAGTATAAGATAGAAGCATATAAATCACAGCAGACAATTTTCAGCCCCAGGTGAGAAAAAAAATGAATGGTTGCTATGGAGTTTCTATTTCAAAATCCTAATGAAACTGCTATGATCAGAAAAGTAGAGATTAAAAATGTGCTCTTTTTGGTAGAATGGCCTAAAGTTGCACACTTAAATCTGTTATATGTTGTGCAACAAATAAGTGTAAATCAGAGGTAAATCAAATCGTAGAAGAATTAAAAAGGAACCACAATCAATTCCTACATTAGTCAACAGTTTTTTTCTTCTTTCTGCTGCAGGATTCCAGCAATTCATACACGTTGCTTTGTTTTTCAGGAAAAGGTGTTGGATTTACCTTAGCCTGAGCGCTACTAAACACTGCAGCCTGGTTTTCCACGGTGACCTGTTAATATTTAATGTTTGTTTTCTTTTCGGCTGCAGCACACACCACCAGCATGTAAACATGCAGCAAAACGGAGCCTGATTTAAGCTCCTAAAGCAACATGTGCCTGTTGTCCTATTTTAGAAATGTGGCATCCAAATGACAGGGGGATTGACACAAACGGTGGCAGCAGGTGCATAGCAAGCGCATTTTACTCATCTCATCTGAATATCTGTTGTGATGATTTCTGCTTTGCAAAATTACATTCTTTAATTTTCCTTAACAACCAAGTAGTATGACTGACATTTATCTTAAACATAACATCAAGTGACACATGGATTTGTTCAGCTCCAGACTCCATCTTCTTCATGGTTGCCATGGAAACACTTCAATTATTGAGAAGGTTCTCCTTAACGTGCACAGATTAACTTGAACGAAGGACAACTCTGGGGGTGTGACTCAAACCGGTTTGAGTAAAGTACTAGGACTTAAGATGTCGCCCTTCTCTAAGGTCAATTAGCAACATTTTGTCATGTTTAAACGATTGCCATGGCAACAGTATCCAAGAGTCATTTTTGAACTGGATAAAGCTTTTGTGAGCGCCACAAAACTGCAGCATAAGTTCAAATCTCATGAATTCGGCTTTGATGAATGAAGACTGAAGCAGCTTTTACGTTCATTTTAATTTCACCTGGAGCTTCGGACAATCTGAGTGTGTCAATGAGCTGTCGCAGTTAACAAGCCTTTGTATGATAACTGAGTGGTGATTCTCATACTCTCTGTTTACAGGGACTTTTTTGCATTGATGTACAGAAATTTCAACCTATTGAAAATGTGAATAAAGTTTATTATTAAGGTGAATGTGTCACTTGAGGTTTTTCTTTTGAGTAATTTTGTATTTGAAACTTCAATTTTAAAGTTGAAAATATGTAATCTTGTCACGAATTCAGTGTTACATAAATTATAAAACTAAGATTCATTGGTCGTTAAGTAATACTGCAGATGAGGGTCACATGATTTAATAAAAAGATTATAGTTTAAATCAAAGTTCAAACGTGTGAATTTTATTTCACAAAAAGTCATGAAAGTTTCTCTATAATCCTAAAAATATATTAAATTTAAAAAAAGTTTGAATCACAGGTCTTAATTTGAACACTAGATGGCGCCAAATATTCAGGGAAAAAACATCTTTCACTCCATGTTTTTTTTTTTGTTGAGTTGAACACTTTATTTTGGAGGTGGGGGCCTTTGTTTTTAGTTCTTAACTTTTCCGTCCCGATGAAACCACGAAAGCGACAGAGTTAGCCGAGTCGTTTACATGAAGACCAGAAATGTCACTGCTGATCTTGAAAGCTCAGGGGGCCACACAGGAAGGGCCTCCACCTTTAGGCGCCGTGCGACCTTCAGAAAAAGGGAACAACCATCCACTTTTTTTTTTTTTTGGCCTCGTTCCTCCCAAACAAAAGGAGAAAATCCTTCATGAAGTGCGGGGTAAAGGCCAGGTCGCCCGAGAGACACAAATATCACAGCCTACCGGCGGCAACCCCCCCCATCCCCAGAGATAGTTTGTGACAAATCCCACGGGCGGGGGACGAAGAACAAAGATCGATGAAGAGGTTTTTGGCTTCATCATTGACGGAGCGCCTCTTACGGCCGTTCTCAGAGCGGTTACCTGCAGGTACCGACGGACTCGGTGGAACTTAATGAGATTTTAATCTGTCCTATACGCCCCCCAGCCCCCCCACAGTGACATTTAAAGAAGTCGTGAAGGTCTGCTTTACTGAGTCCTTCACAGTTCTTTACATCAGACTTCAGGCACAGACTTCAGCAGACTTCTTTAATCCGGCAGTGATCAAATGTGGACCTGGAAGGAGTTCGTCTCGATTTCTGGACGCTTTTTCTTTTTCACAGTTCGGCGTTGAAACACTGACGTTAAAAAACAAATCTTTACTTTGATAATAAACTAGTTAGCACTCGGTTTTATCACAACAGAATCGTGGGTAAAACATGGAGAAGATTACAGATTATTTCAGATCATTGAGTGTTCCTGGTCTTATGGCGTTTTATGAACCTCAGAGATTTTCCCCCAACGACAGACGCCCGCCTTTAACACCTTCAAGAGTTGATCTCCGATCAAGGTTTTTGAGGAACCCTGGTCTTCAAGTTTGGTTCCTTTCTGGACCACAATCGATGAAGGTCATCATCCCTTCACGGTTCGTGATCGACGAGTTCTTTGAGGCAGCTGTGCTGAGGTAGGAACATTGTTGAACGCACACGACCGTGACCTGATCTGAGGCTAAAGTTTCTTCATAGGTTCTAACATCAAAGCTGCTCTCCAACAGCCTCTCTCGTTTTTGTTTTTTTTCCAGGAGTTCCGCATCTTTAGTTTTTAATTGGAGTCAGGTGATTGAAAATTGATGCTGCTAAGCAGCAGCGTCCCTCAAGGATCAGGGTTAGGCAACCCCAAAATGTTTACTTTGGGTCTCACAAAGGCCGTTTTAAAAGATTTTTCTATGTCTTCTCCCCCAAAGCCCTTTGGTTTTAACCATTTGAATGCCTTCTTTCAACTTAAACTAGTCCTTTGATCCTGGGAAAAAACTCCAGACACCAGGATTGGACACAATTTTCTTTAAACTTCTCGTACGAGTTTTATTTAACCCTTTATCACTGGAGCGTTGACATCTTTCAGCTACAGTAACTTTACAACTGTTGACACAATTAGCATAATTCCAGCAGATTCTGAAGCAGAGAACAGCAGCTTTGCGCTGATATGTAACACTTTACTGTAGTGCTGAACAGAAAAGCGCTTCTGGGCCATTCTGCAACACTTTGCTTTAGTAACATGTTGTATATCGGTGTGTTCTCCTTAAAGCCACTTTTCTCTGTCAGAATAAGATAATTCACGTCGATCGCGTGAATGGTGCAGAAGTTACGGTGTGTCAGAGAGCGTCTGTGCTTTCAGCGTCGTCAGTATTAAAGGGCTAAGACTTCAACTACTAGGTTTCTGATCGTCTCCAGTTTTGTGCAAAATGTGGTGGAGAAACTTCAAAGCACTTATAGGACTTCACTGTTCTACTGGACTGACCAGGTCACTCAGCCTTTGATGTTTGGACAAACCCTTTAGGACTTGAGCTTCGCTCAAATCGAATGCAATTTGCATGTCAGGCGGGCAGTTTCAATGTTATATCAATGTACAGACGCATGGCGGTGCGATCTGAGCATCAGGAACTACAGCCTAGAGACGGCTCGATTGGGACGCTGCGGGCGTAGAATCGTACCGCTGTTCATGGAAGTCATTCAGACGCAGATCCAGCAGTGATCTCTTGATATCATCCCTGTAGCTCCTCCCAGAGTCCAAGACGTTCTTTTTCAGGTCAGGAGGAGTTAATGACAGAATCTCATTTAATAGAACGACCTTTTCTGGAAGTTTCCACCCCCAAAAAGTTGATCATACTTGTTGAAACGAATCCCTCCACAGATTTTGACCCGTCTGCCTTTCCTTCATGCAGGTTTGTCTCAACTTTCCCGTGATGGTGAGCATTCTAGAAGAACAACAACTGTTCTTACAGCATCCTTCCCAACACTTGTCTCTTGGTTGGCAGCTGAATGAGTCACCAGAGTCACTAGAGTGAAAGGAAGCTTTGTTGCCAGGCGGCAGCACATCATGACCACAATCTGAAGAGGAGTCGTTGACCCTTCTCTAGACGCATTTGTCTCCGGCAAAGGAGGAATCGGACGTCTCTGGCATGGGCGGACACAGCGCCGCTGACGAAAACATCTGCTCTGCTTCCTCGCGCTTTGACACAAAGAGGCCTTGTCATGGAGACATGGGAGGCATTTCTGGCGACCGCACTCTTTTCCGAGGAAGAATGCGGCGCTCTGATTGGCAGGTGTCCATTCAGACGCAACTGAAAGGGCTTCCGGCGGCCCGCAGAGCCGGCGAGCGACCCAGGTAAATGTCAGCGCACCTTGGCAGGATGCGGTTTTTGTTGGAGGCCTGAACCGCTACTCCACCCCCACCCAATGAGGCAGAGACTCTCAGAGGTGCAGGTAGAATGAATTCTACCCGGAACCGTTCGAACGGCAAAATAACACGGATAAATGAAGCGTTCCCGTACCAATATTTGAACTTCCATGCTCCTGAATGCGATTAATGTCTGAAGGAGTCGGTTCATTATCATTTTTATGTGCCGCAATTATTGGCTGAAGAAATGAAGGCAGGCGCCGTCCTCTCTTGGCACTCTTACTCACACCTCTAATTAAAACTCATCAAAACATCATTATTTTGACTTGTTTATGGAAACCAGGAGGGACCGGGGGTGGGGGGTGATTCCCATGTACTCATGCTTAATTACCAAACACTCCAGCTTATGAACTGGAGAGGAAGCGTCCAGATGAACCTCAAAGACGCCAAACATGCTTCAAAAACGGGAAAATTCTGGGTTTTTTTTAAAAATTCATTCTGATCTAGAATTTACCTCCATATCACCGCGGACACCTCCATGGACCCCCTCAGAGCATCTGGCAACCACGCTTGAATCCTCCGGAGGCCAGATGGAGACAACGCCAACCAGATTTGTCCCATTATTCATGACGACTAATTGCTCCCCGGTCCTCTCGCCCCCCCCACTGCAGATTGTAACGGCGGATTTAAAGCTGTCACTCAAAGCCGGCTCTGACCTTTACCGAGTAAAAGGCTGTTTTTCAGGAGCAGACTGAAGGGAAGTTGATGTGAGGAAGCAGTAAGTACCAAAAAAATAAAAGGAATCGGAGGTGCGAGCTGTGTTTGTTATCCATGTTCAAAATTAATATCCTGTCATTAAAAATGGAAACTTCCTTCCAATTGAAACTCTTTAACAGCCAATTCTTTCTGTTCTGTTATGACCATTGATGGAGCTCTTTATAGACTTTAAGTTATCTAATTTTTACTCACTGAATCAACGGAAATCATTTGTGTAAAATGACACAAAAATTCTAAATATTAAAACAAATGTGCACATTTTACACACATAGTTGCGATTCTGTGCAACCTTTTTGCAGGAAAATTAAAAAAAAACTGAACTTTAAAAAGTTTAACTTTTTCTTTATGTTTTGGTCTGGGCATCACGATTAACCCATAAAACCGGAGCTTTATCGCCGGTATTGACATTCTTTCAACTATCGTAACTCTTTAACATTAATTCTAACGGATACTGAAGAAAAGTAGCCTTGATTAGATATGTGACACTACAGAAGTAAAGTATTTCTGCAATCAATATAAATCAGCTGATTCAGTCGCAAAGAAAAGCAGCTTTGAACCATTATTGGTGCAAAGTCGTTTTTCTCCATATCAGTCAGTTGATTCACATTCATCGTGTCAACTGTTGAAGAGCTATGGAAGGTCAAAAACGTGAACTGTTTAGGCGTCACCGGTGACATCTCTGAGTGTTAAAGAGTTAACCAAAGAAACCCACTAAGAGTAAGACTTCATGCCAAATTGTTCAAGGTCCTGAAAAAGCAATGCTAGCTTACCCAAAAACACAAAAAACAAACCCCAAACTGCTCAATTTGAGCAAATAAAATATTCAGTCTTTTTATTTAAAAATGTAGACAAGAACCCTGAAGAATCTGATAAAAAGAAATACTTATTTTTCAATGTAATTATTAATAGAAATACAATTAAAATAAAAAATCAGTTTGAAAAATTCCCTTAAAACCATTTTTCCAAACACTTTAGTTAAATGTTGTGTAATAATGTCCCATCCAAGCTGAAGCTTTAAATGGAAAATGTGTAGCTGAAGGCACAAATCATACATTCATACATTTATAGCAGCTTTCATGCAGAATTTCAATCCAAAAGTCAGGAAAAAAAATCAAAATATACAGAAATACCAGCTAAATTTGTGAAATTTTGCAGGCAAATTATATCTAAGCGAGCTACAGATAGATGCAGTGCAATAAAAGCAATTGATACAAAAACATCCCAGTGTTGCGTTGAAGTCTTGTGAACGTCAGTGTTGGCTGCAGGCGAAGACAGACCTACAACAAAGCATTGTTGGTCATCCATCAGCTGCCAGCATTCAAGCGGTTTTTAAATTCTGATCATTTGACTCGTTTCCGAACAGCTGCTTCCTTCGCCGTTTGGAGAATATATCCCAACAACAATAAATTCCCTTTTCCTTCTAGATCTTTCTGGGTAATAAACTTTATGTGTTCTCGTCTGGAGCGACAGTAAAAAAGTCAGTCATTTAATTCCATCAGCTTTAAACAGAACACTAAGGGAGAACGGAAAACTGGAACTAATAAATTAAATTCATTTGCTTTGGGTTTACTTGGAAAAGTGGTCACACTCGGATTAAAAATGGCAGCTTTCATGAGGTCTTAAGTCCATAGCAACCATAGAGTTTTTTTCATGTCTGAGGCTAACAAATAATTACAGAAAGTTTTGTATCTCTACCTCAAAGTAAGTTTTCTGATTTCCTTAGCAACCAGCATTTAAATTGCCATTTTAATGTTAACACTAGAAAACGTCATATGGCTGTGTTCAGATTGATGTAATCTGTTGGTCACTTACTTGAGCTGTTACTGACACACAGTTATGATAAATTTAAAAATAATAGAATTTAAAACTAAATAAACTAAACCAATACTAAATTTAAAGGGTTGGAACAAATGTTTTAAATATTTTAGCTACATTTAATGTTTTGTATTCTTTTTGTGGTGCAGCTCCTCAAGACGATAATAGTTTGTTGCTCTTAATAATGATGAAAACATAGATACATACAATTAGGATTTACAAAAACAATTTTTATTTTTAACAAAAATACTATAGAAATTTTTTTTTTAAACATAAAAGTGCACTAAGAACGACAGAAATTTGAATGACAGGTTTGCGTGTCAGTGCAAAAGATGCTAATGTAGATCAGTAAAAAGTGAGTGAGTCAGCAGGAGCTAAAGCTTTGGAGTTGCTTTTACGTTATCTTAGATTCAGTGCGGTCGTATTCAAATTTTCCACTAGGTGGCGCACCACATTTTGGCTTTGATTTTGAGCCATCACATTGGGGTGGACACAGTTTATCTACAGCAATAGGAGCCCCGGTGCCCTGAGCTCCATCTCCCATGAAGTTATAGCTAGCAGGTTGTAAGAGTTGGTGCTTTGCTCCGCTCCAACAAGCCCGTCCACTTTCAGGACACGAGTACATTAAACCAGTCACATAACGATAAAGTGAGAGGCAGCTAACGAAAATCCAGTTCAGTCAACAGCGCCCCCTACTGGACAGATCTGGCAGAGATTTTGTCACCAGGGTTTTATGGAAACACTTTCTGAAAAGTTTACTAATACCAACTAGTATTGTTTTTTTTTTTTTAGCGTTATGGGAGTCTTGAAGTAGTTGAAAAACAGAGCAGAAGACAACAAAAACAAACGTAGCTAAATAGAATTTGCACCTTATTTTTCACTCAGATAATATACAAAAAAAAAACTCCAAACAAATCCAACGTTTGTCTGAAACTTAAATCGCTGCTGGAGAGGAACTCCAATGGTCCACTTCAACCCTCAGGCTGTTTTGGCACATTCCTGTTTTCTCCACAGTAGGAGTGAAGCTTCATCTAGTGAAGACGGAGTTGAACAGAGAGCGGGAGTGTTGCATGAAAGCTTTTCGAAACGATACTGATTATTTCCTGGAAACAGTTGACAGATACTTTCTGTTCAAAAGAGCTGCAATTTCTGTGAAAATTAAAGCTGTTAATAAAAAAATAAGCAAAAAAAAAAAAAGGACTAAGAAAGCTCAATCAGCCTTTGGAGAGAATATTTACACAACAATCAGAGCTGATTTTGTTAAAAACTAAGGATGTGTTATAAAAACATTTCGCAAACAAACATTTTCTCTCTGACTTGAATAATTTTCTGTGGATTTTTACCTCAAACGCAGCGAGGAGTGAGCTTGATTTGTGGACAAGCCTGATTGCAGTATTGTCCTTCTAATAGTCCATTTGCATATTTGTTAGGTTTTTTTTTCCTCAGACTCCGCCCCCGCTGCGGTCCACCGACACCGGCCCTCTGGTCTCCAGCGTCTCCTCGGCCGTTTTCATGAGGATGGCGAGGCGACTGTCGGACACCTGGCCCTTCTTCACGGCGCTCATCAGCTGCAGTGGAGGCAGGAAACACGGCGCTCAGCGTGTACGACAAGCGTGGGAAAAGGTTAAGCTGTCACACAGTGCAAATAATTACGTGCAGGAAGAAGAAAGGAGGCCCCGTCAGACTGATGTTAGCGTCAGTGTTTCAGCCCATGTTTAGCGTTCTATCTTTAAAATGTAGTTACACTTAAACCAGAAATTTGATTTAAAAGTAGACCGTTTTGAAGGGAAAAGCCTCCATTTCTCCCCCTGGTGGCTGCTCTTGTTATAGATCATAAGCCCCGCCCCCAAAACGTTTAGCTTCGTCTCTTCAGATTCTGGTTTCAGACGTTGTTGTTTCCATTTTAAAACATTGAAGGTTTGAGCTTTGATTTATCATAAATAATTGCAACCAGCTTTTATTGAGAGATTTTCTCAGTTTCCTTCATAAAAACAGGTTTTTGTCTAATTAAAGCATCGATTTGCTGATTTGGTAAATGTACGCAAACTGATAAGAAACCTGTAGTCGAGTTAATTTAGGACTTTTACTTTGAAAAAACTTTTTTTTTTGTTATGAAAACATGATTGAGCACAAATCAAACGAAAAGTACTTGATCAAACTTAAAAGATCTTTTTTCAGACAAAATTTACATTTTTTCTTTGTAAAAAAGATTTTCCAGTTGATGCTGAAGATTTTTTCGATAAAACTTCAAACTATCTGTTTTCCTAAATAAAGAGTTCCAAACTATAACTTTACTAACTAGAAAAGTTATAACAGAAAAAAAAAGAAGGAATGTTCTGATTTTTGATTGAAACTGGTTAGCGGCTACGCTAGCATCAAGTTTTCTTGATTAACAAATAGATATAAAAATATTATTTAGCTTTAAATGTTAAAAGTGTTTAAAGATGAAATAAGAAAGGAATCATTTCAATCAATAATTTGAGAGTTTTGAACTGCACTGCAGGAAGCTTTACACTAGTGGTGTAAAATTCAAACCCGTTTTTACTTGTTACGTTTCCTCAAAATCAGTCATTAGCTGCCCTTTTATATTGAATAATTGAATAGATATTCAATAATTATTTTCATTAATAATATTGACTAAAAATGTAGATTAATTATCAAAAATATTTGATTTTTGTTCTGAGGAACAAAGTTCTTGTTGATCCAATAGAGTTTACTTTAACTAAATTACATCGTGAGACGTGCTATCCCAGAATCAATCAATCAGTAAATCCCAGAACCAATCAGTAAATCCCACAATCAATCAATCAGTAAATCCCAGAATCAATCAATCAATAAATCCCAGAACCAATCAATCAGTAAATCCCAGAATCAATCAATAAATAAATCCCAGAACCAATCAATCAATCAGTAAATCCCACAATCAATCAATCGGTAAATCCCAGAATTAACCAATCAATCAATCAATAAATAAGTCCCAGAATCAATCAGTTATGATGATGTGATATTTTTGTTTAAGTTGTTTCCAGTTCTTTATAAAATAGTTTAGATAAAATAGTTTTTGGTTTTAGTCTCACCTTTGCCGCACTTTTTGACAAGAAAACTCTAAGCGACTAGAGACTTTGATTTGCCTGTTCATAGATTCTACAAAGCAAAAATGGAGAAGATATTTAAAACAGAACATGGTGTACCTGCTGAAATGTTTCATTCTAGCTGTTGGTAAAATTGACCCATCGATTGGACGAAGGGTCGGACTAAAAGTTAGGCACAGAGGAGAGAAAAAGTTGGGTTTGCTGTTCGTACCTGCAGGAACTCGTCGATCTCCACCTGTCCGTTCTTGTTGAGGTCCACCTCATTAAGGATTTCATGGAGAGCGTTTTCATCAATGTGGACATTGATGCTCTGCGGGGAAGAGAAAACAGCCGCTCAGATCGATGGCTGTTAATGAAGATGAGGGGTGGACAATGGAGGAAGGCGGGTTTCTCACCTCGAGGACTCGTTGCACGTCCACGGTGGTGATGAAGCCTTTGCTCTCCTTGTCAAACTTATGGAAGCGCTTCTTGTATCTGACGGAAGAACGCCACATTTAAGCAAAGAAAAAAGATCCAGCTGGGTTCCGTGTTTGGAAAAAAACAGCTTCCTGCTTACCTGACCACTTCCTGGTAGTCTAGGTTGATCTCTGAGGTCTTGGTGAGCTGCTCGGACCGAGACCTGTAGCCCATCTCGTGGTACAGAAACTTTTTTGCTGCATCCAGCTCCTCCTGGATTCAGTAAAAATGATTACATCTATGAAGAACTGGATGAGCGCTCTGTGAATGACCATGAAAAGAAAATGTAAAACCACTGACTGCATCTGAGAACTGGACCGAGTGAGTGTGACGTCATTTTTTTCATGGTACGGATGCCGCCATGTTGGAACCAGACAGTCAGAAAGAGGTGACTGGTCCTGTTCGGTCTGACTAACTGTTTCTATGACAACCACACCGACCAATTAGGAGTGAGCTTGTTGGATGGCCACACCCCTACCTCTTGAACGTTGAGGCATCTGATTGGCCAGTTTGTAACTTGAACAACAGCAGGGGGAGGAGTCACTCAGTGCTGTTCTCACATACAGTGGTGTTTCAGTGCTAGCAGGTCCAAAGTACCGTCTTCTTCTCCTGACTCCAGCCCAGCTCTTTGGCCATGATCTGCACGATGCACGGGAGGGCTTCGTCCGCCGCCTGAACGTTCAGGAATCCCAGGCGGGTGCGGCGAGCGATGACGTCGATAGCCGTGCAGGCGTACTCCTTAATGGCGTATAGAACCTGAAGGACAGAGAGTCCAACACTTTAGCCGTCTAGACGACGCCTGCGCGATTGACTCCTTTTGTACCTCCGCCTCGATGTACGGGAACTCGGACACAAGCCTCTTCCCCACGATGGGCCATCGCTGCCCCGTAACTTGAGCCATCTTGGCCACGTCAAACGCTTTTCCACCATACGTGGATGCCAGATGCTGAGCAACCTGCAGTTGTGTGAAAAACACGAATTACAGACCTGCTAACATGGGAGGAATTCAGTGAATTTGTCCATATGATTTATTTTACATTATAAACATAAGTAAAGTCACGACCGGCGTTGTATGGCCCACGGGCGCTACTTGCCCTCGCCGCCCCCTTTTGGTTACTGCTAGTGGCTCATCCCCCTTACAGACTGAGCCCTAATAGTAGCCACTTTGAAGAGCAGCTTGTAGTGTAAAAAATATTGTATTCAAGTAAAAAAAATGTTTAGATTTAGGATTCTTTTGGGGGAAATGTGAAATAAGACATGATTTTTTGCTTAGCTGGCTGTTTGGCTTTACCTAAATATGTCTAATCAGAATCATAGCAACATTTTATGTCATGGTTTCCTTTGGAGCACAATTAGAAAGTAAACAGGATGGGATCAAACATAGAGCTCTGTGGTACACCACAAGTGATTTAGTCACAATTTACAGCTTTTCACATATTTTTTGCTGTGAGTTATCTTAAGTCCAAGATTTATATGTATCAAACTTAACCAAAACAAAAGATAACTTTTGTGGAGTTTTTAAATAAAAAAATAAAATAAAAAAAAAAATCACACTCCTTCCTGGTATCTTCTTTTATGGTTCTGCTGAAGTAGTTTTTGTTTAAACTGACACATAAACTAAGGTTCTTTAGAACTAATAACTCACCAAATATTAAAAATAGTGTTTCACAAAATATTTGAAAGTGTGTTATTCCGAATCTATGCCGGATCAAATGTTTCTGTAGTGAAGGCGTCGTGTTTACATTAAAATGTAGCTTCTGCAGCTGTGAAACTGGTGAGCGTCGGATACGCTCTGGCCATATGGTGAAGCATGTAAACGGTTGCTTGTCATCGGTATCAGAAGATCAATTTCCCCTCTTTGTGGCTGAACGATAAGCGGCGGCGCCTCTTTGTCAATGAGGTGCCACGTTTACAGAACACCGCAGACTATTTGCTATTCAGATCGTTGGCTTGTCGATCATGTAAAAGGGCAGACGCTGTCCAAATATCATCAGTGACCTTTCAGGAATATTGGAGCGGCTGCAGAAGCCTCTAATGAGGAGGAGGAGGTTTACTGCAGGTAGCTCCCGCACACCAAAAGTGCGTTCTGCTGCATTTGGTGAAAAAGGAGCGGGCTAATTATCGGCAAAGACAGAGCCGATGCCAGTCGATGCGCGCTTGCTCGATGCCATTGATAAATTGGATGACGCTGAGTGTACTTCGGTGTGCGTCTGGTGTTTTGTGTGGTAGAAATGTCAGATTTGTAGCAGCGGCGGCTTTAATGTCAGCTGCACAGGTGTGTTTGTCCAGCTGTGCCCACAATAAAAAAAGATTTAATTTGAAAAGCAAAGATTTCCACTTTAATTAAGAAGTAAAAAAAATCTAAAAGCTGTAAAACCTGGTTTAGCAGACGGGCTTTTTTATGGACAGCTTAGTGTCTCAGAAACTGGTCTTTTAACCCTTTAACACCAGAGACGTCGCCGGCGACACCAAAATACCAGGCGCTCTTTGACAAACTGTAACTCTGGCCATTTGCACAATTAAAGTAACTCCAATGGTTCTGACGCCAAGGAGAGCAGCTTTGTGTTCAAAATCAACTGGATTGCCTCATGTTATGCCGTAACACGTGAACACTTGACTACTGTTAAGTGTTGCCCATCACCACAAAGCCTCTTTAGAATCTACTGGAATTACATTAACCGCATAAACAGTTGAAGAAGGTCAACACTGGACAGTGTTGAAGAAATGTGAAAGTCTGAATCTCTGTTCAAATCCCACCAAACGTTGACAGAAATAGAAATAAAATGAAAATCTA
Organism: Oryzias celebensis; assembly: GCA_014656515.1. Lineage (NCBI taxonomy): Eukaryota > Metazoa > Chordata > Actinopteri > Beloniformes > Adrianichthyidae > Oryzias > Oryzias celebensis. The sequence continues at coordinate 2,396,003 of BNCR01000019.1, read as the reverse complement.
CAACGAATAGTTCCTGTTGTTAAAAACATGGTTACATTTGGTGCTACTTTAAGTATAACAAAAATAAGGACGTTGGACCTCTTTTTCCAGACCGTAGTCCTGCACCAGCCGGATGTAGAGGGTCGGGGCCCACCCCTTTGCCCCCTCCAGCATCAGCCCCACTGTCCTGCACGGCCCCGCTGTGAGGCCGTGGGCTTTGATGGCGGCGTCCAGCGTCTCCTCCGCCATGGACCTGTACGTGGTCCACTTCCCACCTGGAAACAGTCAGCAGCCCGTCAGAACTTCAACCCCCCCGCCGTTCCCAGACAGGAAGTCCGCTGACCTGCAATGGTGACCAGCCCGCTGTCACTGATGCTGACAATGTGGTTCCTGCAGATGGACTGGGTGTCTTTGGAGTTGGGGTCAGTCACCAGCGGACGGATGCCGCTCCAAGCTGCCAGCACGTCCCCTCTGCGCACTGCAGACAGCAAGTACAAGACATTTGGTGGAACTCAATGATCCCTGTGCTTTTGGAATCAACTTCAATCAGCTGATTCTGTCACGGGGTGATGCACAAAACCACCAAGCCACTTTTCTCCACGTCACAATCAGCTGATTCAGACTGACCGCACAACCGGTCAAAGCGTTTCAGTATGTCAAAGACGCTCGTTCGTTTATGTGTCGCTGGCGACATTTCGGTGTTAGAGGATTATGGTATTGAAAGTTAACATCGTAGTTGCAGCACCAAACTCTAAAGCTTCATCCACACTGACACAGATAGCCTTGTGTTCACACTGTAGGGAGGGGCGTCTTCCTTTTCTTCTGTTTACTAGCGCATTTTGCTGCAGGTTTTTCCTTTCACAGTGATATATAAAAGGCTTGTTGTCTTATAACTGTTGCCGGATACAAACTGCAATTATGAATTTCTCTTTCGTGATCAATTTTCAAGTGGTTGACACTGAATTTTAAAGGAATGTCATCCATCTGTCACAACCAAATCAGAGTCCCTGATTGGTCAAAGTTCAACTGGTTTAACTTTAAATGCACATTCAGTGGCTGCGCGCTTTGTATGTAGAGCCCTAAATTGTTGTAAAAAGTTGCGTAGCTACACATGACACGAGAACGTGAACACAGAAGCCATTTGAACGTATGTTACCAAGAACGGTGTGAACACATCTTTAGTGCTTTGGATGTAACGAATCCTGGCCGTTCTGACCCGACAGTGGGGGGCGCGAGTACCTTCAACATCGGGGCTCAGGTAGTTTCGGACCTCCCTCAGGATGAAATTGATGTCGTCCTCTCCTGGGATGGGGTGTGCCGTCACTTTGGTGGGGCTATCTGTGGTTCCCGCGATGGTCATGTTCTCCCAGGGCAGGAAGAAGATGACTCGACCGTCGCTCGTGGCCGGGTCAAGAAGACCCATGTTGTCAGGGCTGGAGAACAGAGGTTTCATTGTCATGGAATAATCTGACACGCGGGGAGGAAGGGGTGAGGAGGACTAGGCGACGGGAAAACCCAATACGAGAGGATGGTCGGGTGGGGCTGAGGGGGGCAGGTAGCGGGCAGGAGGAAGATGAGGAAGAAGGAAAATGAGGTGGTTGGCATTTCTGCTCAAAGGGCTGGCGCTCCCTCGGGTTTCACTCAATAAGCTTCGCTGAACTTTAAAACCTGCGACTTGAACAAAACCACTCTGCTGCTCTGCCGCGTGTGAAGCACCGAGGATCGTCCCGCTCGCGCAAGTGAAGGTCAGACGATGGCCGGGAACGCTCTTTATTTACCCACAGGAATGAGAAAACCAAAGGGACGAGAGGAAGTCACCTGTAGTATCCTGGGATGACGATGTGAACGCCGGCGCTGGGCTGGCAGATGTTCTGCGTTTCCTGGTTGTCCATCTTTCTCAGGGAGTCGGTGAAGGGTCCGGTGGCGTTGATCACACACTTTGCCTTCACGTCAAACTCCTTCCCTGAAAGTGTGGGATTAAAACCTGCGGTAATATTGGAGTCAAATGGGACAGCGGCCCCTCCAGGGCTGCTCACCTGTAATGACGTCCCTGCAGCGAGCGCCGCACACCGTCTCCACGCCGCTCTGAGGGTCTTTGTTCTTCAGCAGATGAACCACTTCTGTGTAGTTGGCGACGGCAGCGCCGTATCGGGCAGCAGAGAGAGCGATAGCCAGATTCATGCGGGCGTCGTTGTGCTGGCCTGAGGAAGACGAGGAGGAAGATGTTAGCTACCTGGAGTCAGGAGTCAGTCAGGAGTCATGTCAGTATGGCCTTCATGTCATATTTTCTTTTGTTATCTTTATTAAGTTATCTGATCTTCTGACATGTTTTCGCTGTACATTTCTGTAGCTCTTTCAGGAAACAAATGTCCTTGTTATGACTAATAAAGTTTTTATCTTTTATTTCCTTCAAATTAAAAGCTTCTTTGTGTTTTGTGAGTCCAGCACACTTTTCATTAAAAAATGTTCCATTCTTACATCTGGTTTATTCAGATTGTTTAGATTGTTCAGATTACGAAGTTTTTAAATTAAACATTTTCAAAAAGATCTTTTTTACCCAAAATTATTTGATTTTGTAGTATATCTGTTAAAAAGCTTTTTATTCTTACAAATGTTTTGATGCATTTAGTCTATAGATAACACAAATTTTGATTAAAAACGTTTTTTTTTTTGCATGATTTTTAGCACCAAAACCCTTTTAGCTAATAATAGCAACTAGCAGTATTGACAACTTTCGATTTTATTTTTATTTTAATCAGATTTTTTCTTGAGGTAAACGTACTCAAATAGTCTGACTTTTAGCTTTTATTTCATGCTTAGGCACCTTTTTAAGCATTTGCAGCTATTTTCAGGTTTGTTAACTCGCATGACTTTAGCTGTGAAATTTTTAAGCTAACTTAGCAAGGATTTTTAAAGCATTTTGAGAATTTGTTTTTTTAAACCATTTTTCCCTCTATAAAAACAGAAACTAAAATCTAAACTAAACCTTTCAGGCTAACATCTGATTTGTAATCCAGTCATCTTGTAGCCTCTCGGGCTGCCATGAATATGCGCAAAAATGCTCCCATTGTGCTGTCTGAACAACGATCTCTTAAGTCATTTGGTTAAATTGTTTTTATTTGAACGGACGTTTGTAGGAGTGGCGGCCAGCCCCACTATGATGATATCCAAAGGCACATGCCTGCACATTACTCCACCCAGCTGGTTGGGCATAAGAGGATTAGGCTGAAGCTAGAAGAAGCCTTTGACTGTCTCTGTAACCACGGTAGCAGGAGAGAAGGATGCTGCCCGGACGTTTCTCTACACCGCCGGGAGAGAAGGTCAGATTTCTAAATGTCACCGGCGTGATTGTTCTAGGCGGCGTAATTGGAGAAAAGATGCGTCGCTTCTCCACCACCCTGCACCCCCCCTCCCCCAGCACACACTCAGAAGGAAGGAGGAAGAAAAAAGAAATCACATTTGTGCTGCTTTACAGCAAAAAAAGGTAGTTTAAACCTTAAATTTAGAGTCTAAATTGATGCTAAATTCTCAGTTTATCATTTTTACAATAACTTTCAACAGTAAAATGGACGATACAAACATTTTTTTAAAACATTTCAAATAGGAATGGGCTGATATAATTTTTCTGGCCAATACCGATATTTTTCCTACAACTGTGACCGAAAGACGATATTTGCCGACACCAATTTCTAAATGTGCTGAACAGGAATCAGTAACACAGGGCGCGCATGAAACTGGTGGTGCAAGCACAGTCTTGTACAGATATGATCTTCTGCGAAAACTCTAAAAAACTCCAGACGGCAGACGTCTTCATCAGCCAATGCGTGCTCGGACCCCTCGGAGGGGGAGCAAGCCTGTGCTAAACAGAGAGCTTCTCCTGAAGTAACCACCGGTCAACGTAAAAGACAAACATCTGTAACATTATCTGTGGTAATTGTGATATTGGGCCGATACCAATCACCTCAAATATACAAATATTGGCAGATGCAGATACTGGCACCGATATCATAATTTTACCAATACGACTAAGAGGAGTTTCATGTTGCAGGCGGCTTCTCATCGACGGAAATAGCTTTTAATCTGCAGGAAACGCTTTACTCTCCCCTTTTTTCTAATTTAAAAATTATTCCAAATATTTGAAATTCTTGTTTCCCCAAAATATTTCAATGCATTTTGAAGTATTTCTGATGATTTTGTGGTTTTTGAAATGAAGGAATCCTTTTCAAATATTTCAAAGTATTTAATAATTCAATGTGATTTACAACGTTTGAACGCTGCTTTAGTTTCATCTATACAGTGACAGTTCAGCAGATATAAAAACATTTTGGGGATATTTTGACCCCAAACAAGTGACTGCATGGAGGTATCGCTCATTTTGTCAGTTCTTTTATTTTAGACTTTTATTAAAACAACTTCATGAACTTACTTGATGCAACTGGTTGTTGATTTTATAGAAATAAAAAAACTATGGTTTTTGACGCGAGGTGAAACACTAAAGCTCAGAACAAACAAGACAGGTCAAGAAATGTGGCCAAATGTTATGCTAGCACTATGACAGGTCCATAGACTTGGCACAAAGAGGGAAACTGGCTTTTGTTCTCGTTATTAAAGATTAGTCATGTTGACCTATACAGATGTTGAGGGTTTTTGGGTTCTCTGGCCCTGTTTTAGAGAAAGTGGCCGAATCTTATATGGAGCGAAGAGGGTGTCTTGCAGTTCCCTTGAGGTTCATACATACAACTCAAGGAGTGTCATAAAAGTGGAATGTACCATTGTTGTACGAGTTCTAAGTGTATCATGATGTGTTTGCAAAGACAATGGAAGTCACTGCACTTATGATGTAAAGATGATGCTGTCATACGGCGTCTTTACGCCACACTAGTCATTAGTAAGGTGCGACTACTTGCCTCTTACTGATCAAATGCGCACGAACGGTATGTGCACGTGATATACAAGTTCCAGTAGGACGTCAAACTTTGATGAAACTTGAACCAGAACTCACCGTCGTAGTAGACGATGGCTCCCACCAGCTTATCCTTCTTCAGCATGGGAAACAGCTCCAAGGCTTTGGACTTGCTGAGGATGTAGCTGCTCTTCAGGCACTGGATCCCAGCCACCAGGTCATACATCTTGATACCCGCCCAATAATAGGGCAGCTGCCACCACCTTTACACAGAGTGATAATCAAATCAACTTCTTTGAAGCATTTTTTTTTCACTTGCTTCTTTTTAACTCTTACTTGTAAACAGGAAGCATTATGGGTAAAGGCGCAGACAGGTGAGGGGCAATCTCCAGCAGGTTGGCTCGCTCATGCAGGGCCTCTTTCACCATCATGTACTGGTTCAACAAAAGACGACCCAATGAGGACAAGACGAAAGGAAACAATGATACCAGAGGAGGTAGCATCACAGAGGAACCTGTTCATGGTCCAGCTTCATGATGGCCTTCTGGAGATATCGCACTCCACCGTGGATGAGTTTGGTACTCCGGCTGCTCGTGCCCGAGGAGAAGTCGCTCCTCTCTACAAGAGCAGTCTTCAGGTCTGAAGAAGGATGCGGGAAATTGTTACAAGTCCTTCCAGAAGCTTAGAGACACTTTAAAATAAGAGCGTAATAGTATTTCCTGGATTAAACATTACAAGAACAAACAGGAACTTTTGACCAATCGGAGACTCAGACTTCATATTGACGTACGGGTAGCGTCCTTTTTAAGCCATGGAAGGCAGGGTACGCTACTCACTGCGTGTGACGGCGTCCAGGGCACATCCTGCCCCTGTGGCCCCCCCTCCGACCACCAGCACGTCAAACTCCGTGGTGTCTCTCAATGCCGCCAGCTGAGCTGCCCGAGAAGGAAGCTCGTCTGGGTACGAGAGATTCAGCTCCGCCTCTGCCGCCACGTGAGCCTGGATGAGTGGCATTTACATTCACTTTCACTCTTAGGCTTGACTTTTATTGTTTGTTCGTCATACAGAAACTGGGGTGGGGGGGTGTTCTGGAGTTTGTGCTGCAAACATTATAAGCACTACTGTGGTTTCATCATAATCATACCATGAAATGAACTGTGAATTAATGCATAATGACTTGCAATCATTTTCATCCATTATGGATTTGCTGAGAGCTGCTGGCTTGTAATGGATTATCCTACATTTAGGAACGATGACGCAGAAAGCAGGGATATGTAACATATGACCCATCAGAGGTCTGGACAGTCTGAACATTTCAGTGTCTTTTGTGAAACTTTTGTTTTATTTTTGTAAATCTTTCTGGGCTATAGGCATTTTCAGCTCCGTCAGCATCTTTTTGTGCCTTAGCTACTCGAGAGCTTACTTCAGTCAGTGGCTTTCTTTCCAATGCCTCGCTATGATCCACTGGAGTTCCCCTGGGATCCATTTTGGGCCCAACTTCATTCAACATCCATGTCCATAACAGTGCAAAGGGAATCCCCTATCCATCTATACGCTGATGATACTGTCCTGTAACTAACTCTTCCCTGAGCTCTTCAGCTTGTTTAACATCTTCTCTGATCACCACTTGGTTCAGAACAATTAAAAAGCATAACATATTTAATTTTTCGCAGGAATCTGCCCTGCGGAGAGAGCCTGGCTAAAGTCTACTCCTCGGATAGTTCTGAAATCAACTTTGCTGTATGACCTATGCTAAGCTGGCAAAAGTCCGATCTAGAATTGGATTTCTCTATTGTAACAACTGTTTATTCAAAAACTCAGCTAAACAACTACTGGTTACATTTCCACTCCTTCCTGTTTTTGAATATTGTAACATCATTTACAGGTCTGCTCCTAAAACTATCTTCCATTAATTGGATCACTCTGCCATTGGCTTTGAAAATGGGTCGTCCTTTAACCCTTAAACATTGGAGATGTTGCTGTTGCTGGCAACACCTATATAACACATGTTCTTTGGACTATCATAACTCTTCAACCATTTATGTGATCAATGGAAGCTAATCAATTTTGATGCAAAGAAAAGTGGTTTTGCATCGATATGCAAAACTTTATTAACTTAAAGTTTTACTAACCTAAGTATCAAAACCGCTTTATAACATTTTTACTAATCTTAATTTCAGTAAAGTCATGCATATCAGCGAGAAGCTGCTTTTCTTAGCGTCAAAACCCATTGGAATCATGCTAATTGCATAAACGGCAGTAGAGTTAGGGTAGTTCAAAAACGAGTGTTATTAAGGTGTCACCAGCAACATCTTCAGTGTTAAAGGGTTAAGAACTCCTCCAAAACAGTTATCCAACTGATCTTGCACATCTTATCAACTTTTCTGCTCATTAACATCTAGCTGTTAATTATTTTCTCTTTGCTGCTAGTTGCACATTTCTATCTCAACTCTTCTTTTTACAATAATTACTAGTTAAATGTTGTTTTGTTTTTTCTTTACTGTTTCCTATTGGGCCAGGTCGTCATTGTAACAGAGTATTGGGTTTCAGCTGACTAACGTGTAATTAAAGGTTTTACAAATGAAAATACTAGCAAATATTTTAAAAATCAATGTTCTGAAGGTCTTTGTTTTGGCTTTTGGATTTTAAGTTGATTTTGTTTTCTCTTTATACTAGATAATGTATTATTATATGTAATAATGTAAAACAATTTGCTTTACCTGTGTATAAAAAGGGCTTTATAAATAGTTTGATTTGATTTGATTACTGTATGTTCTACACTATAAATGCGATAACTTTTTTCCAAAAAAAAAAAAAAAAAAAAAAAAAACGACGTGCATCGTATAATCCAGAGCAGGTAAATTATAATTTAGCTTACTGGTGTCAAACCGATTTTGAGAAGAACACAGTGCTCTGTCAAAATATTTGGTTGGCCATTATTGTGAATACACTAACAATCCTAGCATGTCACTCTCTGCTTTTATCTATCAACATGTTTTGTAACGTCTGTTTTAGCTGTGTTGTTTGGTCTGTTTTTTAAATGTTGCAAATAAAATTGGGAGTTACAGTTATTGTGAATGTGCTAATGTCGCTAATGCTTCTGATGTGGCTAACATGTAACTTGTTACAAACAAGTTCTAAAGTGAGCATGAACACAGTTTAAGTCAGATTTATAGCTGACTCTTGTCTAGTTTAATGCGCCTTATTGTTCGGCGTGATTTAGATGCGACAGAAGTTCGTAAATAGGCTGTTCAGCGATGGCGCGCATTATAATCAGGTGTGATCAGATATGATCCTTTGTCACAACAAAGATGCATTAAAGTATTGCATTAAAGATGCAAGTAAAGATGCATTAACTTAATAATTTGAAACCCGATAACGCAGAAAGTTTAAGGGTTTTTAACAAAATAAAAACACGAAAAATTAAAACTCATGAAAAACATACAGGGCAGGAAGTGTAAGGAATAAATCTGGTTTGGTTCAATCTGAATTTTTATCAAACTGAAGCAAAAATAACTTGTCTTTGGTGAAAACTGAAATGCTTATAATGTTTTGCATCACCCTGAGAAAGCAAGTGTCAGTCAGACAAACAGATTAATAAGAAAAAATCGTTAGATTATTGATGCAGAAAAGTTAGTGGTAAGGGTTACGTAGAGCAAACATGCGGCAAAACTCCACAAAAGAAACCCCACAAGAATACATACTTTTCAGTCTTTGAACATCACTGATTAACAAAATAATGGCTGAAATAATCACATCTACAGTACAAAAAAGAAAAAGAAACCCAGCTACCCCTCTGACACAGGAGGAATTTCACGACTAATGAAATATTTATTCAGCTCTCTGTTTAGCGGCCTGAGCTAAATGATTGCATCAAGCTGCTTTGAAGCCGGCGCGCCATTTGACTTGCAAATAAAAGCGGGCGTTCTGTGATTTAAGGCCAGCAAACGAGGACATGAGATAATCATTGTCTGTTTTTCGATGATGCTCGCAGACAAACACCGACACACATAGACACACATTGCCCCCCCACACCTATAATCAATCAAGTAAAGTCCCAGCAAGGCTATTGAAAACTTCTCCATGCGGCCTCGCGGAGGAACACAAGATGGACATTCATCTCATCAAGGGGAGCGGGTTGCTTGGATTAGAGGCATGCGTGATTACAGACTATTGAGAGAAGAATCATCTCATCAGGATGGACTGCTTTGCTTACCAATCCGGGCTTCGGGTCGGAGGACGGCAGCGGGCGGCACCGGGACACAAACCAAAAGTTGACGTTAGGCTGAGTGGTTTTTAAAGTTCATCTAAAATAAGCAGCCAGTAAGTCAGGGCAGCTGTTGCCGACTCACGGAAGGACGTTTGTGTTTGTAGACACGTCTAAGATGGAGAGCAAGACTGAGCGCGCTCAGTGCAGGTCAGGTTACAGCGGCTATTTAAAGCTACAACTAATCTAAAGATAGTCACAAGTCTGAGATGAAATATTTACGATTGTTTCTTAATCTGCCTTCATCAACTGGGATTGAGACCAAAGTGGGAGGAGCTAGATGATCTTTAGGAAGATGGAGTAAAAGTAGTCACAATATTCTCCCTTGAGACTTCATCTTCCTCCTAAAATACAACACTCGACCTTTATTTTGAAAGGTCAAATGGCACTGAAGTCGCACCTTGGTTGGAGCTTTGAATCAAACTTCCACAAAAGAAATGTGGATGTAAAGCTGTTGTTTTTAAGAGATAAACAAAAATCCCAAACATCAGAAAACTGGAGCTCCTCAGACAGCACCAAAGCCACAATCATCTGTGAAAACTTCAGCATGGTGTCCTTTGGAGAAAAAAGTTTAAAGCAGCAATCAGCATCTTACCTGCGCCCTCCTGTACTCCATCAGCTGAGACACGCCGAAGGCCGCCGCCACCGCGCCGCCACCCACGATGGCAGTCCGTCTCAGGGCTTTCCTGAACGCCATTGGCCCTGTGGCCCAGAGAAAGTTAAGTGAGGAGAAGAGACGCAGCGGACGCACGGTCTTGACATATGACTGTGTGGGAGGGCGCTAAGGGGGAGGAGCCAAAAAACTGCAAGCCTGACGTGAGGACAAATGTACAGAATCAGGGGTAAGAACTTTTAAAAAACCCACTAAAAGTCCAAGAGATCTGCTGCAGCCATTCAACCTCAACGCTTTCCAGAGAGTTCTGCTGTAAAGCTATAAGTCTATAGTTTATAAAAGTTTTGTTTGTTTTCATAGAAGGCTTGTTCAAACGTTAATGAATTAGTTATTTTATCCATAGTTTAAAGCATCTCTGAATGTCAAAATGATTTTACCATAAACACAGTCAATAGTCAAATAGTTTAGAAATGTATTTTTTTCAGCTCTTTTAGCCTCTTGTGTACTTTAGCTACTTTTTTTAAGCCTTTTTAAACATTTTTCTGTGCTGTAGCTTTATTTGAACATCGTTTGGGGCTTTGGCTATTTTTTTCAGCTCTGTTAGCATATTTCTGTTATTTAGCTGTTTGTTTTCCCAGATTTGTTTGCATGTTTTGGTGTTTTATGCATATTTGGCTCTCTTCGTTGCATCGTTCTAATTTTTCAAATCTTTAAGCATCTTTTTGTGTTTTAGCTAACAGTTCAGCTCTTACAGCATCCCTTTGTTTAAGTTTTCCAGTCTTTTCAGCTTCGTTCTCTGCTTTGGCATTTTTTATGCATCTCTCTACTTTAGCTTTTGCTTCCTGTTTTATTTCAGCATTCATTTGTTTTTTCTCTTTCTTAGTTCTTGCACTGTCTTTACTTCAGCTATTTTTCTGCTCTTTTTTACATCGCTCTACACTTATGATTTTATATCAGTTCTAAACAAAAGCATACTAGCATATGAGTGCTTATGAGTTTTATAACATTGTTTCCCTGAAGCAATTATCTCATTTGAAGTCAAATAAGATATAGAAATGTAATTTAGCAGATCATTTTATTTTATTTTTTTTTTTTTTTTTTTTTTTTTTTTTTTTTTTTAAACTTTCCCTGTCCAACAGCTGAGCAAACAGATATGAGCTGAGAGCCTCTTGCATTAGACAGATTTTACTCTTACAATCGGGGGTTATAAATCATTGGGAACACAAAATGTATGTTGGTATAAGCCCCTTTTGTAATTTCAACGAAACTTTATTAATATTAATTTTGTTTGTGTTCTTTTTGTTGGACCGGACGGAAAAAGAAAGGGGGAAAAGAGGGGGGGGGGGGGGGGGTGGTATAGATTCCAGAGGAGGACCAATGGAAGGAGAAAGTAGAATTGCAAGTCTACAGGCAACAAAATGCTGAAGCTTATACCCATTACAATAGTGAGTGTTGGTCTAAAATGGGCGGGGCCTGTCCACACACTCAGCTGTTACAAACATACCTGCCGGCTCCAAGAGTGTTCACAAACTTGTCCACAACCAGTTTACACGCACACTTGTGCATACCAACCCACACATGTAAAGCATTACATTCTGACACGCACACTATTTGAAGGTGCAAATGTGAGCTGACGCCTGTGCTCAGGTGAATGTTATGTTAAGCTGAAGTGGATGAAGGAATGGAAAGAAAAAAAGGAGGGAGAGCTCCCAGACATCCCCACACCAAGACCCCCGCCGAGGCAGCAGTGCCGACCAGGGCCCGCCCCCGCACCCATACTGTGGGGTCAATGGAGGTGATCCGCCCGCCAGGTAGTCCGGCCAAGCACCCAGACCAGGGCCCGCAGGACCACCACATGGGCCCCCAACACCCGAGCGCAGTGAGGTACGGAAGCGCAGAGCGCAGGGCCCAGCCCAGTCAGGAGAGCAGCCCCCCCACCGCGCCGGGCGGTCCAGCGCGGGGCCCCACCCCCGAGAGCCCCACCACCCCAGACAAGCCGCCCACCACCACCCAGGAGTTCTGAGCATCCCCCCACCCCAGCCCCAGGTACGAGCCAGGACCCCCCAAGGGAGACCCGCTCCGATGCTCCAGGCAGTTGCGGAGATCCAGAAGAGAGCACAGCAGGGGTCGGCTACCCCCACCTAGAGGAGGGATGACCAATAGAAGTGGGGGTCCCCGAAGGAGTACGTAGCCTGACCAGGCTCTCCTATGTTGTGACTTAGAAGGGGCCCATCACCCGAGGGTAAGGACCAGAACCCGCACCACAAGGACACAGACACCCTCCCGGCTCAGATGGAATATGATCCCCCGCTCATGGACTTGCCAGAGGACTGAGGGATCCCTCTCCCTGCGTGGGGAGGGGGCCGCCGGGCCCAGGAGGCCGACACCCAAGAGACAAGGCCGCCACCGCTGAAGGCCCTGTTCCCCCCACCGGGGATGGGGTAGGGGACAGAAGATCAGTATTCCCATCTTCCTTGTGTAATGTATTTGTGTGTGTATGTTGAGGTGTGTTTCTTGTGGTTGAAGGGTGTGTGTCATAAAGGGTGCAGTTAAAATTGGCGAGCAGGGCACTGGGGACATCTCCTGATTGCTTACAGGGATGTCCAATCACCCTCTCGCCAAGGAGCCCTAAATGTCTACGGTGCAGTTAAAATTGGAGGGTTGAGCACTAGGAGGACATCTCCTGCTTGCTGGCAGTGATGTCCCAGCACCCCCCCACCAAGGGTCCTACGTGTCTAAGGTGCATTTAAAACCAAGAGAAGGGGGCGAAACTGTGCGGAGAGGGGGGACCACTGCCAAGTGGCTCGGCCCCTCGAAGTATTCCGCAAGCACACCCCCCTCCAACCTAATAAGTGTTTGTACGAGGAAGGAGGGGAGGTCGGGGACAGCTACCAGACTGACCCCCGATGGTGAAACAACCGTCCCCCCGCCCCCCCCAGCATTGGGCCCAAGTCTCCCCAGGGCAGAGGCCCCACCGCCCGGAAGCCGACCCTCCAGGCCCCACACCCCCCACCCCACACAAAGAGAGAGGAGCCGAGAGGGGGCCATCCCCCAGGCGCAAGCCCCGGCCCCCCCCCCAAGCACCGCCCCTGTGGCTGCCTGGCCAGGTACCAGCGGGCCCGAGGAAGTCTCAAGGGTCCCATACTGGTGGTGGACCCCCCTTCTTACCCATGAACACCCCCCCCCCCCCCCCCCCCCGGCCCGCTCCCCCCAGACCCCGCCATGGTATGCTATGGTAGCAGATCATTTTAATTGTTGAAATTCACATTTTAAGTAAAATGAGTCATTTTGACATTAATCTAAGTTTTTTGTTTTTTGTGTTTTATTCTTTTACTTCTTTCTTCTTCTTTTTTTAACTATTTTAGCCTTTAACATTTATAAGTAATTTTGCATTCTTACTCTAAATGTATTGTTACCTTATCAAGTGCTTATCTGTTGTTACACTTTAAAGGTTAGTTAGTTTAAAAGTCACTGAGTTTCATTTTGGTCATCAAGACCTCTTTTCGCCTGGGGCGCCAAACAGCCCCCAGTTGGTTGGGGGTGAGACTAATACTTGGGTGTTAATACAGAGGAGTGACATGTAGTCTGAAAAATATGGTAGATATAGTATTGAATTTTTTCAGATTCAGACTCGACAGAGATGCTGAAAAATTAAACTCAAATGTGATTAAACCCTTCTATAGCTTTCTCTTCAGATGGACTTCAAAAGTTTTCACAGCTTTATTTAATCGTTCTTGGCAAAAGTAAAGTGATGTTTACACCTACTAGGCATGCTCAAACTTCACAAGGAATGTGCGATCTACAGATGAGGATTTTCCAGGGTTATTCCGGCTTTTGCACTTTCAGATATTCCAGCAAAAGCTCTTAAACCCTGGAATTGTGCGTTCATTGATTAACATGCCACATATGTAAATGCACTATTAATGAGTAACAACACAAAAGGACTTCCAACCTTCACACGACAACCGTCTGTGAAACACAGAATCAGGACACCAGGCAACGAGTTTCTGCAGTTTTTTTTAACTTGATCCTGTGAAACTGTAATGAGTGGAGTGCGACTCCAGACCTCCACAGCATCACGTGGCTCCATCCTCCCGCCTGAGTCAAAAAAAAGTATTTGCATAGCGACCACGTTGCAGCTGGAATCCAGGAGTCCAGGGAGCGACTTGCACCGAGTCGGACCAATGCATTGTAATAAAAAGGCAGCAGCAGATGGCTCAAAATGTCAGCAAACATTTCACTTCATTAATGATTTGATTAAAAAAAAAAAAAAAAAAAGGCTGAAAATTGTCACTCACACTGAGAAAAATAACCAAGCTTTGTACTCCGAGAGAAGATGCAAAATTAACCCTCAGACCGACTTCAACTAAAATAGATTTGGAAATTCTATTGAGTGTGTCACGCCTTAGTGTAAACATTCATGGTTTCATTCAACGATTCTCTAAACCAAAAGACTCCAATTTGGTTGTGTGTGTTTTTTTTTAGAAGATCAAATCCCAGCTGTTGTTTTCAGAATAAAAGAAGTTTGTTGCTGCACATCAGGATTATAGTGAGATTATTGACTTGAATCCGTGTGGTTGGTCGTGCTTTGGATTATGACAAAGATTTACGATTAATCACAGATCCTGGATCTTTCTGACCTGTATGCTGGCTTCTGTTATGTTTACGACAGCTCTGTTACAGCTCGTCTCTTTGGATGCTTTAGCAACATTTTTAAATAAGAACTATTATTTTGTATTATTGTTTCTAAAGATGCATTGATGCCTTTACAACAGATTTGTAAAAGAGTTTTTTTCCTGAATGGTTAGAAATCAAATCAAAAGTTTCATCTTCAACAACTTCAGGAATGAATCAATTTAAAAAGGTTTTATGGTTGCCCATAGCAACAGTGATGATTGTAACCTTCAAGCCCCATCATTGACTCCATCTGAGAACTGGAGTGGATGAGTGGGACATCACCAATAAAAAAACGGTTTACTTCCTGTTTGAAATGGCGGGGGGTCACTCCGTATGGTATATAATCATTGGAACACATTTACATTTGACCCCTATTGCAGCTCTGAACTCTGAAATCAAATCTCGGTTCACTTGCAAGTGAATCCTGGTACGTTTACTACAGTGTGAAAGAAAACAGACCATTGCACGGACATAAGCTAACAAAACACGAGCTGTAACTAATTAATTATTGCAACTTATTACGTTTTAAAGGTATATATATATATGTATTTCTGCCCCCTATGGTGAGTGTGTAAAAGACTGTAAAAATAACTGCTCTCTTTGGACAATCATTAAAAAAATGTAAATCATAAATGTTAAGAAAATGTGTCATAATGTGGAAATATTCTTAAGATGTTATCTTATCACCGCCCCCTAAAATACCTACATAAGCCCGTGTAAATATTTGTGTAACCGCTTTCTAAAAACGTGATTTTCTCCACAGTAATGAGCTGAAGTGAACATTAGAACCCCGTCTTTCCTTCGTGACCCCAAAAGTGACTCAGCAGGGCAATAACCTGCGTTCAACCACGTGGAGTGGGGGGTAACAATCCTGTCAAAATAAA
This sequence comes from Oryzias celebensis, assembly GCA_014656515.1. Taxonomy (NCBI): domain Eukaryota; kingdom Metazoa; phylum Chordata; class Actinopteri; order Beloniformes; family Adrianichthyidae; genus Oryzias; species Oryzias celebensis. The sequence continues at coordinate 2,380,680 of BNCR01000019.1, read as the reverse complement.
GGTTTCTTGAGCCTTAATTAACGTCAGCAGCCTCCGCTGGACCCTCGTGCGCGATGTCCGCGCGCCCGAACCGGGTCTGCTGTGGATTACACCTCTAAGCAGAACCTCTGAGCTCCAGAGGAAGGCGAAGGGCGAGCTGGACAACCGGAAAACGCCTCAAAAATTAAAAGTCCGTCTCCATGTGACATTTAGATCATTAAACGCTTTGAAAAAGGGTCATGTTAGCTTTATTTTGACAACTTTCCGGTCCCGCTTTGACGCTCACAGGCGAACTAGCAAAACAAAAACCCGCCGCTTCGGCCTCTCCGTCAATAGAAACATTTAACCGTTTAAAAATCTTCTCACTTACTGGACGAGTCGCTTTCAGGCTGGGGAGACTCTCTCTGGGGGGCAGGATGTGGCGGACGTTCGGCTTTTGGATCCCCGACCGTCGCCTGTGTGACAATCCCAAACCAGGAAGCGCAGCGCGAGCCCAGAGCGACTTCACCAACAGCCAATCACAGCTCCGCATTCGAACGCTACTGTCCAATAGGATTCAAGGAGAGGCGGGGCTTTGAAGCGAGGTAAAGAATGCGCAGCTCCGTCCTCTTCCTCTAGGAAGAAAACCACCAAGCAAAGAGTTCCGCCAATTTAAATGTCAATAAAAATTATTTAAACGATTTGACAACAAAAACCCGAGAACATAAGTCGGTTTTATTATCGATGAGTTTTAAAGGGGAAAAACCACGAGAAAAATCAACATTTTGGTGATTTACAGGAGCTGTAAATACTAAAATCTACTTTAAAACAATAAGCTTTCTAAAAAAACAAACTTTGAAACAGAACATGAAAAAATGTTACATTCATTTTGATGAGTTTTAAAGCAAATATAAAAATGATAAGTTTGGTGGTGAATCCAAGGCGCAGAAATACAATAATTTACATGAAAACAAACATTTTCTCTTCAAGAGAAAATTATTTAAACTATTTGACTAAAACGTGAGACCATATGTTAATTGTGTTATTTTAGAATGAGTTTTTAGGCAATAATTAAGTGTCGTGAATTAAATGTGAAAATACGAAATACTACTTAAAAACTATCGTTTTCCTTAAATAGAAACGTGTTTAAACTATTTATGAAACAAACATGGAAACATATGTTCATTTAAATCTTTTAATGAGCTTTTAAAGAAAGATTTTGAAGTTAGGTGAATTAAAGGTGCCAAAAATGTCAAATCTACTCAAACTATTTTTTTCTTAGGAAAAAACATGAAAATGTTAATCCTGTTTGTTTTAAATGAGTTTTAAGGCGAAAAATAGTAGAGAGGAATCAACACTTTTGCAACGTATCGTCCTAGAAGCACAATCATTTACTTTTAATAAGTATTTATTAATCAAAACTCGAGAAAAATGTACATTTATTTCGTTTTAAAGCATAATATTAAAGCCGCAAGCGGCGTTGGATGGCCCGCAGGCGCTACCCGTCGCCCTAGCCCTGGCCTCTACACGCCACCGCCGCCCTAGCCCTGGCCTCCTCGCACCTCCGCCGCCCTAGCCCTGGCCTCTTCACGCCTCCGCCGCCCTTGCCGCCCTCCTCTACGCACCACTCTTGCCCCTACCGCCCACCTATGAGCCCCCTCCCACCGCCCCCAAAGTGCACGATTGACCCTATCACACTTTTAGCCCAAAAAACCCCATTATAAGCCAAATTGGCGACAAAAGTTAGCATTTTGCTAAAACGTTAGCTTAACTCAGAATTAGCCCAAAAGACCCCACTATTAGCCAAATTAACGAAAAAAGTTAGCATACTGCTAAAACGTTAGCTTAACTCAGAATTAGCCCAAAAAACTCCATTACTAGCCAAATTAGCGAAAAAAGTTAGCATATTGCTAAAACGTTAGCTTAACTCAGAATTAGCCCGAAAAACCCCATTATAAGCTAAATTAGCGAAAAAAGTTAGCATATTGCTAAAACGTTAGCTTAACTCAGAATTAGCCCAAAAAACCCCATTATAAGCCAAATTAGCGAAAAAAGTTAGCATATTGCTAAAACGTTAGCTTAACTCAGAATTAGCCCAAAAAACCCCATTATTAGCCAAATTAGCGAAAAAAGTTAGCATATTGCTAAAACGTTAACTTAACTCAGAATTAGCCCAAAAAACCCCATTATAAGCCAAATTAGCAAAAAAAGTTAGCATATTGCTAAAACGTTAGCTTAACTCAGAATTAGCCCAAAAAACCCCATTATTAGCCAAATTAGCAAAAAAAGTTAGCATATTGCTAAAACGTTAGCTTAACTCAGAATTAGCCCAAAAAACCCCATTATAAGTCAATGTAGTAGAAAAAGTTAGCATGTTGCTAATACATTGCCTTAACCCAGAAACTGCACTCAAAGAACCCCATTATGCTCTATATAAGAAATGAATGGGAAAAAAAAGCACTTTTTTCAAAATGGCGGCTTTTCTGTTGGTTTAATCGCCATAGCAACCATTTTAGGTTTTGATCGCCCCGTGACACCGAACAGATAGACGTCCGTTTCAGACAAATCGGAAAACGTTAACCCTTAAAACCCCTTAGCAACGAAGGTTATTCGCTAGCCACGCCCACATTTTTAATATATTCGTATCCGGTTCTATTATATCATGTCCAGTTCTGGTCTGGGCTCAACATATTGAATTTTCACAAGAATCCATCAAAAATTGGCCGAGTATAAAGACTGCGCCACTTTTGCAAGGTTGTCACGCGCACGCCATTTAAAATCTACAACTTCTAATTCCAACATTTTGTTCGCAATTGCTTCCTCTTGATGCCCAAGTAGTTACAAGACGATCGATAAAAATTCCAAGGACGAGTTTTCGTTTGAAGCCAGTGCTAAACTAGCTTTTTTTTGCAAATTCAAGATGGCGGCCCTTTCCGAAGGTCAAAGGTCAACGAAACTCTACATGTCAGTGTAGACTTGCGCTAGCACCCTTTGTACGAAATTTCGTTAAGATCGCCAAAACAAAAGGTCACTTTTGATGTAGTTGAAAATCGCCAATTGTCAGATTTTGAAACAAAATGGCCGCCAAGGAGTGAGTCGGGTGGTCATCGCGTAATAATTTTAAATCTTCGTTTGGATATCCCCGATAAAGTTGCGTAGGTTTCGTTTGTCAATTCAAAAAAAAAAAATTCCGAAAAAATCGTTTTTCGCCGAGTCGGCGCTTTTTTTTGCGTCGGTTTTTCGCTTCCCCTGGCCTCAATTTTTACATTATAGTTTCAAAAGTTACATTGCCACGTTCAGCCTGGCGTACCGCACGCGTGGATATGCGTTTTGTGATATTTTGCTAAAACATGCGCAAGCTAGCTAAAACCGTGGCGGTTGCGAGCTCGCCACGCGCACGCCATTCAAATTCTACAACTTCTAATTCCAACATTTTGTCCACAGGTCCCGGCCATTGATGCTCGTGAAGTTACAAGACGATTGATGAAAATCCCTAGGACGAGTTTTCGTTTGTAGCTTGTACTAAACGTGCTTTTTTTGAAAAATTCAAGATGGCGGCCAGTTCCCAAGGTCAAAGGTCAATGAAACTTCTGTGGTGATTGTAGACTCCGGCTGGCGGGATGTGTGTGAAGTTTCGTAAAAATCGGAACAACCAAAGTGTTGTTTTCCCATATTGTGGAAAAACGTGAAAATCGCCAAATCTCGCACTTCGCCACAAAATGGCCGCCAAGGCGTGGGTCGTGCGGGCCCCCCATAATGATTTCAAAAGTTCTCCTGGATACCCCCGACACGTGTGATTTGGTTTCGTGTGCGTTTTTCAAAATTTTTTTTTTTGGCCCCATAAGCGATTTTGGGCCCATTCATTTTTTTGGCGGTATCGCACGCCGTGATGTCATCGTGTTGGGGGGGGTGTCGGGCACTATGCCGAAAATTCATTTTCAATTTTCCCCAGGTATGTGGAAATTTTGGTGAGTTTTCGGGTATGTGGCGGGGGTGTAATTTTCGCTCAAAGACGCCGTTAGAAATAAGACAAATAATAATAATAATTAAAGCCGCAAGCGGCGTTGGATGGCCCGCAGGCGCTACCCGTCGCCCTAGCCCTGACCTCTACACGCCACCGCCGCCCTATCCCTGGCCTCCTCACACCTCCGCCGCCCTAGCGCTGGCCACTTCACGACCCCGCTGCCCTTGCTGCCCTCCCTCACGCACCACTCTTGCCCTTACCGCCCACCTCTGAGCCCCCCCCCCCCCCCCCCCCCCCGCAGTGCACCATTGACCCTAGCACACTTTTAGCCCAAAAAACCCCATTATAAGCCAAATTAGCGAAAAAAGTTAGCATATTGCTAAAACGTTAGCTTAACTCAGAATTAGCCCAAAAAACCCCATTATTAGCCAAATTAGCGAAAAAAGTTAGCATAATGCTAAAATGTTAGCTTAACTCAGAATTAGCCCCAAAAAACCCCATTATTAGCCAAATTAGCGAAAAAAGTTAGCATATTGCTAAAACGTTAGCTTAACTCAGAATTAGCCCAAAAAACCCCATTATAAGCCAAATTAGCGAAAAAAGTTAGCATATAGCTAAAATGTTAGCTTAACTCAGAATTAGCCCAAAAAACCCCATTATAAGCCAAATTAGCGAAAAAAGTTAGCATATTGCTAAAACATTAGCTTAACTCAGAATTAGCCCAAAAAACCCCATTATAAGCCAAATTAGCAAAAAAAGTTAGCATGTAGCTAAAACGTTAGCTTAACTCAGAATTAACCAAGAAAACCCCATTATAAGCCAAATTAGCGAAAAAAGTTAGCATATTGCTAAAACGTTAGCTTAACTCAGAATTAGCCCAAAAAACCCCATTATAAGCCAAATTAGCGAAAAAAGTTAGCATATTGCTAAAACGTTAGCTTATCTCAGAATTAGCCCAAAAAACCCCATTATAAGCCAAATTAGCAAAAAAAGTTAGCATATAGCTAAAACGTTAGCTTAACTCAGAATTAGCCCAAAAAACCCCATTATAAGCCAAATTAGCGAAAAAAGTTAGCATATTGCTAAAACGTTAGCTTAACTCAGAATTAGCCCAAAAAACCCCATTATACTTCAACTTTGTGGAAAAAGTTAGCTTGTTGCTATTACATTGACTTAACCCAGAAACTGCCCCCCAAAAAGCCCATTATGCTCTATGTAAGAAAATGATGAATAAAAAAGGACTTTTTTTTCAAAATGGCGGCTTTTCTGTTGGTTTTATCGCCATAGCAACCATTTTATGTTTCAATCGCCCCGTGACACCGAACAGATAGACGTCAGTTTCAGACAGATCGGAAAAAGTAAACCTTTGAAACCCCTTAGCAACAAAGGTTATTCGCTAGCCACGCCCACTTTCCTAATGTATTCGTATTCGCTCCTATTATGTCATGTCCAGTTCTGGTCAAAGGTCAACATATTAAATTTTCACAAGAATCCGTCAAAAAATGGCCGAGTATAAAGACTGCGCCACTTTTGCGAGCTAGCTACGCGCACACCGTTTGAGATACAGAGTTACTATTGGTACCAAATTTTCACAAATTTCCTCCCGATGATGCTATTAAAGTTTGAAGAAGATCGGGAAAAAAAACCCTTGGGCTGAATTTTTCATTTAGCTAGGAGTAAAAACGATTTTTTTGAAAATTCAAGATGGCGGCCTCTTCCGAAGGTCAAACCGAAACGATACTTCTTGGGTCATCGTAGACTGGCGCTAGCTGCATGTGTGTGAAATTTCGTTTAAATTGTGACAACGAAAGGTCGGTTTTCACGTACGTAAATATCACGGAATGTCCGATTTTGAAACAAAATGGCCGCCAAACCGTTGGTCGTGTGGCAATCACGTAATAATTTCAAAACTTCGTTTGGATATCCCCGATAAAGTTATGTAGGTTTCGTTCGTCAATTCTAAAAAAAAAATTCCGAAAAAATCGTTTTTCGCCGAGTCAGCGCTTTTTTTTGCGTCGGTTTTTCGCTTCCCCTGGCCTCAATTTTTACATTATAGTTTCAAAAGTTACATTGCCACATTCAGCCTGGCGTACCGCACGCGTGGATATGCATTTTGTGATATTTCGCTAAAACATGCGCAAGCTAGCTAAAACCGTGGCGGTTGCGAGCTCGCCACGCGCACGCCATTCATATTCTACAACTTCTAATTCCAACATTTTGTCCACAGTTCCCGGCCATTGATGCTCGTGAAGTTACAAGACGATTGAAGAAAATCCCTAGGACGAGTTTTCGTTTGAAGCTTGTACTAAACGTGCTTTTTTTGAACAATTCAAGATGGCGGCCACTTCCCAAGGTCAAAGGTCAATGAAACTTCTGTGGTGATTGTAGACTCCGGCTGGCGGGATGTGTGTGAAGTTTCGTAAAAATCGGCAGAACCAAAGTGTCGTTTTCCCATATTGTCGAAAAACGCGAAAATCGCCAAATCTCGCACTTCGCCACAAAATGGCCGCCAAGGCGTGGGTCGTGCGGCCCCCCCATAATGATTTCAAAAGCTCTCCTGGATACCCCCGACACGTGTGTTTTGGTTTCGTGTGCGTATTTCAAAATTTTTTTTTTTGGCCCCATAAGCGATTTTCGGCCCATTCATTTTTTTTACGGTATCGCACGCCGTGATGTCATCGTCGTGGGGGGGGTTTCGTGCACTATGTCGAAAATTCATTTCACATTTTCCCCAGGTATGTGGAAATTTTGGTGAGTTTTCGGGTATGTGGCGGGGGTGAAAAATTGGCTCAAACTTGCAGAAAGAAAGAAGAATAATAATTAAAGCCGCAAGCGGCGTTGGATGGCCCGCAGGCGCTACCCGTTGCCCTAGCCCTGGCCTCTACACGCCACCGCCGCCCTAGCCCTGGCCTCCTCGCACCTCCGCCGCCCTAGCCCTGGCCTCTTCACGCCTCCGCCGCCCTTGCCGCCCTCCTCTACGCACCACTCTTGCCCTTACCGCCCACCTCTGAGCCCCTCCCCCAGCCCCCGCAGAGCACCATTGACCCTATGTCACTTTTAGCCCAAAAAACCCCTTTATTAGCCAAATTAGCGAAAAAGGTTAGCATATAGCTAAAACGTTAGCTTAACTCAGAATTAGCCCAAAAAACCCCATTATTAGCCAAATTAGCGAAAAAAGTTAGCATATAGCTAAAACGTTAGCTTAACTCAGAATTAGCCCAAAAAACCCCATTATTAGCCAAATTAGCGAAAAAAGTTAGCATATTGCTAAAAAGTTAGCTTAACTCAGAATTAGCCCAAAAAACCCCATTATTAGCCAAATTAGCGAAAAAAGTTAGCATATTGCTAAAACGTTAGCTTAACTCAGAATTAGCCCAAAAAACCCCATTATTAGCCAAATTAGCGAAAAAAGTTAGCATATTGCTAAAACGTTAGCTTAACTCAGAATTAGCCCAAAAAACCCCATTATTAGCCAAATTAGCGAAAAAAGTTAGCATATTGCTAAAACGTTAGCTTAACTCAGAATTAGCCCAAAAAACCCCATTATTAGCCAAATTAGCAAAAAAAGTTAGCATATAGCTAAAACGTTAGCTTAACTCAGAATTAGCCCAAAAAACCCCATTATAAGCCAAATTAGCGAAAAAAGTTAGCATATTGCTAAAACATTAGCTTAACTCAGAATTAGCCCAAAAAACCCCATTATAAGCCAAATTAGCGAAAAAAGTTAGCATATTGCTAAAACATTAGCTTAACTCAGAATTAGCCCAAAAAACCCCATTATAAGCCAAATTAGCGAAAAAAGTTAGCATATTGCTAAAACGTTAGCTTAACTCAGAATTAGCCCAAAAAACCCCATTATACTTCAACTTAGTGGAAAAAGTTAGCATGTTGCTATTACATTGACTTAACCCAGAACCTGCCCCCCAAAAAGCCCATTATGCTCTATGTAAGAAAATGATGAATAAAAAAGGACTTTTTTTCAAAATGGCGGCTTTTCTGTTGGTTTTATCGCCATAGCAACCATTTTATGTTTCAATCGCCCCGTGACACCGAACAGATAGACGTCAGTTTCAGACAGATCGGAAAAAGTAAACCTTTGAAACCCCTTAGCAACAAAGGTTATTCGCTAGCCACGCCCACTTTCCTAATGTATTCGCATTCGGTCCTTTTATGTCATGTCCAGTTCTGGTCAGAGGTCAACATATTAAATTTTCACAAGAATCCGTCAAAAAATGGCCGAGTATAAAGACTGCGCCACTTTTGCGAGCTAGCTACGCGCACACCGTTTGAGATACAGAGTTACTATTGGTACCAAATTTTCACAAATTTCCTCCCGATGATGCTATTAAAGTTTGAAGAAGATCGGGAAAAAAAACCCTTGGGCTGAATTTTTCATTTAGCTAGGAGTAAAAACGATTTTTTTGAAAATTCAAGATGGCGGCCTCTTCCCAAGGTCAAACCGAAACGATACTTCTTGGGTCATGGTAGACTGGCGCTAGCTGCATGTGTGTGAAATTTCGTTTAAATTGTGACAACGAAAGGTCGGTTTTCACGTACGTAAATATCGCGGAATGTCCGATTTTGAAACAAAATGGCCGCCAAACCGTTGGTCGTGTGGCAATCACGTAATAATTTCAAAACTTCGTTTGGATATCCCCGATAAAGTTACGTTGGTTTCGTTCGTTAATTCTAAAAAAAAAATTCCGAAAAAAATTTTTTTTGCCGAGTCGGCGCTTTTTTTTGCGTCAGTTTTTTGCTTCCCCTGGCCTCAATTTTAACATTAGAGTTTCAAATGTTACATTGCCACGTTCAGCTTGACGGACCGCACGCGTGGATATGCGTTTCGTGATATTTCGCTAAAACATGCGCAAGCTAGCTTAAACCGTGGCGGTTGCGAGCTCGCCACGCGCACGACATTCAAATTCTACAACTTCTAATTCCAACATTTTGTCCACAGTTCCCGGCCATTGATGCTCGTGAAGTTACAAGACGATTGAAGAAAATCCCTAGGACGAGTTTTCGTTTGAAGCTTGTACTAAACGTGCTTTTTTTTAAATATCCAAGATGGCGGCCTTTTCCCAAGGTCAAAGGTCAATGAAACTTCTGTGGTGTTTGTAGACTCCGTCTGGCAGCAAGTGTGTGAAGTTTCGTAAAAATCGGAAGAACCAAAGTGTCGTTTTCCCATATTGTGGAAAAACGTGAAAATCGCCATATCTCGCACTTCGCCACAAAATGGCCGCCAAGGCGTGGGTCGTGCGGCACCCCCATAATGATTTCAAAAGTTCTCCTGGATACCCCCGACGCGTGTGTTTTGGTTTCGTGTACGTATTTCAAAATTTTTTTTTTTTGCTCCTTAAACAAATTTCGGCCCATTCATTTTTTTGGCGGGATCGCACGCCGTGATGTCATCATTTTGGGGGGGGTTTTGTTCACTTCAAAAAAAATTATTTTACAATTTTCCCCAGGTTTGTGGAAATTTTGGTGACTTTTCGGGTATGTTCAGGGGGTCAAATTTAGGCAAACAGGTGTCGTAAGAAAGGAGAATAATAATTAAAGCCGCAAGCGGCGTTGGATGGCCCGCAGGCGCTACCCGTCGCCCTAGCCCTGGCCTCTACACGCCACCGCCGCCCTAGCCCTGGCCTCCTCGCACCTCCGCCGCCCTAGCCCTGGCCTCTTCACGCCTCCGCCGCCCTTGCCGCCCTCCTCTACGCACCACTCTTGCCCCTACCGCCCACCTATGAGCCCCCTCCCACCGCCCCCAAAGTGCACGATTGACCCTATCACACTTTTAGCCCAAAAAACCCCATTATAAGCCAAATTAGTGAAAAAAGTTAGCATATTGCTAAAACGTTAGCTTAACTCAGAATTAGCCCAAAAAACCCCACTATTAGCCAAATTAGCGAAAAAAGTTAGCATATTGCTAAAACGTTAGCTTAACTCAGAATTAGCCCAAAAAAGCCCATTATTAGCCAAATTAGCTAAAAAAGTTAGCATATTGCTAAAACGTTAGCTTAACTCAGAATTAGCCCAAAAAACCCCATTATAAGCTAAATTAGCGAAAAAAGTTAGCATATTGCTAAAACGTTAGCTTACCTCAGAATTAGCCCAAAAAACCCCATTATAAGCCAAATTAGCGAAAAAAGTTAGCATATTGCTAAAACGTTAGCTTAACTCAGAATTAGCCCAAAAACCCCATTATAAGCCAAATTAGCGAAAAAAGTTAGCATATTGCTAAAACGTTAACTTAATTCAGAATTAGCCCAAAAAACCCCATCATTAGCCAAATTAGCGAAAAAAGTTAGCATATTGCTAAAACGTTAGCTTAACTCAGAATTAGCCCAAAAAAGCCCATTATTAGCCAAATTAGCTAAAAAAAGTTAGCATATTGCTAAAACGTTAGCTTAACTCAGAATTAGCCCAAAAAACCCCATTATTAGCCAAATTAGCAAAAAAAGTTAGCATATTGCTAAATTGTTAGCTTAACTCAGAATTAGCCCAAAAAACCCCATTATTAGCCAAATTAGCGAAAAAAATTAGCATATTGCTAAAACGTTAGCTTAACTCAGAATTAGCCCAAAAAACCCCATTATAAGCCAAATTAGCTAAAAAAGTTAGCATATTGCTAAAACGTTAGCTTAACTCAGAATTAGCCCAAAAAACCCCATTATAAGTCAATGTAGTGGAAAAAGTTAGCATGTTGCTAATACATTGCCTTAACCCAGAAACCTGCCCTCAAAGAACCCCATTATGCTCTATATAAGAAATGAATGGGAAAAAAAAGCACTTTTTTCAAAATGGCGGCTTTTCTGTTGGTTTAATCGCCATAGCAACCATTTTAGGTTTTGATCCCCCCGTGACACCGAACAGATAGACGTCAGTTTCAGTCAAATCGGAAAACGTTAACCCTTAAAATCCCTTAGCAACGAAGGTTATTCGCTAGCCACGCCCACATTTTTAATATATTCGTATCCGGTTCTATTATATCATGTCCAGTTCTGGTCTGGGCTCAACATATTGAATTTTCACAAGAATCCATCAAAAATTGGCCGAGTATAAAGACTGCGCCACTTTTGCAAGGTTGTCATGCGCACGCCATTTAAAATCTACAACTTCTAATTCCAACATTTTGTTCGCAATTGCTTCCTCTTGATGCCCAAGTAGTTACAAGACGATCGATAAAAATTCCAAGGACGAGTTTTCGTTTGAAGCTAGTGCTAAACTAGCTTTTTTTTGCAAATTCAAGATGGCGGCCCTTTCCGAAGGTCAAAGGTCAACGAAACTCTACATGTCAGTGTAGACTTGCGCTAGCACCCTTTGTACAAAATTTCGTTAAGATCGCCAAAACAAAAGGTCACTTTTGATGTAGTTGAAAATCGCCAATTGTCAGATTTTGAAACAAAATGGCCGCCAAGGAGTGAGTCGGGTGGTCATCGCGTAATAATTTTAAATCTTCGTTTGGATATCCCCGATAAAGTTGCGTAGGTTTCGTTCGTCAATTCTAAAAAAAAAATTCCGAAAAAATCGTTTTTCGCCGAGTCGGCGCTTTTTTTTGCGTCGGTTTTTCGCTTCCCCTGGCCTCAATTTTTACATTATAGTTTCAAAAGTTACATTGCCACGTTCAGCCTGGCGTACCGCACGCGTGGATATGCGTTTTGTGATATTTCGCTAAAACATGCGCAAGCTAGCTAAAACCGTGGCGGTTGCGAGCTCGCCACGCGCACGCCATTCAAATTCTACAACTTCTAATTCCAACATTTTGTCCACAGTTCCCGGCCATTGATGCTCATGAAGTTACAAGACGATTGATGAAAATCCCTAGGACGAGTTTTCGTTTGTAGCTTGTACTAAACGTGCTTTTTTTGAAAAATTCAAGATGGCGGCCAGTTCCCAAGGTCAAAGGTCAATGAAACTTCTGTGGTGATTGTAGACTCCGGCTGGCGGGATGTGTGTGAAGTTTCGTAAAAATCGGAACAACCAAAGTGTCGTTTTCCCATATTGTGGAAAAACGTGAAAATCGCCAAATCTCGCACTTCGCCACAAAATGGCCGCCAAGGCGTGGGTCGTGTGGCCCCCCCATAATGATTTCAAAAGCTCTCCTGGATACCCCCGACACGTGTGTTTTGGTTTCGTGTGCGTATTTAAAAATTTTTTTTTTTTGCTCCTTAAACAAATTTCGGCCCATTCATTTTTTTGGCGGGATCGCACGCCGTGATGTCATCGTTTTGGGGGGGGGTTCGTTCACTTTAAAAAAAATTATTTTACAATTTTCCCCAGGTTTGTGGAAATTTTGGTGAGTTTTCGGGTATGTTCAGGGGGTCAAATTTAGGCAAACAGGTGTCGTAAGAAAGGAGAATAATAATAATAAACAAAGCAAAAACAATATAGAAGTTTTTGCGTCTAGGATTAAGTGCGTCCTTTTGTGTATCTTGTCTTGTACTACACACTGGTCAGGTCTGTTAAAGCTTAGGCCCTTGGATTGAGGCCTTTTAAAGGGCTTTTGCGTTTTTTGGGTTAAAGCAAAAACAATATGGTCCTTGCAGACAGGACCCCTGCTGCTGCGGGCCATAATAAACAAAGCAAAAACAATATAGAAGCTTTTTTGCGACTAGGCCTGTGTGTGTCTTTTTGTGTGTTTTGTCTTCTACTACACACTGGTCAGGTCTGTTAAAGCTTAGGCCCTTGGATTGAGGCCTTTTAAAGGGCTTTTTTGTTTTTTGGTCCGAGCAAATATAATATGGTCCTTGCAGACAGGACCCTGCTGCTGCGGGCCATAATAATAATAATAAACAAAGCAAAAACAATATAGAAGCTTTTTTGCGTCTAGGCCTGTGTGTGTCTTTTTGTGTGTTTTGTCTTCTACTACACACTGGTCAGGTCTGTTAAAGCTTAGGCCCTTGGATTGAGGCCTTTTAAAGGGCTTTTTTGTTTTTTGGTCCGAGCAAATATAATATGGTCCTTGCAGACAGGACCCCTGCTGCTGCGGGCCATAATTAGCGAAAAAAGTTAGCATATTGCTAAAACGTTAGCTTAACTCAGAATTAGCCCAAAAAACCCCATTATAAGTCAATGTAGTGGAAAAAGTTAGCATGTTGCTAATACATTGCCTTAACCCAGAAACTGCCCTCAAAGAACCCCATTATGCTCTATATAAGAAATTAATGGGAAAAAAAAGCACTTTTTTCAAAATGGCGGCTTTTCTGTTGGTTTAATCGCCATAGCAACCATTTTAGGTTTTGATCGCCCCGTGACACCGAACAGATAGACGTCTGTTTCAGACAAATCGGAAAACGTTAACCCTTAAAACCCCTTAGCAACGAAGGTTATTCGCTAGCCACGCCCACATTTTTAATATATTCGTATCCGGTTCTATTATATCATGTCCAGTTCTGGTCTGGGCTCAACATATTGAATTTTCACAAGAATCCATCAAAAATTGGCCGAGTATAAAGACTGCGCCACTTTTGCAAGGTTGTCACGCGCACGCCATTTAAAATCTACAACTTCTAATTCCAACATTTTGTTTGCAATTGCTTCCTCTTGATGCCCAAGTAGTTACAAGACGATCGATAAAAATTCCAAGGACGAGTTTTCGTTTGAAGCTAGTGCTAAACTAGCTTTTTTTTGTAAATTCAAGATGGCGGCCCCTTCCGAAGGTCAAAGGTCAACGAAACTCTACATGTCAGTGTAGACTTGCGCTAGCACCCTTTGGACGAAATTTCGTTAAGATCGTCAAAACAAAAGGTCACTTTTGATGTAGTTGAAAATCGCCAATTGTCAGATTTTGAAACAAAATGGCCGCCAAGGAGTGAGTCGGGTGGTCATCACGTAATAATTTTAAATCTTCGTTTGGATATCCCCGATAAAGTTACGTAGGTTTCGTTTGTCAATTCTAAAAAAAAAAATTCCGAAAAAATCGTTTTTCGCCGAGTCGGCGCTTTTTTTTGCGTCGGTTTTTCGCCTCCCCTGGCCTCAATTTTTACATTATAGTTTCAAAAGTTACATTGCCACATTCAGCCTGGCGTACCGCACGCGTGGATATGCGTTTTGTGATATTTCGCTAAAACATGCGCAAGCTAGCTAAAACCGTGGCGGTTGCGAGCTCGCCACGCGCACGCCATTCAAATTCTACAACTTCTAATTCCAACATTTTGTCCACAGTTCCCGGCCATTGATGCTCGTGAAGTTACAAGACGATTGATGAAAATCCCTAGGACGAGTTTTCGTTTGTAGCTTGTACTAAACGTGCTTTTTTTGAAAAATTCAAGATGGCGGCCAGTTCCCAAGGTCAAAGGTCAATGAAACTTCTGTGGTGATTGTAGACTCCGGCTGGCAGGATGTGTGTGAAGTTTCGTAAAAATCGGAACAACCAAAGTGTTGTTTTCCCATATTGTGGAAAAACGTGAAAATCGCCAAATCTCGCACTTCGCCACAAAATGGCCGCCAAGGCGTGGGTCGTGCGGCCCCCCCATAATGATTTCAAAAGCTCTCCTGGATACCCCCGACGCGTGTGTTTTGGTTTCGTGTGCGTATTTCAAAATTTTTTTTTTTTGCTCCTTAAACAAATTTCGGCCCATTCATTTTTTTCGCGGGAACGCACGCCGTGATGTCATCATTTTGGGGGGGGGTTTGTTCACTTCAAAAAAAATTATTTTACAATTTTCCCCAGGTTTGTGGAAATTTTGGTGACTTTTCGGGTATGTTCAGGGGGTCAAATTTAGGCAAATAGGCGTCGTTAGAAAAAAGAAGAATAATTAAAGCCGCAAGCGGCGTTGGATGGCCCGCAGGCGCTACCCGTTGCCCTAGCCCTGGCCTCTACACGCCACCGCCGCCCTAGCCCTGGCCTCCTCGCACCTCCGCCGCCCTAGCCCTGGCCTCTTCACGCCTCCGCCGCCCTTGCCGCCCTCCTCTACGCACCACTCTTGCCCTTACCGCCCACCTCTGAGCCCCCTCCCCCAGCCCCCGCAGAGCACCATTGACCCTATATCACTTTTAGCCCAAAAAACCCCTTTATTAGCCAAATTAGCGAAAAAGGTTAGCATATAGCTAAAACGTTAGCTTAACTCAGAATTAGCCCAAAAAACCCCATTATTAGCCAAATTAGCGAAAAAAGTTAGCATATTGCTAAAACGTTAGCTTAACTCAGAATTAGCCCAAAAAACCCTATTATTAGCCAAATTAGCGAAAAAAGTTAGCATACTGCTAAAACGTTAGCTTAACTCAGAATTAGCCCAAAAAACCCCATTATTAGCCAAATTAGCGAAAAAAGTTAGCATATTGCTAAAACGTTAGCTTAACTTAGAATTAGCCCAAAAAACCCCATTATTAGCCAAATTAGCTAAAAAAGTTAGCATATTGCTAAAACGTTAGCTTAACTCAGAATTAGCCCAAAAAGCCCCTTTTATTAGCCAAATTAGCGAAAAAAGTTAGCATATTGCTAAAACGTTAGCTTAACTCAGAATTAGCCCAAAAAACCCCATTATTAGCCAAATTAGCTAAAAAAGTTAGCATATTGCTAAAACGTTAGCTTAACTCAGAATTAGCCCAAAAAACCCCATTATAAGTCAATGTAGTGGAAAAAGTTAGCATATTGCTAAAACGTTAGCTTAACTCAGAATTAGCCCAAAAAACCCCATTATAAGTCAATGTAGTGGAAAAAGTTAGCATGTTGCTAATACATTGCCTTAACCCAGAAACTGCCCTCAAAGAACCCCATTATGCTCTATATAAGAAATTAATGGGAAAAAAAAGCACTTTTTTCAAAATGGCGGCTTTTCTGTTGGTTTAATCGCCATAGCAACCATTTTAGGTTTTGATCGCCCCGTGACACCGAACAGATAGACGTCTGTTTCAGACAAATCGGAAAACGTTAACCCTTAAAACCCCTTAGCAACGAAGGTTATTTGCTAGCCACGCCCACTTTCCTAATGTATTCGTATTCGCTCCTTTTATGTCATGTCCAGTTCTGGTCAGAGGTCAACATATTAAATTTTCACAAGAATCCGTCAAAAAATGGCCGAGTATAAAGACTGCGCCACTTTTGCGAGCTAGCTACGCGCACACCGTTTGAGATACAGAGTTACTATTGGTATCAAATTTTCACAAATTTCCTCCCGATGATGCTATTAAAGTTTGAAGAAGATCGGGAAAAAAAACCCTTGGGCTGAATTTTTCATTTAGCTAGGAGTAAAAACGATTTTTTTGAAAATTCAAGATGGCGGCCTCTTCCCAAGGTCAAACCGGAACGATACTTCTTGGGTCATCGTAGACTGGCGCTAGCTGCATGTGTATGAAATTTCGTTTAAATTGTGACAACGAAAGGTCGGTTTTCACATACGTAAATATTGCGGAATGTCCGATTTTGAAACAAAATGGCGGCCAAACCGTTGGTCGTGTGGCAATCACGTAATTATTTCAAAACTTCGTTTGGATATCCCCGATAAAGTTACGTTGGTTTCGTTCGTTAATTCTAAAAAAAAAATTCAGAAAAAAATTTTTTTTGCCGAGTCAGCGTTTTTTTTCGCGTCGGTTTTTCGCTTCCCCTGGCCTCAATTTTAACATTAGAGTTTCAAATGTTACATTGCCACGTTCAGCTTGACGGACCGCACGCGTGGATATGCGTTTCGTGATATTTCGCTAAAACATGCGCAAGCTAGCTAAAACCGTGGCGGTTGCGAGCTCGCCACGCGCACGCCATTCATATTCTACAACTTCTAATTCCAACATTTTGTCCACAGTTCCCGGCCATTGATGCTCGTGAAGTTACAAGACGATTGATGAAAATCCCTAGGACGAGTTTTCGTTTGAATCTTGTACTAAACGTGCTTTTTTTGAAAAATTCAAGATGGCGGCCTTTTCCCGAGGTCAAAGGTCAATGAAACTTCTGTGGTGATTGTAGACTCCGGCTAAAGGGACGTGTGTGAAGTTTCGTAAAAATCGGAACAACCAAAGTGTCGGTTTCCCATATTGTGGAAAAACGTGAAAATCGCCAAATCTCGCACTTCGCCACAAAATGGCCGCCAAGGCGTGGGTCGTGCGGCACCCCCATAATGATTTCAAAAGTTCTCCTGGATAACCCCGACGCGTGTGTTTTGGTTTCGTGTACGTATTTCAAAATTTTTTTTTTTTGCTCCTTAAACAAATTTCGGCCCATTCATTTTTTTCGCGGGATCGCACGCCGTGATGTCATCATTTTGGGGGGGGGTTTGTTCACTTCAAAAAAAATTATTTTACAATTTTCCCCAGGTTTGTGGAAATTTTGGTGACTTTTCGGGTATGTTCAGGGGGTCAAATTTAGGCAAACAGGTGTCGTAAGAAAGGAGAATAATAATAATAATAATTAAAGCCGCAAGCGGCGTTGGATGGCCCGCAGGCGCTACCCGTCGCCCTAGCCCTGGCCTCTACACGCCACCGCCGCCCTAGCCCTGGCCTCCTCGCACCTCCGCCGCCCTAGCCCTGGCCTCTTCACGCCTCCGCCGCCCTTGCCGCCCTCCTCTACGCACCACTCTTGCCCCTACCGCCCACCTATGAGCCCCCTCCCACCGCCCCCAAAGTGCACGATTGACCCTTTCACACTTTTAGCCCAAAAAACCGCATTATAAGCCAAATTAGCGAAAAAAGTTAGCATATTGCTAAAACGTTAGCTTAACTCAGAATTGGCCCAAAAAACCCCACTATTAGCCAAATTAGCGAAAAAAGTTAGCATACTGCTAAAATGTTAGCTTAACTCAGAATTAGCCCAAAAACCCCCTTTTATTAGCCAAATTAGCGAACAAAGTTAGCATATTGCTAAAACGTTAGCTTAACTCAGAATTAGCCCAAAAAACCCCATTATTAGCCAAATTACCGAAAAAAGTTAGCATATTGCTAAAACGTTAGCTTAACTCAGAATTAGCCCAAAAAACCCCATTATTAGCCAAATTAGCGAAAAAAGTTAGCATATTACTAAAACGTTAGCTTAACTCAGAATTAGCCCAAAAAACCCCATTATTAGCCAAATTAGCGAAAAAAGTTAGCATATTGCTAAAACGTTAGCTTAACTCAGAATTAGCCCAAAAAACCCCATTATTAGCCAAATTAGCTAAAAAAGTTAGCATACTGCTAAAACGTTAGCTTAACTCAGAATTAGCCCAAAAACCCCCTTTTATTAGCCAAATTAGCGAAAAAAGTTAGCATATTGCTAAAACGTTAGCTTAACTCAGAATTAGCCCAAAAAACCCCATTATTAGCCAAATTAGCGAAAAAAGTTAGCATATTGCTAAAACGTTAGCTTAACTCAGAATTAGCCCAAAAAACCCCATTATTAGCCAAATTAGCGAAAAAAGTTAGCATATTGCTAAAACGTTAGCTTAACTCAGAATTAGCCCAAAAAAACCCCATTATTAGCCAAATTAGCTAAAAAAGTTAGCATATTGCTAAAACGTTAGCTTAACTCAGAATTAGCCCAAAAAACCCCATTATAAGCCAAATTAGCTAAAAAAGTTAGCATATTGCTAAAACGTTAGCTTAACTTAGAATTAGCCCAAAAAACCCCATTATAAGTCAATGTAGTGGAAAAAGTTAGCATGTTGCTAATACATTGCTTTAACCCAGAAACTGCCCTCAAAGAACCCCATTATGCTCTATATAAGAAATTAATGGGAAAAAAAAGCACTTTTTTCAAAATGGCGGCTTTTCTGTTGGTTTAATCGCCATAGCAACCATTTTAGGTTTTGATCGCCCCGTGACACCGAACAGATAGACGTCTGTTTCAGACAAATCGGAAAACGTTAACCCTTAAAACCCCTTAGCAACGAAGGTTATTCGCTAGCCACGCCCACATTTTTAATATATTCGTATCCGGTTCTATTATATCATGTCCAGTTCTGGTCTGGGCTCAACATATTGAATTTTCACAAGAATCCATCAAAAATTGGCCGAGTATAAAGACTGCGCCACTTTTGCAAGGTTGCCATGCGCACGCCATTTAAAATCTACAACTTCTAATTCCAACATTTTGTTCGCAATTGCTTCCTGTTGATGCCCAAGTAGTTACAAGACGATCAATAAAAATTCCAAGGACGAGTTTTCGTTTGAAGCTAGTGCTAAACTAGCTTTTTTTTGTAAATTCAAGATGGCGGCCCCTTCCGAAGGTCAAAGGTCAACGAAACTCTACATGTCAGTGTAGACTTGCGCTAGCACCCTTTGGACGAAATTTCGTTAAGATCGCCAAAACAAAAGGTCACTTTTCATGTAATTGAAAATCGCCAATTGTCAGATTTTGAAACAAAATGGCCGCCAAGGAGTGAGTCGGGTGGTCATCGCGTAATAATTTTAAATCTTCGTATGGATATCCCCGATAAAGTTGCGTAGGTTTCGTTCGTCAATTCTAAAAAAAAAATTCCGAAAAAATCGTTTTTTGCCGAGTCGGCGCTTTTTTTTGCGTCGGTTTTTCGCTTCCCCTGGCCTCAATTTTTACATTATAGTTTCAAAAGTAACATTGCCACGTTCAGCCTGGCGTACCGCACGCGTGGATATGCGTTTTGTGATATTTCGCTAAAACATGCGCAAGCTAGCTAAAACCGTGGCGGTTGCGAGCTCGCCACGCGCACGCCATTCAAATTCTACAACTTCTAATTCCAACATTTTGTCCACAGTTCCCGGCCATTGATGCTCGTGAAGTTACAAGACGATTGATGAAAATCCCTAGGACGAGTTTTCGTTTGTAGCTTGTACTAAACGTGCTTTTTTTGAAAAATTCAAGATGGCGGCCAGTTCCCAAGGTCAAAGGTCAATGAAACTTCTGTGGTGATTGTAGACTCCGGCTGGCGGGATGTGTGTGAAGTTTCGTAAAAATCGGAACAACCAAAGTGTCGTTTTCCCATATTCTGGAAAAACGTGAAAATCGCCAAATCTCGCACTTCGCCACAAAATGGCCGCCAAGGCGTGGGTCGTGCGGCCCCCCCATAATGATTTCAAAAGCTCTCCTGGATACCCCGACACGTGTGTTTTGGTTTCGTGTGCGTATTCAAAAATTTTTTTTTTTTGCTCCTTAAACAAATTTCGGCCCATTCATTTTTTTGGCGGTATCGCACGCCGTGATGTCATCGTTGTGGGGGGGGTCTGGTTCACTTTAAAAAAAATTATTTTACAATTTTCCCCAGGTTTGTGGAAATTTTGGTGAGTTTTCGGGTATGTTCAGGGGGTCAAATTTAGGCAAACAGGTGTCGTTAAAACCCGGAATAATAATAATAATAATAATTAAAGCCGCAAGCGGCGTTGGATGGCCCGCAGGCGCTACCCGTCGCCCTAGCCCTGGCCTCTACACGCCACCGCCGCCCTAGCCCTGGCCTCCTCGCACCTCCGCCGCCCTAGCCCTGGCCTCTTCACGCCTCCGCCGCCCTTGCCGCCCTCCTCTACGCACCACTCTCTCCCCTACCGCCCACCTATGAGCCCCCTCCCACCGCCCCCAAAGTGCACGATTGACCCTATCACACTTTTAGCCCAAAAAACCCCATTATAAGCCAAATTAGCGACAAAAGTTAGCATATTGCTAAAACGTTAGCTTAACTCAGAATTAGCCCAAAAAACCCCTTCGTTAGCCAAATTAGCGAAAAAAGTTAGCATATTGCTAAAACGTTAGCTTAACTCAGAATTAGCCCAAAAAAACCCCATTATTAGCCAAATTAGCGAAAAAAGTTAGCATATTGCTAAAACGTTAGCTTAACTCAGAATTAGCCCAAAAAACCCCATTATTAGCCAAATTAGCGAAAAAAGTTAGCATATTGCTAAAACGTTAGCTTAACTCAGAATTAGCCCAAAAAACCCCATTATTAGCCAAATTAGCGAAAAAAGTTAGCATATTGTTAAAACGTTAGCTTAACTCAGAATTAGCCCAAAAAACCCCATTATTAGCCAAATTAGCGAAAAAAGTTAGCATATTGCTAAAACGTTAGCTTAACTCAGAATTAGCCCAAAAAAACCCATTATAAGCCAAATTAGCTAAAAAAGTTAGCATACTGCTAAAACGTTAGCTTAACTCAGAATTAGCCCAAAAAGCCCCTTTTATTAGCCAAATTAGCGAAAAAAGTTAGCATATTGCTAAAACGTTAGCTTAACTCAGAATTATTCCAAAAAACCCCATTATTAGCCAAATTAGCGAAAAAAATTAGCATATTGCTAAAATGTTAGCTTAACTCAGAATTAGCCCAAAAAACCCCATTATTAGCCAAATTAGCTAAAAAAGTTAGCATATTGCTAAAACGTTAGCTTAACTCAGAATTAGCCCAAAAAACCCCATTATAAGCCAAATTAGCTAAAAAAGTTAGCATATTGCTAAAACGTTAGCTTAACTCAGAATTAGCCCAAAAAACCCCATTATAAGTCAATGTAGTGGAAAAAGTTAGCATGTTGCTAATACATTGCCTTAACCCAGAAACCTGCCCTCAAAGAACCCCATTATGCTCTATATAAGAAATGAATGGGAAAAAAAACACTTTTTTCAAAATGGCGGCTTTTCTGTTGGTTTAATCGCCATAGCAACCATTTTAGGTTTTGATCCCCCCGTGAGACCGAACAGATAGACGTCAGTTTCAGTCAAATCGGAAAACGTTAACCCTTAAAACCCCTTAGCAACGAAGGTTATTCGCTAGCCACGCCCACATTTTTAATATATTCGTATCCGGTTCTATTATATCATGTCCAGTTCTGGTCTGGGCTCAACATATTGAATTTTCACAAGAATCCATCAAAAATTGGCCGAGTATAAAGACTGCGCCACTTTTGCAAGGTTGTCATGCGCACGCCATTTAAAATCTACAACTTCTAATTCCAACATTTTGTTCGCAATTGCTTCCTCTTGATGCCCAAGTAGTTACAAGACGATCGATAAAAATTCCAAGGACGAGTTTTCGTTTGAAGCTAGTGCTAAACTAGCTTTTTTTTGTAAATTCAAGATGGCGGCCCTTTCCGAAGGTCAAAGGTCAACGAAACTCTACATGTCAGTGTAGACTTGCGCTAGCACCCTTTGTACGAAATTTCGTTAAGATCGCCAAAACAAAAGGTCACTTTTGATGTAGTTGAAAATCGCCAATTGTCAGATTTTGAAACAAAATGGCCGCCAAGGAGTGAGTCGGGTGGTCATCGCGTAATAATTTTAAATCTTCGTTTGGATATCCCCGATAAAGTTGCGTAGGTTTCGTTCGTCAATTCTAAAAAAAAAATTCCGAAAAAATCGTTTTTCGCCGAGTCAGCGCTTTTTTTTGCGTCGGTTTTTCGCTTCCCCTGGCCTCAATTTTTACATTATAGTTTCAAAAGTTACATTGCCACGTTCAGCCTGGCGTACCGCACGCGTGGATATGCGTTTTGTGATATTTCGCTAAAACATGCGCAAGCTAGCTAAAACCGTGGCGGTTGCGAGCTCGCCACGCGCACGCCATTCAAATTCTACAACTTCTAATTCCAACATTTTGTCCACAGTTCCCGGCCATTGATGCTCATGAAGTTACAAGACGATTGATGAAAATCCCTAGGACGAGTTTTCGTTTGTAGCTTGTACTAAACGTGCTTTTTTTGAAAAATTCAAGATGGCGGCCAGTTCCCAAGGTCAAAGGTCAATGAAACTTCTGTGGTGATTGTAGACTCCGGCTGGCGGGATGTGTGTGAAGTTTCGTAAAAATCGGAACAACCAAAGTGTCGTTTTCCCATATTGTGGAAAAACGTGAAAATCGCCAAATCTCGCACTTCGCCACAAAATGGCCGCCAAGGCGTGGGTCGTGTGGCCCCCCCATAATGATTTCAAAAGCTCTCCTGGATACCCCCGACGCGTGTGTTTTGGTTTCGTGTGCGTATTTAAAAATTTTTTTTTTTTGCTCCTTAAACAAATTTCGGCCCATTCATTTTTTTCGCGGGATCGCACGCCGTGATGTCATCGTTGTGGGGGGGGTCTGGTTCACTTTAAAAAAAATTATTTTACAATTTTCCCCAGGTTTGTGGAAATTTTGGTGAGTTTTCGGGTATGTTCAGGGGGTCAAATTTAGGCAAACAGGTGGCGTTAAAACCCGGAATAATAATAATAAACAAAGCAGAAACAATATAGAAGTTTTTGCGTCTAGGATTAAGTGTGTCCTTTTGTGTATCTTGTCTTGTACTACACACTGGTCAGGTCTGTTAAAGCTTAGGCCCTTGGATTGAGGCCTTTTAAAGGGCTTTTTCGTTTTTTGGGTTAAAGCAAAAACAATATGGTCCTTGCAGACAGGACCCCTGCTGCTGCGGGCCATAATAATAATAATAAACAAAGCAGAAACAATATAGAAGTTTTTGCGTCTAGGATTAAGTGTGTCCTTTTGTGTATCTTGTCTTGTACTACACACTGGTCAGGTCTGTTAAAGCTTAGGCCCTTGGATTGAGGCCTTTTAAAAGGCTTTTGCGTTTTTTGGGTTAAAGCAAAAACAATATGGTCCTTGCAGACAGGACCCTGCTGCTGCGGGCCATAATAAACAAAGCAAAAACAATATAGAAGCTTTTTTGCGACTAGGCCTGTGTGTGTCTTTTTGTGTGTTTTGTCTTGTACTACACACTGGTCAGGTCTGTTAAAGCTTAGGCCCTTGGATTGAGGCCTTTTAAAGGGCTTTTTTGTTTTTTGGTCCGAGCAAATATAATATGGTCCTTGCAGACAGGACCCCTGCTGCTGCGGGCCATAATTAGGGGGAAAAATAGTTTGGTGAATTAAAGAGGCTGGAAATACAAAAATCAACTTAAACTATAATTTAAAAAAGAAAAAAAAACCTGCCCAAACATGCAAAGTTTTCAAAAGTTGCATAATGGACATGCCGCACCCCCACCGCCATTAAAAATGGTGACGCCAGCCTAGAGAATGCGTGACACCAGCCCCAAATGTCACGGACCCCTTTCTGCGTCCTCGCCCGCCCGCCTCCCTTCCTCCCTCACGCAAGCACAGAGACGCTCGCGCGCGCCCCATGCGGCTCGTGCGTAATGAGGCTTTGGCACAGGAGCGCGCCCCGCGTAAACAAAAGCACATTGTAGTGTCAGTGACAGCCAGTCTGCAGCCGGGCGCGCCGGAGGAGAGCAGACTTCCAGCCTCACAGGTGGAATTATTCGTCCTTTTTCCTCTCTGGATGTATCAATAAAGGGTGTTTGTGACTAAACAGATTTGTTTGCGTCGCTCCAACTTGATGACACGCAAAGTTTTCTGAAGAAACCCCCCTTGGAGGAGGTTTGCGGAGTTGAATTCTGCTTCAAACTGTGCGCTGTTTTTACGCATTTTGGGGGCCAAACGGACGCGCTCTTTTAGAGGAGGAGAGGAGTGATCTTCGTGTTTGCAGTGAGCATGCCCTGCGTCCAGACCCAGTGCGGCTCCTCTCCGCAGGGCGCGAGCCCCGCATCTCAGGGCGCGGAGCGCAGCTGCGACTTCCTCACGCCGGAGTTCGTCAAGTTCAGCATGGACCTGACCAACCACGAGGTCTCCGCCGCCGCGTCCGGACCCGCCTTCGGGCCCCTGGCGGACTCCTACGCCCCCAGCTACGACGTGAAGCCCCCCTGCCCCTTCCAGGTGCCGCTGCACGCGGAGCCGCCGTGCGTAAAGGTGGAGGAGGCGCACAGCTGCCCGCGCTTCCAGCCTCCCCATCACCAGCCGGAGGAGCTGGTGTCCTCCCCCAGCTCCATCTACTTCTACCGGCCCCCTCCCCGCACGCCTCCACCTCGAGCCTCCAGACTCCGCCGGGACACATCTGGGACGAACCCGGCTCCCTGTACAGCTTCCGGCCGGACTACCTGCACCGGAAGAGCGCGCTCTCCAGGTTCTCCTTGTTTTCCCTCAAGCACGCGCCGCACGGAAGTCCGACTCTCTCGTGCCAGGTGAAGTTTGACGCGCAGCTGGACGCGCAGCAGCAGCTGCAGCTGGACGGCGGCGCGTCTGCGCTGCAGCCGCCGGGCTTTGCGCACCCGCTGCAGCTGGCGCATCGCTTCATGGAGTACCAGGCGTGCTCCGGCTCCAGCAGGGGGGGGCTGAGCTCCGAGGGGCTGTGCGCGGTGTGCGGGACAACGCCGCGTGCCAGCACTACGGCGTGCGCACCTGCGAGGGCTGCAAGGGATTCTTCAAGGTGCGTTGGGGAAAGTTCCACCAACAAACATAATTGTTCCTTTTTTACCCAAAAGTGGTTGATCTAGAAGTCGACTCCCATTTCAAATAATTGATTTTTATATTAGACCCCCTCCAAAGTGGCCCCAGGGCCCCCTACATTGGACATTCAACTCCAGAAGCACGTTTAGATCTCCTGATTCTGTATCAAAGTGGCCGCAGACGTGTCAGGAATCCAAAACGTTCTCCCAATTATGAATGACCACGACCCCCGTGTTTACCCAGACCGCCCTGTCCGCCAGCGCGCGGCCCAGGCTGGCCCCCACAGGAGCAGAGGTGCTGCAGATCATTTCTAAAAGGACGATTGGAAGCTTCTCAGACTGCAAACAACTTCAGAGAAACCCCCCCACCCCCAAAAATCACCAAAAATCAGAAATATTGAAGCCGTTTGGAGTCAAGAGTTCTGAGAGTCTTTAAATCTAATTTTAAGGAACATACAACTTCAACTAGTATCTACATCAAAGTATTCTTGGTGAAGAAGCTCCAGAAGAATTATTTTTAATATTTTTCGTTTCTTTCTGCAGCGCACTGTTCAAAAAAATGCCAAATACGTATGTTTGGCAACGAAGAGCTGCCCTGTTGACAAGCGCAGAAGGAACAGGTGTCAGTACTGTCGCTTCCAGAAGTGCCTGGTGGTCGGCATGGTCAAAGAAGGTAAACAAAAACTAAACAAAAAAAGCTTCTATTTTTTTAAGTTTTTGGGGTTTTTTTTAAATTGGGTTTGGGTGCAGTGGTGAGGACGGACAATCTGAAAGGAAGAAGAGGTCGTCTGCCGTCCAAACCCAAAGCTCCTCCGGACTCCTCTCTTCGTGGCGGTGCTCTGCTCAGCGCCCTGGTCAGGGCGCACGTGGAGTCCAACCCATCCCGCCTCGACTACTCCAAAGTAAGCTTTGACACGCCGCCGCTTCTGAAGGTCCAGCTCCAAGTGGCTGATGGGAGTTTGGCTGTAGTTCCAGGAGAGTCCTGGAAGTCCTCTACGGGACGATGCTCAACACGTCTGGCAGTTCTATGACCTCCTGACCCGATCCATGGAGGTCATCCGCGACTGGGCACAGAGGATCCCGGGCTTCTCCTGCCTCCCAAAACACGATCAAGACCTGCTCTTCTACTCTGCCTTCCTGGAGCTTTTTGTGTTACGACTGGCATACAGGTACCATTTGGTCCCAAACATCGGCTCAAAAATAAACAAGAGTTCAAACTTTTTTTTTTTTCTTTCTTTTTAGGTCCAACCCAGAAGAAGGAAAGCTGGTGTTCTGCGACGGGTCGGTGTGGCACCGGCTGCAGTGTCTGCGGGGTTTCGGCGAGTGGATTGACAGCATCGTGGAGTTCTCTGCTAACCTGCAGAGGATGAACCTGGACGTCTCCACCTTCTCCTGCATATGCACCCTCGCTCTGGTCACCGGTGAGCAGAAACCTCATCACAAACCTGAAACTGTCAGTTTTTTTAAAAGTTTAGGCAACACTTATGACAATAATCTCAATACTTGAATCTCAGACGTGAATATTTTGTATAAATATCAATTTTAATCTGTAGTTTAAGCAAAAAAGACAAAGGTTTTAAATTATTGTTCAAGCTGTTTTTGTGTAGTAGTATTTTGTCTTCCTTTTGTTTTTTAAATATAATTTTTTTAAATGTAAAACACTTGAGTGCTTTGATTAGTAGGAAAAGTGCTCTACAAATAAAGTTTGATTTAATTGGATTACTGGCTAACAATTGGCAAAAAAGTTAAAAACAACAAAAGACAATTTGGTTTATTGATTGAAAAAAAATCTATTTATACTTTTGAGTTTTGTTTGTGTCATTTTATGTTTCACTATGTTGGGAGAGAATTCTGCACTTTATAATTTCACGTTTTACTTGTTTTCAGCCTATAAAGCAACGTTACTGTTGTAAGAAAAGTTTGTTTATGGAAATGGGAAATATAAACAAAACTAAATATGAATAATTGTTTTACATGTTTAGATTTAAAAGACTATAAAACGTTTGAAAGTTAATCTCAAATGGCTCCAAAACGCAGCGCATTTGCAAATCTTACATTTAGCATGTTAGCTAAATGTAGCGACCAAACTGAAAATGCTGGTAAAACATCAATCCATAACTTATACTGGAAAAGTGTTAGCTTAATGAAGATAAACAAATGAAAACGTAGCCAAGTAATATCACATAAACAGCTTAAAGAAACATAGAAACAATACAAAACCAAATATATATTTTACATTCAACTTTAAGACCTAAATGCTTGATTATAGTTTAAAACTCAAAAGGAGGATGATAGTAAATAGCTAAAGACAAAGTTATGTTAATTATTTGGAGAAACATAAGCTAATCAAAAATGCACAGGAAGAAAGTAATTTGACTGGATTTAAAGTTTGGATGTGAAAATGTGGTCTAGTAAACATTTATGAACAAAAAATATCCATAGAATTTGAAAATATTGGCGCCATTTTGACATGTCAAAATAAAAGTACTTTGATTTTGTGTTAGAACAAATTCTATGCAAACATTTTGTTAACAGCAGTGAAAAAGCAAAAATAGAATATTTTAACAGTGAACCTTCACTATAAAAGTGCAGATGAATCCTTTGTTTTGACATTTATTTTCCTGCGCAGAGCGGCACGGGCTGAAGGAGCCGAGGCACGTGGAGGCGCTGCAAAACAACGTCATTAGGTGCCTGAAGGAGGGCGGGCCAGCGGACGTGGAGCGCGTGGGCTCAAACCGTTGGTCCAGCCACCTTTCACGGCTGCTGGAAAAGCTCCCAGAACTCCGCACTTTGTGCGTCCAAGGCCTGCAGAGGATCTTCTACCTCAAGCTGGAGGACCTGGTGCCGCCGCCGGCAGTCATAGATAAGTTATTCCTGGACACGCTGCCCTTTTAAAGACGCTTTTTCGGGGTTTTCTTGGGATCAAATGTGAACTTTGAACCCATAAAAACGAAGAAAACTACAATGTTTATTCTTCAGTGTCATAAAAGCTAACAAGAACATTATTATTTTTTCTTTTTCATTGTAAACAAACATCTTTCACTGCAGAATTTGTATGAGGTCGAACCAGCTTGGAATGAATGAAAAAACAGATTAAAACATTTTTTTTTTCAATTTTACATCAAAGCTTGAGGGAAAAATTGAAAAATAAATTTGAAAATGTGAAAAAAATTCACTTTTAAATAAAAAATACTGATTAAGAAAAAACATTCGTTTCACACATTTCAGGCTTTCATGTTCAAAATTCTTGCATTAAAGCATAGCAACTGGCTATGACAGGTTATCCTGGCTCTATGTACAAAATGTGTTGCAAAGTCAAAAGTAAATCAGGTCAAAATTCGACCAATCAGGGACCTGGATTTGGTAATGACGTACGGAATGGGTCCCTTTTGCCAATTCAGTCATATTTTTTATGCTATATGGATGTCGGAGCAAAACGCCATCAGTAGGCAGTGATTGATACGATTTAGTCTAAATCAACGCTTCTAGCGCAACCACTATCACCAATTAGAGCTACTTTGTTTAAAAAATATGTTCTTGATTATCTCCATTTTTTTCCTGATATTTTTCTGTATTATTTAAGCTTTAATTGACCAATCAGATGCCTTAAGAGTAGGTGGTGTCAGTTAGCCCACACGGTCAACATTCAAAACATTTGACAGATTTTATGTGGCCTGCTTCTACGTGGTCTGTGTTAATGTGGCTAAACGTTTTAGCATTGCGTTCCGCATCACCATCTGTGTCAGAAGAAAATATAGCTAAAGATGCTAACAATTTTGGCTATGCTAATGTGGCTAAAAGTGCTAGCATTGCATTCTGCATCATCAACTGTGTCAAAAAAATATAGCTTAAGATGCTAACAATTCTAGCTACTCTAATGTGGCTAAAAGTGCTAGCATTGCGTTCCGCATCATCAACTGTGTCAAAAAATATAGCTTAAGATGCTAACAATTCTAGCTACTCTAATGTGGCTAAAAGTGCTAGCATTGCGTTCTGCATCATCAACTGTGTCAAAAAATATAGCTTAAGATGCTAACAATTCTAGCTACTCTAATGTGGCTAAAAGTGCTAGCATTGCATTTCTCATCATCAGCAACTGTCAGAAAAAAACACATTGCTAAAGATGCCAACAATTCTAGCAACACTAATGTGGCTAAAAGTGCTAGCATTGCGTTCCGCATCATCATCAACTGTGTCAGAAAAAAACACATTGCTAAAGATGCTAACAATTCTAGCTATCCCAGTGTGTAACATTGTAATGTGCATGTATAAGTATAGTGTTGCGAGGGATCTATAACATCATTAACCGGATGTCATTTATGTCTTGGTAGCCAATAGGCTCAAAGACCCACCCCACGTAAAATTAGCTTCAACTCTGAAAACAAAAATTCTGAAGTGAAACTGTAAATTGAGAATTGGGAGTTGAAACAAAGAGAAACAAAAAATAAAATCAAGTTGAAAATACAAAACAGGAGCTGCTGAAATGAAACTGCTTATTTGATCAATTTTACGTTTGTGCTTTTTTAAATTCAGGCTTTTTGTTTCTTTAATTATAAATTTTCATTTCAAAATGTATATTTTGTTTTACATTTTTTATATTTCATTTACATTCACAATGTGTACTTTCAAGTTTAAAGCTTTAAAAATGTTAAATATTTTTTTCTAATTTACAGTCCGTTATTTCATAGTTGATTCTGATCTGACCTCAAGTTTTAGTGTCCTTAAAGTTCAGCACTGTGAGAAACCCTGAATGTTTTGCAGGTCTTTACACATGTCTATGAGTGTATGAAAAATGTTTTGATACAAAAGCAAGTGTTTGTTCATGTGTACAGTTGTTCTAATATCTATATACAGTTCAAGCTCTGATCCGTAGTTTTGTGTCTTGACAGTGATCTGTTCTTAGTATAACGAAAAAAATCAATAAAAAAAAAAAAATCAATAAAGTTATTGTTCTGAAGCTATGCTTCTTCAGATTTTTAATAATTTGTTTTAAATGATAAATAATTATTACGTCTGCATATATATATATATATATATATTATTCATATATATATATATTCAAAATAACTATTAGGAATGAACCTTTTTTTGTTAGTTGCTTGCACCATCAGCTACACCTACACCTACATAAATTATATTAATTGTACTACATATTAATCCTTTGAACATTTTTTTCCCCCAAATTTTAATTTTTAAGCACTATTATATTGAAAAAGAGTATTTTTTGGAGTAATACATATATTAATACATGCTTTTATTTGAAATTGTATTTATTTTTGCTTAGACTTGTTTTAATGAAGGTTTTACAAATATTGGTCAGGATCTTACATGCTTTTATTTTGTAATCATCGAACCTTTTGCGTTTTATATCAGCATCTTTTGTTTTTTAAGTCCAGTGCCTGTTTTTCAGTCATCCTTTTCCATTTGCAACATATTTTATAGAGTTGTTAAATTTATCACAGAATGTGTTTATTTTTTAACCATGTTTTATGTACTCCATATATTTGCTCACATTCTCCAACAATGTGTGTGCGCACGGGCATGGAGAGGTTAAAGGTCGTCGTCATCTTCGAGGGGAAAAACTTGCCATCGGATTTTATGCTAAGCTTCTGAAGCGTTTGGACGGATTTTTATGGCCGCAGGCAGGCTGACATTTCTGCAGCCCTGTGGTCAGACATGGCATTAAAGATGTCATTTTTCAGCAGCAGCAGCAACAAGACGAGCCAAACAGGGGAAATAAAAACCTCAGCGTGTCCCACTGAGCCTGCCACCGGGAATATCATTAAACCCTCCTCGTAAAACTTCAATTAGGGCTTTGTTGGAACAAGAGAATCCTTAAAACATTAGCCTGGACTCAAATAAACCCAACCGATCAGATGTCAGCCCCCCTAGAATCTGGAACAGGAAGAAGTAAATTATGGATCTTTAAGGAAATAGTGGGATAATTATCCTGAGGAGGTTCTTTGATAGGATCAATATTCCGATCAGCAGTTGAGTGGCAGGCTGACAGAAATAAATCCATAATGGAATTTGAGAGAAATCCAATTTAATCTGGAAATGATTGACAGATGCACTTAAAAGAAGACCATCAAAACAAAATGTCATTTTAAAGGCAAAAACAGCAAATCTAATACAGCTACAAATTATGATGCATCTTTTCTGATTTCCCTTACGGACTAATACATATTTTTATTAATGAAGCTGAAATAATAGAAAATTTATCTGTCCTTTTGTCTATTAAGACCATTATTTTATTTTTTTATTTAGCAAATACTAAAAATAGGTCAGTGCTAGATTTTGCTATTTTTGGGAACCAAAGCTAGCAACAGGCACAGATTTTTAAAAGAAATTCTAGTTTATTTGAAATTCTTTCCTTTTATGTCCTGTCCAACAGCTGAGCAAACAGCTAAGAACGTCTCGTGTTGGACAGATTCTGCTGTTACAATTGGGGATTATTAATCTTCTAAAACACGAGGTGTGTATTTTAAACTTTATTTATCTCAATTATGTTTGTATTCAGATAAAATGAGAGAAGAGAGTGGGATATTAGAGATATGGGATAAAAGTGTACTTTTTTTTTAAATGGGTTAAAGAAGTTGGAGGGTTGCCCACTCTACCTTTGCTATATTTAAAAGCATTAAAAGAATTAAAACTAAACGCAGCCATCATAAAATCTGCCTTTATGCAGATGACACATGACTTTGTCTACAAAATTCACAGTCCATCAGCGAAACGACAGTTATTAATGAATTTCCATCTCAGACTACTTAATTGCAACAAATTCATTTTATTATTACTGAACAGTAATGCAGAGCAAACACATTCAATACTAGTCAAATCAGGCAATAAAAAATATCTAGAAATGTATTTCTCCCAGAAACTATCAAATAAACTTCACTCCATAACTGAAAAGCAAACAGGAAGCTCTAACCCGCTGGGTCAACCTGCCTCTGTCCCTCACAGTAAAAATGAAAATTTTGCCAAAAGTTAATAATCTCTTTTAGATGATCCCCACAGAACCACCACTAAAATGGTTCAAGATGGTTAAAAACAATACAGAAACCAACTCATGGTTTAAATTTAGAGCAGGTTTTATGTGGAAATATCAACCTGTCAGATCTACCATTTATCTTCCCTCAATAATAAAACACAGCTGCTTCTAAATTCTCTTTCTTTGTTACATGTTAACATCAAGAAACAACAATTTCACTTCCCAGTTTTACTGGAGCCAAGTGCAGTTTCTCAAATGACCACCAGGAAGTCGATCCCTTTTTATTCAATGTCAAGACCAGGGGGTCTAGTCTAGATTTTCAAGTGTCTCTATAACCAAAAAAAAACAAAAAGTCAAATCAAAGAAAAACGTTGCTTTTTAGGCAAACCAAAGATATCAACAGATTTATTATCGATAACAGCGATTTTTAAATGCTTAGTTAACTATCAAATAACACACTATTACCTTGAAACTCCTATTGTGCGTTTGTGTGAACCGCTAATTTTATGCAATAAACATCTGACTTCCCAATTGACTGGAGCCAATTGCAATTCCTCAAGTGACCACTAGTTTATTACACCTGAAAGTTGGTCCCAATTTACTCAGTGTAAATCAGTCCAATCAAGACCAGATTTCAGGTGGCTTCAATTAAAACCATCACTTTTATCTTGTAATTCAAGAATCAAAACATCGCAGGACTTTGTTGTTTCACGGATCCAAAGCCAACAACAGGGTTCATCCATCAAAAAAAGCTCAATAGCATCTACACATCAATGACATTTCTGAAGAACTATCAAATAAAAATTTTTTTTGGTAAACTGTTCGTAAGAAACAACCGTTGACTAGAGCTAGGCGCAGTTCTTTAGTTTACCACCAGGAAGCCAGTTCCGTTTACTTCAATGTCAAGATCTAGGGTCAAGATTTTCATAATAAACCATCACTGTATTTTGTTTTTCAAAAATCAAATGAGGATTTTGTTTTGTGGGGGAACCAAAGCTAATAATGGAGTTTATTATCAATAAAAGGACATGTTTTATTTAAATATTACTGAGAAACAACACATTTTTAACTTTGAAATTCTTATTTTATGAGCTGCTTTTATCGAGCAACAAAAAATGTAGCTTCCAAATTTGACTGTGCAAGGAGCAGTTCCTCAATTACCACTAGGGTTTTTTTTCCCCACCAGTAAATTTATCTCAATTCACTTCAATGCAAA